>CANJKZ010000908.1:857500-1159879 GCA_947471745.1 Closterium sp. Naga37s-1
AGCATATGGTGGGCTCTAAGCGTTACATATCCAACGCCATCTCCACCCCCACCGTGATCTATGTCACCGTGGCGAACAACACACGCCTGCGCGCAAGTGCGCAAGGAATCGTGGTTCTCAAGGGAGCAGGACGCACATCACGCTGAACGGTGTGCTGATTGTGCAGAACTTGCGCTTTAATCTTCTCTCGGCGGCGCAACTCATGGACCGCGAATTCGACCTCAGCACCGACCCCAAGACATGCGACATCCTGCTCCACTACACGATACCGAACAAAACGCGCAAGCAGATCGGGTGAGCGCACTTCGAAAATGGCGTTTACATCCTCGACTTCAGCATTCCCGACTGCAGCGGTGATTCGCAGGAGCTCATCGACCTCGTCCCCCTGTGCTTTGAACACATTCACCACCATGACTGGAAAAACCCAGACGAAAGATCGTGGGTGCCACATCATCCGCACCCATGCAAGCTGGCGCTGCACGACCCCGACCCCGATGGCATCTACAGGGATTGCCATATGCCCACAGCCTCAACAAGCGCGATTGCCGGTCGTGGCCTTGCCGCCATCGCCGAAGCAGAGCGGGAAGCACCGCCTGAAGAAGGACTGTCCAACCTGGAACTTGAAACCGCCACGCGCGTTGTCTTTGGAACGTAGGAATATCCCCTCCCCGGACAAGCATCGCAACATCTTCGGGGCATGCTGGGCAGCACTGGCGTCGGCACCCTCGATGCGCACGGCGTTCCGCGACCCTACACAAAGGATAAGTTCATGGAGATCCACCCCCACTGGCGCGACTCTACGACGAAGCTCACTGTGGCGCAAGAAGAGGAATTGGCGCATCGCAAAGCTGAAGAGCTTCGCCAATGGAGTCTTGCGGAGTCGCGCGGCACATTCGCCTGGAGCGAATGGGGAGAAGAGGAGAGCGCCTCCATTGAAGGGGGGTGGGGAAACGCTGGCGGTCGGGGCACGAGCGAAACCGGCGGCAACAGTGGCGGATGGGGAGCAGCAACTGGCGGCAACACCGGCGGATGGGGCGCCGCATGTGGCGGCGATACAAGCGGATGGGGCACTTCTGGCGAAGGATGGGGAGCTTCCTATGATTTCCTCAACGTGGGCCATTGCGGAATCAACGACGAGCTGTACACGCTCACCTTCGTCGATGCCGGCACACGTTATGTTTGGATCGTAAACGTGGAGACGCGCAGCAGAGCGTACGAAGTGTTCCGCCTCTAGCTGGCGCACGCACAACGACAATCCGGGGAGAAGCTAAAAATCTGGCAGTCTGACGGTGCAGCGGAGTTCAGAAGCAAGGAACTGCAGGATTACCTGTCGCAGAAGGGAATCGAACATCACATCTCCCTTCCCTACGCACACCAGCAGCAAGGCGTAGATGAGCGCACGAATCACACTCTCATGACGAAGGTGCGGGCGCTGATGAAGCACTCAAAGCTTCTGCCAACCTAATAGACCCACGCGATGCACCATGCCGTGCGAGTGCACAACCTGCTGTCAATCACCGCCATCACCGGCAACCTGTCCCTGCATGTGAAATGGACGGGGACCAAGGGCGACACATCCATGCTCCGCATGTGGGGATGCATGGTGCAGTACCGATCGCCAACGTCAACTATCGGGAAGTTTGCAAGCCACACGCGCTGGGGAATTCGCCTCGGCATCAGCCACGAATACAAGGTGTGGCTCATCCTGGACCTTCTAAGCCAGAAGATCACAAACGCGCGCGATGTTATTTTCTACGAGCGGCTCTTTCTTCGGCAATTCCGCGAAGACGAGCAGGTGAACGCGAATTGCGTCTACGCCAATGACGGGCACAGCTACGCCTCACCTGAGGACGAAGCTGCAGCAGCCATTCTGGAGCAAGACACCAGAGGCGAGTTCACAAGCGGCGATCGCCGCAGCGACGACAACGGCGACGACGATGATTCTCCTGGAGGAGGAGCAGGGGCAGCAAGCGGAAGCGGAAGCGGAAGCAGAAGTGGCAGAGGGGCAGCATCGCTAGCACCACCTGAACCAGAAAGCGATGATGACGATGTACAGGAGGTCATCCCGCAGCACCGCCACGACAGCACAGTCTCTGGACTTCAACTTCTCGGGCTCCACACCGCCACCACAACGTTGTCACGTGTCATCGAGCCGAAGAATCCGCGCCAAGCACTCACGGGACCACACACCAAGGAATGGCCCGAGGCAATGGATGCGGAAATCAAGGCACTTGAGTCCCGCAATACATGGGTGCTCGTCAATCGAGCGGCAATCAAGGGGAGAAGGATCCTCTCCGAGAAATGGGTCTTCCGCGTGAAAACCGCAGTGGACGGCACGATTGAGCGATTTAAGGCACGTTGGGTCGTACGTGGCTACGACCAGAGGCACTGCATCGACTTCGACCAAACGTTTGCGCCGGTCAGCTGTCACACCTCCGTTAGAATCATGCTTGCCATCGTACGCGCTAGTAGATGTTGTGATCTACGTGGAGCAGCCACACACGTATGGCGAGGAAGACTCACGTGTGTGCCAGCTGCGAAAGTCCCTCTACGGGATCAAGTAGGCGCCAAGGCTCTGGCAGCAGTACCTGCACAACATCCTTCTTGAAATTGGGTTCAAGCAGCTGCCTCACGATCCTGGGATGTATCGCCGCGATTTCCACGGCGAATACATCTTGCTCACGGTCTACGTCGATGACCTCCTCTACACAGGGTCAAGCAACGAGTTGCTTGAGCAGTTCGAGAAGGATCTCGTGAGGCGCGTCGATATCACCTGCAACCATGACGTGAAGCAGTTTCTCGGCCTCAACAGCTCCTGCTCGCCAGAAGCCATTCATCTTTCAGCACCCAAGTATGTAGAGGAACTTGGCAAGCGCTTCAACATTGCACCTGTACCACTCTCTACCCCTTGCCGCACTCCAGGACCCAACCACAAGCCTGACAACAAAGCCCTGTCCCCCGCTGGGCTTCAGACTTACCAGCAACAGCTGGGATGCCTACTCTTCGCCTCTGTTACCTGCAGGCCCAATCTCTCCTACATCGCGAGCCAGTTGGCTCAGTACTCCCGCAAACCAACTGCTAAAAATCTCCTAGATCTTCAGCGAGCTCTCCAGTTCTTCATCTCCACGCCAAATGTTGGGCTCTGCTACTCCACCATCCCAACCGCGTCCTTCAACCTCATCGGCTATGTGGATGCTGATCATGCCGCTGACCCCGATAATCGACGGTCCACGACAGGCTTCCTTTTCCGCCTCGAGCCCAGCGGCCCCATCTACTAGAATTCGCAGAAACACGAGCTGGTTGCCCTGTCGTTGGCGGAAGCCAAGTTCATCGCAGCAACAACAGCCGTTCGCGAAGGCCTCTACCTTCAGGAGCTGCTGCAGGAGGCGAAAATTCCAGCTTCGCCGAACTTCCGCCTGCATTGCGACAACAAGAGTGCGATCAGGATCGCGAACAAACCTGGATTCGTCAACCGCACCAAGCACATCACGCTGCGGTACTTCTTCGTCTCGGACGAAGTTGACAAGGGCAAGGTTGACCTAACCTATTGTCCGACGGGTGACATGGCAGCCAACTTCCTCACGAAGCGACTGTCACGTCAGCAGTACCAGCACTGCTCCGAACTCAGCAGAGTAGTCAAGCGGGTCAAGACTCGCTACGGCTAGGAGTGAAGGGGGGTGTTACGAATGGTAATTAGTGAAGCATTACTGTGCACTTTGTCATAATCAACTAAGCAGGAATGATTGACTAGCAAGCAAGGATGAGTACAAGTACTAGGTTTGACCTAAAGTGTTGTACTCAGTAGAGGCTACCCCACTACAGCCTACACATGCACATGTAATTTGACACTCCCCCATAGGCAAAGTGGGGGATAGCAAACACAACGAACGGTCACAAGACCAATCAAGCAAGAGAACAAAGCAAAGCAAAGCTCAGGGTGGATCTCAATGACACAAAACAATGTGAGCACAAGCAAGCGGCCACAAGGCCAGTTCACATGCAGAGTTATAATAGCAAGGCAGTACACTGATCACAACCTAGCAAGAGTAAACAAGCATATATAAAGATATATATCAGTGTACAACAAGAGCAAGTCAAGCAACCAGTAGGTGAGGCAGAGTGGGCACAAGCCCAAGAGCAGTGCAGAAACGTTGATGATCACCAGACCCAAGGGCCTTGGTGAACACATTAGCAGTGTTGGCCCGCGAGGCCACGTAGGAAAGGCGGAGCTGACGACGCTGCTGCAGCTCACGCGCAAGGAAGTAGCGAAGAGCAATGCGTTTCGTTCTGTGCTCCACTCTCTGCTCGCGACACAAGGCTGTCAGAATCCCAACCACTAGACCATTGGGAAAAAAGGGCTTGTTAAGTAGCGGGTCAGTGCGCCCATAACCCCCCAGGACAACGAGCCTGTAACCCTTCCCTAGGATCAATCGGGGATCACCAGTGGACCTCTGACACCCCCCCGCACTGGGATGCCCGAAGTGCACACACTGGGATTTGAACCCGAGACCTTCGCTCTGATACCATGTCAGAATCCCAACCACTAGACCATTGGGATAAAAGGGCTTGTTAAGTAGCGGGTCAGTGCGCCCATAACCCCCCAGGACAACGAGCTTGTAACCCTTCCCTATGATCAATCGGGGATCACCAGTGGACCTCTGACAAAGGCAAGCATTGCCTTGTTGTCGACGTACAGAACTGGAGGAGAACAAGGCCGCTCCCCCAAGTCGGTCAGCAGATAGGTCAGCCAGCGTAGCTTCTGTGCAGTCATGGCCCCGGCGTAGATCTCGGCCTCACAATTGGGACCAAGCACAGAAAACGAACGAGTGGACCTCCACGAGACAGAACCAGAGCCAAGACTGAAGGTGTAACCCTGTGACGAACACTGAGTTGCCTGGTCGTCGGCCCAAGAAGCGTCGGAGTGTCCTGTGAGTACCACTGAACCCCGTCCTCCAAGCATGAGCCCCATGCCCGATGAATTGCACAAGTAACGCAGTACCCTCTTCGCAGCATCCCAGTGCACCTTTCGGTGTCTACCGGGAGCCACGTAGCGAGCCAGGAGGCTAAGAGGGTACGCGAGGTTAGGTCGTGTGCACGTCATCAGGTACATGAGGCAACCCCCAAGCTCTGGGTACGGACCACTCGGCTCTACGGACTCGTCCGAAGGTGGAGCTGAGAGCGAGTGGCTGGTAGACAGAGGAGTGGGCTGTGGTGAGGAGAACTGGAAGCCGAAGCGCTGAAGGACCTGGTGCACCATGTGTGACTGAGTTAGGGTGATGGTGCGCCGTGCTCTGTCCCGGGTGATCTACAAGCCAAGATAGCTACGCAGCTCACCCAGGTCAGTGCAAGTGTGTCTCTCCTGCAGCTCCACCTTCACTAGGGCCAGCGCCTCAGTGTCAGCAGTAGCAAAAACCAAGTCGTCGACGTACATGAGAACGTAGAACGATGGCAGGGTAGTGTCGGTGCGTAGAAACAGCGACGGGTCAGCAGAGGAAGGAGCAAACCCAAGAGCCGCAAGTGTAGTCCTCAGTGTGTCGTGCCACTCTCGGGGCGCCTGCCGGAGATCGTAGAGTGGCCTCCGGAGGCTCCACTGGGTACCCGCAGGAAACGACCCAGTGAAGCCAGGTGGGCGGCGCAGCCAGATCTCCTCGTGAAGGCTGCTCCGCAAGAAGGCTGTGGAGAAGTCGAGGGAGTGCAGCTCGGAGTAACGCTGTACTGCAACGTGCAGCAACACCCGAAGAGTAGTCATCTTCGGGGTGGGGGAGAAGGTATGGAAGAAGTCGACCCCCTATTGCTGACTGAAGCCTCGAGCAACGTAACGTGCCTTGAAGGCAGGCGGAGAACCCGGCGGCTGCTTCACTCTGAGAATCCACATGCCATCGACTATGTTCGCCCCAGGAGGAGGAACCTTGTCGACGTAGGTGCCTGTGGACTTCCAGGAAGCCATCTCTGCGTCCATGGCTGTCTGCCACTGAGAGGAGTACTCACCCGCAATCGCCTCAGCGTGAGAGCGCGGGGTAGGGATGTCAAGCACCAGCAGCTCCAACTCCTCCAGCACCAGCAGCACCAGCACCTCTAGCACCAGCAGCTCCAGTAGCACCTCCAGCACCAGCAGCACCACGAGCTCCGACAGCGCCAGCACCTCTAGCACCAGCAGTACCTCCAGCACCTCCAGTGCTAGCAGGTCCAGTAGCACCTCTAGCACCTCTAGCACTTGCAGCACCACCTACTCCGGTAGCTCTAGCACCTCTAGTACGAGCACCTCCAGGACCAGCAGCTCCAGCACCTCCAGTACCTCCAGTACCTCCAGCTCTAGCGCCTCCAGCACCAGCAGTACCTCCAGCTGTCAAACATTATATATGTTGTGTTAGTTTAGGCTACAGTGGGTTAGCCTATAGGGGGTACACAATTCTAGGGTTAGGTACTTGTACTCTTTTCATTACTAGTTCATTCATTCCTGTTCAGTAATTCCAACATGGTATAGAGCAGGTCCTTCCTAGGACCGAAATTTTCTAAGGGCCCACCACTACGTCACTACCTACCTACCTACCTACCCGTGCCCTAGGGCGCCTCGGCGTGTCACGCCCCTAGAGGCCCCTCTTGACGGCCCCGCGCTAGCCCCGTTCAGGCCCCGTCGGCCCCTTTAAGGCCCCGTTCAGGCCCCGCGCTAGCCCCGTTTAGGCCCCGTCGGCCCCGTTTCAGGCCCCGTCGGCCCCACGCTAGCCCCTCTCAGGCCCCGTCGACCCGCGCTAGCCCCGTTTCAGGCCCCGTCGGCCCCCTTTTCAGGCCCCGTCGGCCCCGCGCTAGCCCCTCTCAGGCCCCGTCGGCTCGCGCTAGCCCCGTTTCAGGCCCCGTCGGCCCCATTTCAGGCCCCGTCGGCCCCGCGCTAGCCCCTCTCAGGCCCCGTCGGCCCGCGCTAGCCCCGTTTCAGGCCCCGTCGGCCCGCGCTAGCCCCGTTTCAGGCCCCGTAGGCCCCACGCTAGCCCCTCTCAGGCCCCGTCGGCCCCGCGCTAGCCCCATTCAGGCCCCAATCAGGCCCGCGCTAGCCCCGTTTCAGGCCCCTTCGGCCCCGTTTCAGGCCCCGTCGGCCCCGCGCTAGCCCCGTTCAGGCCCCGTCGGCCCCTTGCTAGCCCCGTCAAGGCCCCGTTTGGCCCCGCGCTAGCCCCGCTCAGGCTCCGATCGGCCCCGCACTCGCCCCTCTAGGGCCCCAACCGGCCCCGTGCCTACCTCGCCGACCCGTGCCCACCACCCAGAGGCCCCGGGCGGCCCGTTCCCGCCGCAGCACAAGAGGGAGAGCGGGCGGCCCGTCCCCGCCATGACCTGAGCCGAGCCGCGCGCCCCGAGCCGAGCCGCGCCACCCAGCCGAGCTGCGACCCGACCTGAACCGAGCCGCGCCGCCCTGCCCTACCTGGTTCGTCCTACCTGCTTCTCCTACCGCTACTGCTGCTATTTCTACTGTTCCTATGGCTAGCCCACAGGTTCTCGTGTTCGATGCTGAGGGCCGCCCTGTGAAGTTTGACACCTGGCTCGATGACCTGCACCTCTACCTACAGCTCACAGCCAAGGATGACATCTCACTGTACGATCACGCCCTAGGCCTTGTCACTGCTCCTGCTGCTACTGCTGACAGCACTGCTCGCTCACAGTGGCAGACTCGTGATGCCCACGCTCGCTTCGCCATTCGCAACTCCCTGCCGATAGACGAACGCGAGCACTTTGGTCAGCACAAGACTGCACCGGCACTGTACACAGCTGTAGTTGCTCGCTACTCCTCACCTGCCTCTGCCGCACTAGGCCGTCTCTCCCTCCCCTACCTGTTTCCCGACCTGGCCTCCTTTCACACAGTCGCTGACCTCATCACGCACCTCCGTACTAGTGAGGCCCGCTTCCGTGCCGCCATGCCTGCTGAGTTCCTTGCCACGCACCCCCCTCCACTCTGGCTCACTCTCTATCACCTAGTCACCCGCCTCCCTGACACACTGCGTGCTGTCAGGGACCACTTCCTAGCTCGTTGCCCCACTGAGCTCACCATTGCCCTCCTCGAGAAGGAGCTACTTGCAGCTGAGGCTAGCATAGTCGCTGTAGGTGCCTCTCGTGGCGACCCCCGTACCCCGTTCTTTGAGGGGTGTTCTCCTTCCCCCCTTCTTCCCTCTGTCGCCTCTGCTGCTGCTGTCGACCTTCTTGGTACTGAGAAGGTCGGCACTGCGTCTGCCTCGAGCGGACGCCGCAGCGGCAAGGGCAAAGGGGGCAAGGGTAGTGGCGGTGACGGCGGGGGAGGCGGCGGTGGGGGCGGTGGAGGCAGTGGGGGTGGTGGCTCGGCTGGAGGGGCGAGTGGTAGCGGTGGGGGTGGTGGCGGCAGCGGCGGGGGAGGTGGCAGGAGTGGAGGCGGCGGTTGGGGAGGCGGTGGACGAGGCGGCGGCAGGGGTTGGGGTGGTCGAGGAGGTGGCAGCGGTGGTGGTGGCCGTGGAGGCGCTGGCGGTGGCCAGGGCCAGCAGCACACCCTCTCGCCCCAGGAGGTCCGTGAGTGGTACTCTCAGCACGGGGGTGGGGGTGGTCTTAGCTGCACGTACGTCATTCGCACTGGTGACCGCACTGGTCAGCAGTGTGGACGACCACACGCCACACAGCGCTGCTTCTCTCGTCTCGACGACGCTTGGCGTGTTCAGTTCCCTCAGGCCACTGAGCTGCCCCGCTGGCTTGATCTCCTGAAGAAGGGGATTGATATCTATGCTCTAGACTTTGATGCTATTCTATCTGCCATGTATGTGATGTCTACTAGTGGAGAGGGTGCTGAGTACTTGTGTGTGCCGCCCGACCCGGGCATTAGGGCCAGTGCGTCTGCCGCTCCAGGTACTCACGTGTCGGCTACCCCAGGTGCTGGTGAGGCTGCTGCTCTAGGTGCTCGTGTGTCTCCCCCCCTTGGTACTGCGTCGACTGCCGCACTGCACACCTTCACACTGGACTCAGGTGCTTCTCGCTGCTTCTTTCGTGACCGCACTGCCCTTGAGCCGCTTACTCGGCCAGTTGCTGTCTCCCTTGCTGACCCCTCTGGGGGTCCGGTCATTGCGACCTCTTCCACTGTCCTTCCCTGCCCTGCGGTCCCGTCGGGCACACTGTCAGGTCTCCACCTCCCCTCGTTCTCTACGAACTTGGTGGCAGGCTGTGCACTCCAGGACGGGGGTGTTCACCAGTTCACCCCTGCCTACGAGCGCGTGACACACTGCACGTGTGCTCGTACGGGCCGTCACTTGGCTACCTTCACTCGGCAGCCGGGGTCGGACCTGTACACACTGACTACTGAGTCCCCTCAGGTTGCTGCGACTGCGTCCGCGTCCGCGTCAGGTCAGCTGTCCGCCCCCTGCTCGTGTCGCTCTTTGGCACACGAGACTGTCCTCTGGCACCACCGCCTTGGCCACCCGTCTGTGCAGCGGCTTCGTGCCATGCACTCCAGGTACCTTGTCTCTGGCCTGCCCAGGGTCCTTCCTCCCCTCCCACCCTCGCCTGCTCCTACCTGTCTCCCCTGTGTCGAGGGACGGCAGCGCGCCGCTCCTCACTCCTCCTCGTTCCCCCCGACGACTGCTCCCTTGCAGACACTCCACATGGACGTGTGGGGCCCAGCCCGCGTCCGTGGTCAGGGTCAGGAGAGGTACTTCCTGATAGTTGTTGACGACTACTCGCGCTACACCTCGGTCTTCCCCTTGCGCACCAAGGGTGAGGTCCCTGATGTCTTGATCCCTTGGATCCGCCGAGCCCGTCTCCAGCTCAGCGAGCGTTTTCACTCGGACTTTCCTGTCCTGCGCTTGCACTCTGACAGAGGTGGTGAGTTCTCCTCCGACCTCTTGGCAGCCTACTGTGCTGAGCACGGCATTGAGCAGTCGTTCACGCTTCCGGCTTCTCCACAACAGAATGGGGTTGCGGAGCGCCGCATTGGCCTGGTCATGGAGGTCGCCCGTACCTCCTTGATCCATGCGGCTGCCCCCCACTTTCTGTGGCCGTTTGCGGTCCGGTACGCTGCGCATCAACTCAACCTCTGGCCCCGTGTCTCCTTGCCGGAGACCTCGCCCACGCTACTGTGGACGGGGGAGGTTGGCGATGCGTCGCGTTTCCGGGTCTGGGGGTCTCGAGCTTTTGTCCGCGATTCGTCTGCGGACAAGCTCTCCTCCCGTGCTGTTCCCTGCGTCTTCCTCGGCTTTGTCCCGGACGCGTCTGGTTGGCAGTTTTACCACACCACCTCGCGCCGAGTCTTGCCCTCCCAGGACGTCACTTTTGACGAGTCCGTCCCCTACTACCGCCTCTTCCCCTACCGCACTGCCCCGCTCCCCCCCCCGCCTCTCTTCCTCTCGCCAGGTGCTGCTGTTGCAGACCCCCTCCCCCCTCAGGGTGCCGCTCCCTCAGGTGTGTCTCAGGTAGACCCGGTTGAGCCTGTTGAGGTAGCTGTCGACTCTCGTCCTGCTGGGGGTGCTGAGCCTGGGGGTGCTGAGCCTGGGGGTGTGGAGCCTGGGGGTGTGGAGCCTGGGGGTGTGGAGCCTGGGGGTGTGGAGCTTGAGGGTGCTGAGCTTGGGGGGGTGGAGCCTCGTGGTACTGAGCTGCGGAGTCCGGAGTCTGGGGGTTCTGCGTCTGGAGGTACGAGGTCTGGGAGTCCTGCACCTGGAGGAGCCCTCTCCTCGGAGCAGCTACGTGCGTGGTACTTAGAGTACTGCAGCCTCCGGAGAGGTACCGCTCGAGCCGGACGTACTACTGGGACTGGTACTAGTACTTCTTCTCCCGTTCGGGAGCTCCCCTCCCGCGAGCGGATCCGTGAGTGGTACGAGCGGCGCTGCACTCTTCGGAGTGGCGTGCCTCGTGTTACGAACCCCGCTGCTGTTGGAGCTGCTGCTGGTGCTGAGGACCCGGGCGTTGGAGCTGCTGCTGGTGCTGAGGACCCGGGCGTTGGAGCTGCTGCTGGTGCTGAGGACCCGGGCGTTGGAGCCGCTGCTGGTGCTGAGGACCCGGGCGTTGGAGCTGCTGCTGGTGCTGAGGACCCAGGCGTTGGAGCTACTGCTGGTGCTGAGGACCCGGGCGTTGGAGCTACCGCTGGTGCTGAGGACGTGGACGCTGGAGCTGCTGCTGGTGCTGCCGACCCTGGTGCGGGTGTCCCTGCTGGCTCTGGTGTCGCTGCTCGGTCTCAGCCGTACTTTGTTCCGCTCCTTCAGCAGGTTCTTGGTCAGCTTCCTCCTCCTTTTCCTCCTCCCTCCTTAGAGTGTCCTCAGCCTGTCCAGCTGCAATCGGCGTTACCGTCTGCCTCCTCTCTCCTTGGTCCTGCTCCTTACACTGGTCCGACTGGAGGTCTTACTGAGCGGCGTGAGCCTGCGTCTCGTCCTGCGTCGCCTGAGTCTCGTCCTGGGTCGCCTGTCCGCACTGCTCTCTCTAGTCGTCGAGTCCAGCGTCAGCGTCTTCCTGCTGTCCCAGGCACTCACCGGATGGCGCTTCGTCCGTCCACTGCTCCACAGCGTGTCCCACTGCCGTCTCCTCCTGCTTCCTCTCTTCCTGCTCTTCCTGACCCTGGGTCAGACTCTCTTCGTGCTACCAGTCCTGCTGTCACGCGTCTCCTGGCCACTGTTGTCACTGACCCTTCCTTTGAGTCTGCTGCTGCGTCTGCCTTAGTTGCTGAGCTTGTCGACTTTGCTGCTCGCTGTCGTCTAGACTACGCTGTTAGCCTAGTTGCTGAGTCTGAGTCTGTCTGTCCTCCGTCCGTCGGGGGTGAGTGTGCTCTTGGCACTGACGTCCTTGAGGACAGGCAGGAGGAGTTCCAGTGCTTTGCTGCCGCTTTGCCCCATCTCGTGTCCATGCTTGTTGCCCCTGAGGGAGACCCGGATGCACCAGACATCCCGACCCCACGCTCTTACGCAGAGGCGATGGCCGGTCCCTACTCCTCTCAGTGGCAGTCAGCCATGGACACAGAGATGGCTTCCTGGAAGTCCACAGGCACCTACGTCGACGAGGTTCCCCCGCCTGGGGCGAACATCGTCAGTGGCATGTGGATTTTCAGGGTGAAGCGGCCGCCGGGTTCTCCGCCTGTCTTCAAGGCGCGTTACGTTGCACGAGGCTTCAGTCAGCGCGAGGGAGTTGACTTCTTCCAGACCTTCTCCCCGACCCCGAAGATGACCACTCTTCGGGTTCTGCTGCACGTCGCCGCTCAGCGTGACTACGAGCTCCACTCGCTTGACTTCAGCACTGCTTTCCTGCAGGGCAGCCTGCACGAGGAGATCTGGCTGCGCCGTCCACCTGGCTTCACTGGGTCGTTCCCTCCTGGTACCCAGTGGAGCCTCCGACGGCCAGTCTACGGTCTCCGCCAGGCGCCTCGTGAGTGGCACGACACACTGAGGACTACGCTTGCGGCTCTTGGGTTCGCGCCTTCTACTGCTGACCCGTCGCTGTTTCTACGCACCGACACCTCACTGCCGCCGTTCTACGTCCTTGTGTACGTCGACGACTTGGTTTTTTGCTACTGCTGACACTGTGGCACTCGCCCACGTGAAGTCGGAGCTGCAGAAGAGACACACGTGCACAGACCTGGGTGAACTGACAAGCTATCTTGGCTTGCGGATCACCCGGGACAGAGCACGCCGCACCATCACCTTGACTCAGTCACACATGGTGCAGCAGGTCCTTCAGCGCTTCCGCTTCACGTACTCCTCGCCTCAGCCCACTCCTCTGCCTACCGGTCACTCGCTCTCAGCTCTGCCTTCGGATGAGTCCGTAGAGCCGAGTGGCCCGTATCCAGAGCTTGTGGGTTGCCTCATGTACCTGATGACCTGCACTCGACCAGACCTTGCATACCCTCTCAGCATTCTTGCACGCTATGTCGCTCCCGGCCGTCACCGGAAGGAGCACATGGATGCAGCTAAGAGGGTGTTGCGCTACTTGTGCAGTACGTCGGGCATGGGGCTAGTGCTTGGAGGGCGAGTCCCAGTTGTTCTCACTGGACACTCAGACGCTTCTTGGGCAGACGACCAGGCTACTCAGCGGTCGTCTCAGGGTTACTCCTTCAGTCTTGGCTCTGGTTCTGTTTCTTGGCGTTCTACTCGCTCTTCTTCTGTTCTCGGCTCCAGTTGTGAGGCTGAGATCTACGCCACAGCCATGGCGGCCCAGGAGCTACGCTGGCTCACCTACTTGCTGACCGACCTTGGAGAGCAGCCTCGTTCTCCTCCAGTGCTGTACGTTGACAACAAGGCAGCCATTGCCTTGTGTGAGGAGCACAGACTGGAGCACAGAACGAAGCACATTGCTCTGCGTTACTTCCTCGCTCGAGAGCTGCAGCAGCGTGGTCAGCTTCGCCTGCGTTACGTGGCCTCTGAGGCCAACACTGCTGATGTGTTCACCAAGGCGCTTCAGCCTTGTGACCATCAGCGCTTTTGCACTCTTCTAGGCCTTGTGCCTACTGGACCTCACTTGCTTACATCTTGAGTCTGTTGTACTGTGATCTCTATATATAAACCTGCATGTGAACTGGTCTTGTGACCACTTGCTTGTGCTCGGAATTTGTGTGGTATCCTTGAGATCCACCCTGAGCTTGTTTTGCCTTGCTTTGCCTTGACTGGTCTTGTGACCCCTAGTTCTCCCCCACTTTGCCTATGGGGGTGTGTCAAACATTATATATGTTGTGTTAGTTTAGGCTACAGTGGGTTAGCCTATAGGGGGTACACAATTCTAGGGTTAGGTACTTGTACTCTTTTCATTACTAGTTCATTCATTCCTGTTCAGTAATTCCAACACCAGCACCTCGACTGCCAGCAGCTCCAGTAGCACCTCCAGCACCACCTGCTCCGGCAGCTCCAGCACCTCTAGTACGAGCACCTCCAGTACCAGCGGCTCCAGCACCTCCACTACCTGCAGCACCAGCACCTCCAGTGCCAGCAGTTCCAATAGCACCTCCGGCACTAGCAGCACCACTAGCGCCGGCAGCTCCAGTACCTCTAGTACGAGCACCTCCAGGACCAGCAGCTCCCGCAGCACCAGCACCAGTAGCACCAGTACCTCCAGTGCCAGCAGCTCCAGTACCCCTAGCACCTCCAGTACTAAGAGCACCACCAGCTCCGGCAGCTCTAGCACCTCCAGTACGAGCACCTTCAGGACCAGCAGCTCCAGCACCTCCAGTACCTCCAGCTCCTGCACCTCCAGCACCAGCAGCACCTCCAGCACCTCCAGCACCAGCTGTACCTCCAGGACTAGTAGGTCCAGCACCTCCAGCACCAGTAGCACCTCTAGGACTAGTAGCTCCGGCACCTCCAACACCAGCAGCACCTCTAGTACCTCCAGCACCAGCAGCACCTCCAGCACCTCCAGCAGTACCTCCAGTACCTCCAGCACCAGCAGTACCTCCAGGACTAGCAGCTCCAGCACCAGCAGGACCGTACCCTCCACCACCAGGACTGCCTTACCGAACGATCCACGCACAAATCGCCTGCGGTGAGAGCGTCTCAAGTAGATCAGGCTGCGGTGGCTGTCCAGCTCCAGGACCTCCAGCAGGGTCACCCACAGCTCCACCACCACTAGGACTCGCAACATCCCCAGAGTCAGCACCCCCAGTCGCAGCACCCCCAGAACCAGCACCCCCAGTCGCAGCACCCCCAGTCGCAGCACCCCCAGAACCCTCACCCTCTGTCTCAGCACCCCCAGGCTCAGCACCAGTAGTCTCAGCTCCAGAGTCCACAGCGGCAGGCTGTGGAGGCGGCAAAGACAGCCGAGGTGGAAAACCAGGGGGAGTCTCCAAGCGTGGAGAGCGGCGAGTGGCCGCCATGTCGTCAGCGGCAGGGTCACCCCCCTCAGCTGGGCCAGAGGAGTCAGAAGAGATCTCTAGAGGATCAACCAAGGGGGGTGGGTCTACCTGAGACACACTTGAGGGAGCAGGACCCTGTGGGGGGAGGGGGTCTACCGGGGGGGGGGGGGGACTGGTACGAAGAAAAGAGGCGCTAGGGGGACTGGGTGGGACGCGTGCGGGTGTAGACTGTAGAAACAGACAGACTCGTCAAAGGTGACGTCCTAGGAGGAGAAGATTTCACGCTCGCGCTGGTGGTAGAACTGCCACGGCGGGGCGTCGGTGGGGAAGCCAAGGAAGACGCAGCGGAGAGTGCAAGAGGAGAGCTTGCTCAGCAATCCCATTTTGCTGAGGAGAGGCCGGAAGCGTGAACGACTGGCGGATGTCCTCGTCTCGACAGAACTCCGCAAGGAGGTCAGAACAGAACTCACTGCCCCTGTCAGAGTGAAGACGCAGGACTGGGAAGTCCCGACGAAACCGCTCGCGCAGCTGGCGACGAGTAGCGCGGATCCAGGGGATCAAAACACCGCTGACGTCCGCCTTGCGCCGCAAGGGGAAGACAATGGTGTAGCGTGTGTAGTCGTCAACAACCAGCAGGAAGTAGCGCTCCTGGTCCGTCCCATCGACGGGGGTCGGGTCCCAAACGTCCATTTGGAGAGTATGCAGAGGAGCAGTGGTCGGATGAAACTCAGAGGAGTGAGGAGCGGCACGCTGCCGCCCCTGGACGCAGGGAAGGCACGGCGAGGCAGGCGAGCGCGGGAGGGAGGGCAAGGACCTGGGAAGGCCAGAGACAAGGAGACGGGAGTGCATGCTGCAGAGACACAGCAGCGAGGGGTGACAGAGGTGGTGGTGCTAGAGGAGAGTCTGGTGAGAGAGTACCCGACACGAGCAAGACGATGCAAGCTGACCAGACGCAGACACCCGACTCGATACAGCCACCTGACCTGACTCAGCCACCTGTGCAGACGCAGTGGTCAGTGTACAGACTGGACCCAGGCTAACGAGTGAACGTAGCAAGGTGACGGCCAGTCCGTGAGCACTTACAGATCGCCACACGCTGTCCTCCAGGAATGAAGGTGCCAATCCATTCATCCTGGAGAACTGTGTTGCTCAACAAGTTCGTCGAGAACGCGGGGAGGTGGAGACCTGAGAGAGACCCGAAGGGGACTGCCAGACATGGGAGGACGGTGGAGGCTCGCGCAACTACTGGGCCCCCAGTGGGGTCAGCCGATGAGACTGAGACAGGTGCTGCGAGTGGTGTGACTGTGGTGCAATCACGAAAGAAGCAACGTGACGAGCCTGCGTCAAGCGTGAAAGTGTGCAAGGCCTCAGCTGAGGCAGGACCTGTGGCAGTAGACACACTAGCACCTAGAGCGTCGGCAGACTCACGAGCACCTAGAGCTGCAGCAGACTCACCAACACCTGGAGCGACAGCAGCCTCACTAGAACCGAGAGCAGCAGCCTCTACACGACCAGCGACGCATCGCTGAGAAGCACAGTCGCGAGGTCGCTGAGGCCACATAAAACCAAAACCTCCACCACCAGGACTACCTCGCTGAATAACCACTCGCGAAGCTGCTGAGGGGTGGGGTCCACTGCTGTCCACCCCTAGCCGCTACAACTGCCGTGATAGTGGCCATGACAGGCAGTGATGGTCAGTAGAAGGTCCAGCACCCCCAGCACCAGCAGCACCTCCAGTACTCCCAGCCGCACCTCCACCAGCAGCGGCAGTAGCACGAGCAGCAGCAGCAGCAGTAGTAGCAGCAAGGCGGCTTGGTGGGGCTGGGCGGCGGCTCCTCCAGCACTCCCAGCAGCACCTTCACCAGCAGCAGCAGTAGCACGAGCAGCAGCAGCAGCAGTAGTAGCAGGAGGGCGGCTCGGGCTGGGCGGCGCGGCTCGACCTGGGCAGCGCTACTCAGCAGGGCACAGCGCAGTGGTAGCAGCATGTGTAACAGCAGCTCGCTGAGCAGCACGGCGCGCTAGTTTTTTTTTTTTTTTTTTTTTTTTTTTTTTTTTTTTTTTTTTAGGGTTGCGGGGCATGCTGGCGCGCTTCGCAGTGGGGCGCGCTGGTGCGCTGGGCTGCGGGGCGCGCTGGCGCGCTGGGCTGCGGGGCGCACTGGCGCGCTGGGCTGCGGGGGGCGCTGGCTTGCTTAGCAGCGGGGCGCGCTGGCGCATTTAGCAACAAAACACGCTGGCGCGTTTAGGGCTGCGGGGCGCGCTGGGCTGCAGGGCTGCTCGCGGGCAGAAGGGGTGCGCAGGGCAGGGGCTGCTCGCGGGCAGCAAGGGCGCTCGGGTCAGGGGCTGCTCGCGGGCAGCAGTGGCGCGCGGGGCAGGGGCTGCTCACGGGCAGCAGGGGCGCACGGGGCAGGAGCTGCTCGCGGGCAGCAGGGGCGCGCGTGACAGCAGGGCAGCGCGCTAGGGCAGGCAGTGCGAGTAGCTGCAGGGCAGCGTGACACTGTGCGAGAGGGCCGGATAGCGCAAGGGCGCTTCGGGCAGGAACTAGCGGAACGATCGGTGGGCCCTAAAAACCTAACAGGTTTCCTGCTCTGATACCATGTCAGAATCAACTGTGCAAGAATGACTGACTAGCAAGCAATGATGAGTACAAGTACTAGGTTTGACCTAAAATGTTGTACTCAGTAGAGGCTGTCAAAATGTATTTGCTGTCTAGCCTGCAGTAGGGTACTCTGTAGTGAGTACAACCCAATTTAGGGTTTTCTATTTGTATCCCAACTCTTGCTAGTGAAATCATTCTCATTCCATTCTCTCTTCCTTCTCGACTTTCCTCACCCAAAACCCTCTCGACACTCTAACCTAGCTATGGGTCCTAAGCCTAAGTCACGCTAGGATTCTAACAGAGGCTACCCCACTACACCCTACACATACACATGTAATTTGACACACTCCTTACCACAGCAAATCGAAACACACACTACCGAGGCTGAAGACGAAAAGGCGGAAGTAACGCGAAGGGTCGTACGATTACGAAAGGATCTGGACCGTCGGGCAGACATCATCAGGCAGCAGCAGTGGCGAGGATTCTGCCCAGGCAGTTCGTAACCGTTTGGAGTCGCACGGCTGAGTTTCGCTGCAATAAGGGAATGTACCCCTTAGAGTACGTGGCTAGCCTAGGTCGATTCATATTCCCTTGTACTCTTATTTATATTCCTGTACTTGCAGGTTTTTTTTATCTCAAGCATTTTACATCCACTCTGCTATTGATGTCAAGGGCCCACCACCACTACTCAGGCGTGTGCGAATCTTCCTGAGGTGATCCTAGGGATGATCAAATTTTAGTCGTAGCAAGTTTAGATAGTGACATAGGGCAAGGAAAAAGTGATGATAAAGGAGTGATATTGGGCAGGCCCCACGATATTAGGGCAAAACATCCTGATTACTCTGAATTCAGGATGCATCTTTGATTTTGCCCTGTAATTTCATAATAGTGTCACTTTTAACCCTGAGCTCTCAGGATGTTTTATATGCAATGCCCTGGAAAATCAGGATTGTCAGAGGTCCACTGGTGATCCCCGATTGATCCTAGGAAAGGGTTACAGGCATGTTGGCCTGGGGGGTTATGGGCGCACTGACCCGCTACTTAACAAGCCCTTTTATCCCAATGGTCTAGTGGTTGGGATTCTGACATGTTATCAGAGCGAAGGTTTCGGGTTCGAATCCCAGTGTGTGCACTTCAGGCATCCCAGTGCGGGGGGGTGTCAGAGGTCCACTGGTGATCCCCGATTGATCCTAGGGGAAGGGTTACAGGCATGTTGGCCTGGGGGGTTATGGGTGCACTGACCCGCTACTTAACAAGCCCTTTTATCCCAATGGTCTTGTGGTTGGGATTCTGACAAGGATGGCTGTGGTGTACTTCCCTGTAGCGTCAGGATGAATGTCGAGGCTTGCCCTGACGAGTTTTTTTTTTTTGTTGAGATAATATCGAGACATAAAGCACTCCAAGGAAATTCGTGTAGTACAGTAAAGTACCGATAGGCTGACGTCAGCAAAGCGCTACGCGACCTAGGATGACGTCAGCACGTAGCTATAGACTTCGCGAATAGTTACGTACCGTTTCAAGATAAGAATAGCACAGTACAGTAGGCGAACAGGTACTTTACTCTAGCTATATATTTTGTATGTTTGTCATTTTATAATATATCTGATTTCAGAGACATTTTTTGATCCTGAAACATATCACTGCATAGACTTTATTAAGTCTAGACAAAGCCTTCACAACTGGCTTAACTCATATAAGACTTCCGCTACGACAGGAAGCTACCATCCTAAGACTACGATCCTTCAAACTCATTTCAAATTCTAACATGGTACGAGAGCAACTTAGGATTATAACAGCTTCCATCTGCCTACTCTACAACTATGTCTGGATCTCCAAGGTCCAACAATGGCTCTTCTGTTACGAGCCCATCACGCCCAACAGCGTCTCCAGTTGCTGATAATTCACATCTGCAGCAACAACAACAACAATATCAGCAACAACCGATGTACGGCATGCCATTGAGCAATCAGCCCGTACACGCAACTACAGCAGCGGCATCATCGACAGCAGCCGCAACAATATCAGCATCAGCAGCCACAACAGCTGCAGCTGCAATGACTGGTTCTTCTAGTCAACCGGGACAACAGTCCAACTTCGTACCGACAGGACCTTACCAATATCAAGGTGCTTACCAGCCAGCAAATCTTCAACAACGTGTTAATGCTGTCGTCTTGTCGCTTAACCAGATGTTTCCAACTCCTATGAGCATTGATGGCTCCAGCTATCAGCGTGGTCAGATGCCACAAGGAAGTGACGGGTCGAACAACTCCTTCTCTTTTGGTCCTGCTGGACAAGGACAACAAACACAACAAGGGTCACAGGTGCCATCACTTTATCAGCTACAATCAGCTGACGGTACCGGAAATTATATTCCTGCTTCTGCAAATCCAACAAAACTTAAAACGACAACGCCTTTTAACGGTCAAGTTTTTTATACCTGGAGCTTTGAGTTTGAGCTTCTTGTACAGACCGCGGGGTTCTGGCAGCTGTATGACGGCACAGCACCCTTTCCATCTCACGGGTCACCACTTCAACAAGCCACTTTTCGATCGGCGTTGCTGACTGCATACACAGTTCTCGTTCGTAATCTGACACCGACTGAACAGCTCGGAATTCGTTCCTTTCGTGCCAGTGTCGCTCCTGCTGAAGCAGCTTGGTTATATCTGCAAGGGGTTCACATGGCAAAGGACGCTGTCAACCAGAGTAAATTTTTGACGCAGCTGTCAAATATACAAATGATAAACGGCGAGAAGGTGACGCAGTATATCAACCGCGCTCGAAATCTGCGTGATCAACTTCAGAAGTGTGGAGGGTACTTCCCCGACGCTATGTTCCACACGGTGCTACTTGCGGGTCTTGGACCAGAATGGCGACAGTGTCGCTCTATACTTCGGATGCAAGCACAGTTGTCCGAGGGGGCACTCTGTGCCGCTCTCATCGCCGAGCAGCAGGATATGGACCTGCACAACGCTCGAGGAGGAAAAAAGGTGGTAAACACAGTCAGTTTTTATTCTAATCCACGTCACAAACCTGTTTGTTCCTTTTGTCGCAAAGCAGGACATACTATTGATACCTGCTGGTCGAAAGATAAACCATCTTGGAAGCGGTCTGCATCGAAACATACCAAAGATTCTTCAAGCGAAGCTGAGAAGCCGGAAGCTGAGAAGCCGGACGCTGCGAAGCAGAATACTGCAAAGCCGAACTCTGCGAAGCCGACTACTACACCTGCCAAGACACAAAACAAAGAAGTGATTAATTGCATGACATCAGTTTCTACTGTCTACGACCCTGACGCTGAAGAACGTATACACAGTAACTTCAACGATGAACTTAATAGGCCTATACCACCCGAGGTCTACGCAAACCTTGCACATACCTTGGAAGGGCCCAACACTTGGTATCTTGACAGCTGTTGCGGCCAGCATATGTGTTCATCAGAAAATCGATTCGTCATCAATCAGCGTCGTCTTCAGAATCCGTGCGTTGTAACCGTCGCTAATAATCAACGTCTTACAGCACACTGGACGGGTAACGTCATTCTTGATTCTGTTGACGAAGACTTCAGTCTTCATCTTAACGATGTACTCCTCGTTCCTCGACTTGGCTTCAACCTGATGTCATCTGCACAGCTCATGAGGAATGGCATTACTCTTCTTGGTGAACCGGGCAAGTTTACTTTAAAGTATGGAGACAAGAAACTTGGCACGACAATTGAACAGAACAGTGTGTTCGTTCTCAACTTCGTACCTGAACGCACCACTGCCGACTCCGAGAATATTCTCTCTCTTGGCCCATGGGAACATCGTGACGACATCGATTACACCGATGATACCGTTCCTCGTGATGGAGTTGTACCCACATCTTCGACCACGGCTGCCGCAGTCATGCTGACCTTCGACAACCAAGGTTTGAACGACGTCCAGAACTCCCGAGATTATCTTGCTGGTGGTTGGGGAGATACCACGAATATGCCCACGAGTGAAGGCACTTGGGGGGCACAGGAACCTGACGAGACCACTTGGGGAGAAACACCGGCTGATCGTGATCGACGTCTTCTTACTGAAGCAGAGCAGCGTATTGCTGACATGGAAGTTCTTGACTCCGGACGACTTGTCGGTGTTGAGCCTAAACCTGCAGCATCAGATCAAGAGAGTGGGGAGTTAATTCTTTCACCTGGCGAATCCATCGACGTCGAAATCAAAATACCTCCTCCTAACCTTACCAGGTTCATCCCGCCAGTCAACGATCATGTTCACGCTGACGGTCATCGGCTGTTGTTATCTTTCTTCGCTAACGCCGATTATTATCTGCGCGCACAGGGACACAAAGCAACTGCAGAGACCTGGCATAAGCGTCTTGGTCATCCGTCGTAATCTACGCTCAACAACACAATCAAAGCAGCTGTTCTCGACAAGAATTCCCTTCTCTTACCTAGCGGCATCGAAATGAAACCGGTTAATCGTCCATCACCCTGCTTGATCTGCCCAGCAGCAAATCTACCGCACGAACCGTACCCGACTCATTTTCCTGGAGCTGAGGGTTATCGATTGATGGAAAAAAAGTTTACAGCGATATTCTAAAGTTACCTGCGGAAGGTTTCAATGGCGAGAAATATGTTATCACGTTCACTGAAGCTTCTACTCGATATGTCTGGACTGGTAACATGACTAACCGTTTTCTTGCTTTCACAGCGTTTCAGACATGGCTTCCTCTCGCAGAACGCGAGTCTGACACAAAACTCAAAAGCTTCCAGTGTGACGGAGCTGGGGAATATCGCTGCCTCGAGTTTACAGCGTACCTGCAAGAACGAGGCATACGGCGCCTGTTCTCACTTCCTCACGCTCACCAGCAGAGCGGTGTCGCTGAACGTCTCAATCGTACCTTGCAAGAAAAGACGCGAGCACTACTCACGCAGTCTCAACTCGGCCCACTCTACTGGCCCTTCGCGATGGACCACGCAACGCTGTTGCACAACCTCCTGTCTTCATCAGCTTTACCAAACAACGCATCACCTCACTTGTTATGGA
Organism: Closterium sp. Naga37s-1; assembly: GCA_947471745.1. Taxonomy (NCBI): domain Eukaryota; kingdom Viridiplantae; phylum Streptophyta; class Zygnematophyceae; order Desmidiales; family Closteriaceae; genus Closterium; species Closterium sp. Naga37s-1. The sequence continues at coordinate 879,882 of CANJKZ010000908.1, forward strand.
CAGGCAAATTGGGCACTACGAAACTTCTTCGAGTTTTTGGGTGTGTTGTGCAATATCGTCCTCCCACCGCTCCACTCGGAAAATTTGATCAACGTGCTAAGTGGGGTCTTCATCTCGGTCTTGAGAAGCAGTTTTCTGCATGGCGTATTCTGGATTATCGCAGTCGACTTTTAATTCCTGCCCGCGACTGTATTTTCTACGAAAATCTCACCCTTCCTGTCTTCGAACAGTACCTCGCCACCCAGCGTGATCCTGCTACACTTTTCCACGGTGTTCGCTCATTCGCTAGTGCTGACGCTGAACTCGCTGCCAGCGAAGAACCTGACATTGACGGTGCACGTGAAGCCGCTCCAGATCCACCTATCCCAACCACGTCTTCCGGATTTCCGGAATTCATTCCACTCGTCGACGCTCATCCCGACGATGTTCGTGAAGTTCATCATACTTACCTGGTGGACGATCAACGACGTCCCATGCCAGCTGTAACTGACAGCAGCATCCGCGTCGATCCTGACGAAATTGGGGGGGCAAATGGTGAACAGTGTGAATCTTTCAATTTCGCAGGACGGACCGACGACAGTCCTAATTATCAAACTGGGCTTCAGATACTGGGACTCGCAGCAGCAGTACAGTATAATTCTTCAGAAGTCGCAGAACCAAAAACTGCCCGACAGGCCCTTTCAGGACCACATCGCGAAAAATGGCGTGAAGCCATGGATCGTGAATTGGCTGCCCTAGAAAAACGGGAGACTTGGGATCTCATACCCATCGAAAAAGCTACAAATAAAAATATTCTTACCGGAAAATGGGTCTTCAGGGTGAAGACGAAAGATGACGGCTCTTATGAAAAACACAAGGCAAGGTGGGTTGTTCGTGGTTTTGACCAAACTCATGGGGTTGACTACACGCTAACCTTCGCCCCGGTCAGCCGACACACAAGTGTTCGTCTCGTTATCTGCGAAGCAGCTGCGAAGAATTTTCCGCTTCGACAAATTGATGTCTCCAACGCGTTTTTATACGCTGACGTCGATGCCGAAATCTACGTCGAATATCCGCATACATATCCGACAAGTCCGCCAAGTGTCTGCAAGCTCAAGAAATCACTGTATGGCATCAAACAAGCACCGCGACTGTGGCAGCAGCATTTGAACAGAAAACTTACAGAGGTTGGATTCAGACAACTGCCGCATGACCCCGGAATGTATCGACTAGACGACAAGGGGAGCTACGCGCTACTTGTGGCTTACGTGGATGATATTCTCTACGTAAGTTCCTCTGCTTCTCTGGGTGATCGCATCGAAGCAGATTTGAAGAAGTCCCTTGACTTAACTGTTTCTACCGAAGTAACCCAATTTCTTGGGTTAAATATCTCGCGAACTTCTTCTGCCATTCACCTCACAGCATCGAAGTACGCTGAATCACTCGCTAAGCGCTTCAAGATTCCTACAAGTTATGTCGCTACACCGTTTCGGTCTACACCCACTGGGTACATTTTCAACGACACCAAACTTTCAGCAGTTGGTTTACAACTATACCAACAGCAACTTGGGTGCCTTCTCTTCGCAGCAGTCACGTGTCGTCCCGATCTTGCGTACGTCGCAAGTTATCTCGCACAGTTTTTACGCTGCCCAAAAGAAGAACATCATCTCGATCTTCAACGCGCTCTACACTATTTTGTTGCAACACCAACAGTCGGGCTGATTTTCAACACAGGAAAACCGACCGACAAAATGTACCTCAGCGGATATGTTGACGCAGACCACGCTGGTGACACGTCAGATCGCCGGTCACGAACAGGCTACATTTTCCGTCTCGAGCCCATTGGTCCAATCTCATGGAACTCATCGAAACAGGAACTGGTGTCACTTTCCTCGGCTGAAGCAGAATTCATTGCCGCGTGTGCTGCAACTCGAGAAGGACTATACTTACAGGAACTGCTCGACGAAGCGAAGTTCATCACGCCGAATCAGTTCACGTTGCAGTGCGACAACCAGAGTGCGATTACCATCGCCAACAAACCCGGCTTCGTCAATCGCACGAAACATATTTCACTACGTTACTTCTTCGTCAAGGATGCGATCGACAAGGGGAGAATGCGCCTTGTCTACTGTCCCACTGATGACATGGCAGCTGACTCACTTACCAAGAAGCTGACGCAACAGAAATTCCACCACTGCAACCAGCTCAGCGGAATTTCCGAGACAACCGGATAACTACACCGAACTCCTAGAAGTGAAGGGGAGTGTTGAGATAATATCGAGACATAAAGCACTTCAAGGAAATTCGTGTAGTACAGTAAAGTACCGATAGGCTGACATCAGCAAAGCGCTACGCGACCTAGGATGACGTCAGCACGTAGCTATAGACTTCGCGAATAGTTACGTACCGTTTCAAGATAAGAATAGCACAGTACAGTAGGCGAACAGGTACTTTACTCTAGCTATATATTTTGTATGTTTATCATTTTATAATATATCTGATTTCAGAGACATTTTTTGATCCTGAAACATATCACTGCATAGACTTTATTAAGTCTAGACAAAGCCTTCACAACTGGCTTAACTCATATAAGACTTCCGCTACGACAGGAAGCTACCATCCTAAGACTACGATCCTTCAAACTCATTTCAAATTCTAACAGGGGGGAGGGGGGGGGGGGGGGGGGGGGGGGGTTACCGTTTCCTGGGAATTTTTTCCCCGTAAAATTTTCTGCCGCGGATTGCTTTCCCCGTGTATTTGTCCTGCCTTCGCGATCCCTTTGCACTTCCTACACTGCGCAACGCACCAACCAAACCCATAAGATGGGAAAAACAGGGAACAATCCCATCTCGTCGTGTCGTGTGCCATGCATGCACTAGGTGGGTGACTCTCTGATGTTTTTAACCTCCTGGAACACCCTTCCAGTGTTGCTGTTAGAGTAGCAACACAAGTGAAGCTCGGCTGGCTCACTCGCACTAGTAATGGCCAACGACGACAATGTCGCGGCGCCAGTATCATCGGCTAGTCGACCACAGGCTTACCGGTAGTTTCACCCGCTGCTGGTTCATCTCCAACTCAATCAGTAATACCACCCCGTGCTAGTACAATCCCCACCTGTGTTTTACGACTTGGTGCAACACGGATCGGCCCTGCCGCTAGTGCTAAGTTAAAAGCGACCAAGCACAAACAGTCGCGCTTGTCTTTCTCTCGCGATAGTCCTACGGAACCTACCGTACGCATCCGCATAGAGCCAGTAGTACCAGGACCATCTGCCGTTCCTGCAACATCCTCGTCTACTGAACATGGCAGCAGCAGCAGCAACAACAGTGGGTTCATTAGCAGCAGCGATGATGATGATGATGATGATGATGATGAGGAGGGCTAAGATAAGGTGTAGGAGTTACTTTAGTAGTAAAACTCCAACTATATGTGCTGCTCTGCTCTGCTATGCTCTGCTCAGCACAGCAGAGTCTGGTCTGGTCTGGTGTGTGTTAAATTCTGAACCCTGAATATAGGTTTTTTTGCCCTGACAGGTCAGGATTGATTTCTGCAGAAGCCCTGAACATACAGGATGGTTTTGAAAATTTTCCCTGACAAATGAGGGCATTTTTTAAGATTCAAGAATAGTGCCCTGAGGCCTCAGGGTGCCCCAAATGCTAGCACGGGCCCTGATATTGGGTGCATTATTTGCACTGTGATATGATATCCCGCTAGGAAACCAAACAATATATACGGTACATGGTATTCAATAGCAAACACCTTATCCTCGTGTAATTCCTTTGCATTTGAACATTTATTTTACCAATTTTTAAGTAGAGAGCTTCTAGGGTGTAGGTTCTGTTGTACACGTACCTATACCAGAATTGAACGTACATGCGAACAACGGCTGGAATCGGTTATTCTACGGGAAAACGGTTTCCTCCTTATAGAAGGCTTTCCGCCTCGAGATTGTCATTTGATACTCCAGGGCCAGCCTTGGCAAAATCAAGGCTACGTGGTTCAGGTATTCCCTCACACCAGCCTAGCATGTCCTACAATTCCTCCGACATCTCGCTTGTCGGGAGGTTCTCGAGCGGTACACTCTAGTCGTCACCTGTACCGTTGCGCCTGGAACTGCGTTTTAGGCCTTGTTATCAGAGAGCCTAACTACAGCGATTTCCATGAAAGGTTGACTTACTGAGCTAGACTGCAGACCGTTAAAGTCGTCGGATCAGTCACGCAGATCGCAGTCAGTCAATGGCTACTGTCGCGAGTCCGCAAGCGCTGTTCGCGAATCCAGGGTCATCGTCACTACCACCAGCAAGCCTAGGCGCTCCAGCGATGCCAAATCAAGGTGGCCCTGATTCGGCCGAGGAGAGAAGGTCGTCGGTTCCGCAGCAGCTATCCTCGGAAGAACTGGCTGCTCAGTTGCTGGACGAGCTATTCGGTTCCGACGACGATTCGGTAAGCAGTGTCATTGAAGGTTCGATTAATTAAAGAGCTGGCTGTACAGTTTCTGAAGAAGATTCTTTTTGTTACCGGTCAACTGTTTGCCTCTAACAATGAAACGGCAACGTGGAAACGGGAAGCTAGTAGCGGTATACATGCATGCTAACAAAGTTAACCGCCTTCTCTCTTGCCCAATATATGCAGGATGATGCCATGGGGTCTGCACTGCACACAACAGGAGGCGACCTGACTTTCGGCGAAGATGTTGCTGTGTGAGTGAGCACTGAGCCGTTGAGCTTTAGAGCATTAAGCGACATTGTTGAATTGAGGCCCAGAGGCTTTGAGCGCCAAGCCTCTGGAGGCACGGAGCTGTTACAAGCAAGACCATCGTTACCGAACCTGGTCCTTATCGTTTGCATGTGAAGTCATGGCAGCAGGAAAAATGTAACAGGAGTGACGGATTGGCTGGGCCGTGTCCTTGTGTGTTTTTGGTGTTCAGCCAGGCCGTGCCTCATATGCTGTTTCATAGGCTATCACTCTTTACCTTTAACGTATGCACAATAATTAGCTAGTGCCTCTTCTCTCCTCTGACTTTATTCTCGGGTTTCTGTGTATCTGACCGTTCTCTTCCTGCAGGGACGAGTCTTTTCTTCAAGGGCTTCGGGAGGACCTGGATCGGTTCAAGGACCACGAGGTCAGTCCTCCCGACTCCTGAGTGATCCAACTTAGTAGTGAAAGTTTTACCATTTTAACATTTCGAGGACTATCTGCCAGTAGTCAATGATCCGATGTCAATCCAGATTCCTTATCCAAAGAATGGGATGCGACACTTTGTTAGTGCATCTCTTTCTCTCCGTCTCGCCTTTCCAGGTTGTGTCCAACATCCTAGGTCAAGGCGAGTGCTCGGGAGGTGGAGGAGAAGCTGAGGCAGGTGGAGCTGGAATCTATCCAGTTCTCACGCCCGCCACAAATAGGGCTTTGAATGTTTACCTTTTTCCTCTTCTCGCCATTCCAGGTTGTGTCCAACATCCTGGGTCAAGGCAGCGACCTGCGTGAGTTTGCACGGGAGGTGGAGGAGAAGCTGAGGCAGGTGGAGCTGGAGTCGATTCAGGACTACATGAAGGAGAGCGACAACCTACTGGCACTGCACGCCCAGATCAAGGACTGCGACCTCGTGCTCACCCACATGGAGTCGCTCCTTGGGGGCTTCCAGGTATGAATGGGAGTCTGGTTTTAAGAGAGGTGATTCTTGGTTGGAGTCTTTTCTGCTGCTTCCTCTGAGACCTTATCTGCATAGGACCTTCTTGTTTCATTTCCCATTCACCTATTTCTTGATGCCATAGTACCAGGCTGAAGTTTGCTCAATCCCCTATCCCTCTTACCCTTTCTCTCCGCCCTCGCCAGGCGGACCTAGGAGCAGTGAGTGCGGTGATCAAGGACCTGCAGGAACGCTCCATGAAAGAGTGTGGTAGTGTCTGGGTTCACCCACCTCTCTCACTCACTCTCCCTCCCTCTCACTTGTTCTCTCCGCCCATCCAGGCGGACCTAGGAGCAGTGAGTGCGGAGATCAAGGACCTACAGGAACGCTCCATGGGAATGGCTCAGCGACTCAGGAACAGAAGGGTATGTTCTTCCACACGCAGAACAACACAGCACAGCACAGCACAGCACAGCTCAGCTCACCTCAGCACGACACCACGCTAGCAATTTTCCAAACGTTTTCTAAAGAGTGGATTTGAGAGGGACTTGTTGTGAGGCAGGCGCTCCTCCCCCCCTCGCCTCTGCATCTCTCTTTACCCCCCACTCACCGCCCTGTGATTGCCCTCACCCCGCTGTTCTCCCATCCCCCACCCCACCCACAGGCAGCAGAGGGACGTCTGGGGCGATTCGTGGAAGAAATGGCAGTGTCGCCAGACTTGATAGACACGGTGGCGGAGGGCGAGGTTGGCGAGGGGTACATGCGCGCGTTGCAAGCGCTGAACCGCAAGCTGCACTTCGTAGCGGAGGAGCCCAGCGCTAGGTCATCTGCTGCTATGAGGGATGTGCAGCCGGAGCTGGATCGCCTGCGAGTCAAGGCTGTGATTAAGGTGGGTGACTGTGGGTGCAACCTGGTAGGGATCAAGTGCACTTCGTGGCCGAGGAGCCCAGCGCCCGTTCATCTGCTGCCATGCATGATGTGCAGCCGGAGCTCGACCGGCTGCGCGTGAAAGCTGTGATTAAGGTGGGTTGGGAGGGGAAGTGCAGCTGGGCTGGGGGTGGCATGCTCGCGCATAGGTTTGGGCGCTGCAGGCGCTGAACCTCAAGCTGAACTTCGTGGCCGAGGAGCCCAGCACTCGCTCCTCTGCTGCCATGCGGGATGTGCAACCCGAGCTCGACTGCCTGCGCGTCAAAGCAGTGGTTGAGTTGGGTGACTGTGGTGACTGTGGTGACTGCATGGGTATAAGTGAGGGAGAACGGAAGTGGTGGTGGTGGTTCTTTGTGTACATACATGCTGATGTGCTGTTTTTGTTTGTCTGTTTGCAGGGGAGGGAGTATCTGATGCAGAAGATCTACGCTCTTCGGAAGCCCAAGACCAACATCCACATTCTGCAGCAGAACGTGCTCCTCAAATACAAGTGAGAAAGGGGAGAGCCCTTCAAGTAATTGAAATTCCTTACGGTATTCTTGCAAATACAGCATTTCCGTCAGTCACGTTACAGGTGAGGAGCTTTGATTACCCTCCTGGAGAGAGTCATAACCGCTTGGTTGTTAATCTGCTCAGTTTGAGGTTACAGTGGTGGACATACTGTTGTTTTCCCCTGCCTCTGCTCAGGTACTTGGCAGTGTTTCTCAAGGAGCATGGGCGTGTGGTGTACACTGAAGTCAATAACGCGTACATTGACATTATGAGCAAGGTAGGGGCTGGTGCGGTGAAATCGATAATCCAATTTATGATGACTGAGAGTTTCTGGCAGGTCATGTGCTGTGTTTCCTGTCTTCCGTTCCTCTTCGCTCGTTCTTCCTTCACCCCTGCCTGCCTCCAGCAATGTCGGTTGTTGGCAAATCATCCGTGTTCTTACTCTGCCTTCGCTATCCTGTCTTTTCTCCCCTCTTTCCCCACCTTCAGGTGCTCTCGCTCCATCTACGCACCTACATCTCGTCCCTGGAGAAGCTTCAGCTTGACATTGTCTCGCGCACGGATCTAGTTGAAGTGGATGACAGCATCAAGCTCTCTCAGACCACCTACCTAGTCCTCCCTCTCCCCTTCCCTTTCCCTCAGGTGCTCTCTCTCCATCTGCGCACCTACATCTCCTCCCTGGAAAAGCTTCAGCTTGACATTGTCTCACGAACGGACTTAATCGGCGTCGATGACAGCAACAAGCTTGCTCAGACCATCTTCCTAATCCTCCCTCTTTCCCCCCGGCCCTTCCCCCAGGTGCTCTCTCTCCACCTGCGCACCTACTTCTCCTCTCTGGAGAAGCTTCAGCTCGACATTGTCTCACGCACGGATCTAATCGGCGTGGACGACAGCAACAAGCTCGCTCAGACCATCTTCTTAATCCTCCCTCTCCCCTTCCCCGTCCCTCAGGTGCTCTCTCTCTATCTGCGCACCTACATCTCCTCCCTGGAGAAGCTTCAGCTTGACATCGTGTCACGCACGGACCTCATCGGAGTGGACGACAGCAACAAGCTCGCTCAGACCATCTTCTTAATCCTCCCTCTCCCCTTCCCCGTCCCTCAGGTGCTCTCTCTCCATCTGCGCACCTACATCTCCTCCCTGGAGAAGCTTCAGCTCGACATCGTGTCACGCACGGACCTCATCGGAGTGGACGACAGCAACAAGCTCGCTCAGACCATCTTTGGCCGCGCAGGGAGGGACCTCAAGAACCGATCGGCCGTGTTCTCTCTGGGCAGCAGGGACCAGGTGAGAGGTTTTGGGATGTTATAGAAACATTTGGTCGTGGGGAAAAGAAGGGACCTGAAGAACCATTGTTTGGCAGTTTTCTTTCCTGGAAGCTGGGACCAGGTGCTAACGGGTTTGAGTTAGATAACATGCGTTTACAGCTTGCTTCCAGGCTTCCTTTCTCTCGTTTCCAGGTGCCAAGGAATTAGTTAGTTTGTTTTCCCCGTCGATTCATCTCTTTCCGCTGCTCTGGTAACCCTTGCTGCCCACCAGGTGCTGAGGGACGTGGAGGAGCCGGGGATGATTCCACACATTGCAGGTCAGACCCATGCAACGATCTCTCCCCGTCTATTCATCTTTCTCTGCTGGTTCGGTTCCCCCCTCCATCCCAACACCCCACTCGCCAGGTGCTGAGGGACGTGGAGGAACCAGCGATCATTCCACACATTGCAGAGGCGGACAAGAACAAGCACCCCTACGAGGTGCTCTTTCGGTCACTGCACAAGCTGCTCATCGACACCGCCACGTCAGAGTAAGCCATGACCCCTCTTGACCTGCACAAGCTCTGTTGTTGAGGTGCCTCAAATGCAAGAACAAGCACCCCTATGAGGTGCTCTTCCGATCGCTGCACAAGCTTCTCATCAACACGGCCTCTTCAGAGTAAGCCTGGAGCACACTTAACCTGCACAAGCTCTATTTTTTAGGTGCCTCAAAGACAAGAACAAGCGCCCCTACGAGGTGCTCTTCCGATCACTGCACAAGCTACTCATCGGCACCACCACTTCAGAGTAAGCCAGGGCTCTGCTGAAATTTCAGAGAGGAAAAAAATCCAAATGATCTCAAAATAATATAAGAATATCAAGTAGTCTTCTTCCGGTCGCTGCACGATCTGCTCAACGACAGAGCCTCATCAGAGTAAGCCAGAATTCCACTGATGGTCGAAGCTGCTGCCTTCCGACCACTCATGAGCTCCACAATCTCTTTCTTTCGCAAAGACCATTGCTCACCAGCACTCAGCCACACCCACTCGTCACTGTTCCATGTTTCCCACGTGCCGCTCGTCTCCTCCCCCGTTTCCTTCCTCCCCCTCCCTTCCCTCCCACGCCCAGGTTCCTTTTCTGCAACGAGTTCTTTGGAGACGACTCCACATTCCATGCAGTATTTGCAGGTTAGCTGCTTCTTGGGATTGCTTTCCTTCATATTGGTTTACTGACCGTAACAAGTTCATCGCTGACCGTAGATGCTGCCATGGGCAAAGCTGGTTGGTTCCTTCCTACAGCATTTGGTCATGCTTCCTAGCCATCATGAGCAGTGAGCAGATTTGGTTCAACTTGCACATGGCCCCTTCCTTGCCTCTATTCCCCTCAACATCCATCCATTCCCCCCTCCCCTCCCCGCCCCCCTTCCCAGGTCCCTTTGCAGTGATAGACGAGCACTTTGCAGCTGTGCTCCCCAACTGTTACGACGCCATTGGGCTGCTGCTCATGATAAGGATGACTCGCCAGTTCCAGGTGGGATTGACCTCTCTTAGCTGCGGTTTTTTTTTTTTTTTTTTTTTTTTTTTTCAAATAGCATAACGACCGTCCGTAGCCGCTATGGGCTTCCGATTGCTTGCCATGCAAGACAGCGTATAGGAAAGGAAGGTAAGGTAAACGGCCGTCGGTTGTATCTTAATCCACATCCTGTTCACTGTCTTTCCTGTACTGCTGTCTTTGCTACTTGCATTTCAGGACATCATGAAGGCGAGGAAGGTCAACTGCTTGGACCAGTACTTTGACAAGGTGAGGTCAGTTGAGGTGCGGGCCTCAACAGTGGGAGCCTGCCTTGCCTTTCATTTCAGGACATAATGGAGGCAAGGAAGGTGAACTGTTTGGAGTCTGGACCAGTACTTTGACAAGGTGGGCTTCTAAATGAGGCCTCAGCCTTGATGGTGTGTGTGTGTGTGGGGGGGGGGCTCACACAGTGAATCTGCTCCTCTGGCCGCGCTTCAAGCTCGTCTTCTAGGCAGCCTCCGCCAGGCCGACCTGCGTGCACCAGCAGCACCACGTCTTCTTATCAATCCCATCCCCTTCTCTTGGACAACACCCCCCTCCTTAACAGGTGAATCTGCTGCTGTGGCCGCGCTTCAAGCTGGTGTTTGACCTCCATCTAGCCAGCCTGCGCCAGGCCAACCCACGTGCCCTCTGGGACCAGGACGTGCACCCGCACTACGTGGCGCGGCGCTACGCCGAGTTTGCCGCGTCGCTCATGAATCTCAGCACGGGGCAGGGCGACGGGCAGCTGGAGATGAATCTGGACCGGCTGAGGAGCGCTGTGGATCATCTTCTGGTGGAGATCTCACGGCTCTTCCCCAAGCCCAAGCAGCGGACGGTGTTCCTGATCAACAACTACGACCTCATCCTGGCCGTGCTCAAGGTATGCATGCATCATATATGTATGTACCTCCTCCCTCTTGAGTCGACTCAAAAGATCTCGAGGCTCTTCCCCAATCCCAAGCAGCGCACTGACTTCCTCATCAACAACCACAGCCTCATTCTCGCCGTGCTCAAGGTGCGTATGTACGTCCTCTCTCTTGAGTTACCTGCTGGTGGAGATCTCCCGCCTCTTCCCCAAGCCCAAGCAGCGCACTGACTTCCTCATCAACAACCACAGCCTCATTCTCGCTGTGCTCAAGGCAGGTAGCTCTTAGGAATGTAGATCTGGACAGGCTGAGTAGTGGATCATGTTAAGAATATCTCTCCTCTTGCAACCTGCATATATGCTATAGGATAGGCTAAAGATAAGCACCCAAACTTAGTTTGGGTGTACAAACAGGGGTAACCCAGTTTGTAGGTTGGAACCCAACCTTGGTCCAATTATTGGACACCAAAAGGTTGGGTTGGGTAGAATTATTGGCTCCCTCCAATAATGTTGGCCCAACCCCACCTTGGCCAACATTATTGGACCCCACCAATAATCACCCAACCCAACTTCTTGGTTGGGGTCCAATAATGCCAACCTAGGCTAGTATCCAAACCCCAACTATGTATACCCCCATGATTCTCAATCAAAGCATCAACTTCTATTCTAACTCTTATTTCCCACATGGTATAGGGCTCACTATCCTAGGCCTACTCTCGTTCCAAAGGCCCACCCGGCCACCGCAACCCCCGGCCTCCTCCCTTTTCATTTTTTTTCCCCCGGCTCCTCCGCCACCTTCCCCCTCCCCCCCCTTAGCGCTCTCCTTTTTCCCGCAGCCTTGCTGCTGCCTTTGCGCCTGCCGTCGCCGCGGCCTCCCCAGCCGCCGTCGCCCGCGCCTTCCCCCCACGACCTCGTCGTCGCCTCCGCGCCCGCGTCGTCACGGCCTCGCCAGCCGCCGCCGCCCGCGCTGCTCCCCTCCGCGGCCTCGTCGCCGCCTCCGCGCCTGCGTCCGCTGCGGCCTCGCCAGCCGCCGCCACCCCGCGCCGCTCCACGGCCTCGTCGCCGCCTCCGCGCCCACGTCACCGCGGCCTCGCCAGCCGCCGCCGCCCGCGCCGCTCCCCTCCACGGCCTCGACGCCGCCTCCGCGCCCACATCGCCGCGGCCTCGCCAGCTGCCGCCGCCCGCGCCGCTCCCCTCCGCAGCCTCGACGCCGCCTCCGCGCCCGTGACGCCGCGGCCTCGCCAGCCGCCGCCGCCCGCGCCGCTCTCCTCCGCGGCCTCGACGCCGCCTCCGCGCCCGCGTCGCCGCGGCCTCGCCAGCCGCCGCCGCCCGCGCTGCTCCCCTCCGCGGCCTCGACGCCGCCTCCGCGCCCGCGTCGCCGCGGCCCCACCAGCCGCCGCCGCCCGCGCCGCTCCCCTCCGCGGCCTCGGCACCGCCTCTGCGCCTGCGTCCGCCACGGCCTCGCCAGCCGCCGCCACCTCACGCCACTTCGCACCCTCGTAGCCACCTCCGCGCCAACCTCCGCTGCCTGCGCCATTCCTCCACCTCCCCACCGCTTCCGCACCCGCGCCACAGCAGCCCCACCAGCTGCCGCCACCTGCGCGCTTCCGTGACCACTGCGGGTCCACCCGCAGCTGTCCCTCATGGCTAACCCCATGCCCTCCCCCTCCCCCCTCCCTCCTCCTATCGATACTTCCTCCATTGACAAATTACAGCTTGCAGCCGACAAATCTGCCATTAACTGGCACTCGTTCGTCGGCAGCATCCGACGAGTCCTCAACGATGCATGGATCCCCCCCTACCGCGTCCTTGACGTCATCCTCCGCCGCCCCCATGCCCTCCCCCCCACCGAACCTGACCACCCCGGCAAGACCCCTCCTCTCCCTCCCCCTCCTGGTGACCCTCCCCTTGAGCCCGAGCTCCAGACCGCCGCCGACCAAGCCACCGCAGATGCAGATTTCATTATGCGTCGCCGTGCCTACCTCATCCGCAAAGCCGAGTACGATGCAGCAGCTGATGCCTACGCCCAGGCCGTTGCTGGCCGCAATGCTCACCTCGCCGTCGTCGCCAAATACAACGACGATATGGCTACCTTCACTCCTAAGTTCATCGCCTGGTCAGCCGCTGACAACCGAGCATGCACCGTCATCCTCGGTGCTCTCCCCGACTCCCTCATGCGCCGCTTCCAGGCCCGGGAACTCCGTGCCTCAGTGATATGGGCAGAACTCCATGCTATGTTCGAACGCCGCGACATCAGCTCAGTGGGAATCCTCTTCCAGGAATATTTTTCTATTACCCTCGCCACCTGTGACGGAGCAGTAGACTATGTCGGCCGCATGCGAGAGGTAGCTGATCGCCTCGAAGCCCGCCAAGCCGGTCTCTCCGAACCCCTCCAAATCCATCGCCTCCTCTTCAACCTCACCCCAGACTATGAATCCCGCCTTCACGCCTTTACCGAGGCCAATCCCATGGCCAATATCACTTCTGTTGAACAGTGGATCATCGATACCGAAGTCAAGCTTCGCACCCCCATGGTCAACCTCGCCTCCTCCCACCCTTCCTCCTCCTCTCTCAACGCTACCCAGCCCCGCAAGCAGGGCAAAGGCAACGGCAAAGGGGGAAGTGGGGGCAAGGGAGGCAGCGGTCAAGGAAGCAGCAGCGCAAGCAGCCGTGGTGGCTCTACTGGGAATGATGAGCACGGCACCCCCAGTCAGGGCGGTCCCTCTGGAAACCGCGGACCCCGCCCTGGCACTCTCCCTCCCTGCACCTATGTCCGTTGCTACGGTCCCCGGGCAGGGACACCCTGCGGTCAAACCAACCATCCCCCTAACACTTGCTTCAAGGCTCTCGATGATGCCTGGTACGCACGGGGCAATGTTGGCACACCTCCCCGCTGGGGTACCGTCTCCCCGCGTCCCTCCCCTGCTGACATCCAAACCCACCCTGCTTATCTCCCCGCCCACCTCCGCCTCCTTGCTCCCCCCACACCGTTCCTCAATCTTCAGCAGCAGCATCTTCTGCAGCAGCAGCAACAGCAGCAGGAGCTGTTCCAGCAGCAACCACAGCAGCAGCAGCAGCTGTTCCAGCAGCAACCACCGCAGCAGCAGCAGCAGCAGCAGCCCCCATGGGGACCCGGGCTCCCACCCCAGTGGGGACCCAGCACTCCCCCCTGGCAGCAGCAGCAGCAGCTGAACTTCAGCATGGCAGCCACAGCTGCTCAGACCTCCCCTGCTCCCCTGTGGGGTGCCCCACCTCCTCCTGGTAGTATTGTCACTCCCCTCACCCAGGAAAGTTTTCTTGGCAACATTGCTCTTTCCCCCTCTCTTCCTTCCATGTACCCCTCAACCATTAATGAAACCACTTTCCAGTACTCGGTGTCTTCCTCCTCCTCCCCACCCACTCTGGACTTCGTCCTTGATAGTGGGGCCACTGAGACTGCTCTCAAGGATGCTGGTACACTCACACCCCTCTCTCCTCCCTCTCAAGTTCACGGTGCTGACAGCAGTTTCACCATCCCATGCACACATCTCTCCACTCTCCCCTGCACAATCTTCCCCTCCGGTAAGGTAACTGGTCTCCACATCCCCACTCTCCGAAACAACCTCCTCTCCCATCGGGAAATCCAGAATGCAGGTATCACGGCCGTCTATCCAGGTAATGCCACCTACTGTGACCTCTATCACACCGCCACCGGTCGCTTCCTTCTACGCATTCCCCTCTGCCCCCGCACTCGCCTCTACACTCTCCGCACCCCTTGGCCATCCTTCTGCCATGTCACCACTCGTGCTGGCACCTCCACTCACCCTTCCCATCCCCCTACCTCACCTCCACCCCAGCAGCAGCAACAGCAGCAACAGCAGCCGCCGCAGGGGCAGCATCCGCAGCAGCAGCAGCGGCAGCAGCAGCAGCCGCCGCAGCAGGGGCAGCAGCAGGGGCCGCAGCAGCAGCAGCCGCCGTCGCAGGGGCAACAGCAAGGGCAGCCGCCGCAGCAGCAACAGCAGCAGCCACCTCCCCCTCTCCCACCCTCACTCACTCCAACCCCCTCCACCTCCGACCATCTCTCCCACCCCGCTGTACTGCTACATCACCGACTCGGCCACCCCAATTTCGCCGCTCTCCGCACTGCCATCACCTCTCGCCTCCGTCACAGCCTCCCTCCCACTCTCCCTCCCCTCCCTTCCTCTCCAGCCCCTCCATGCCCCTCCTGCATCCACGGCAAACTCAAACAGTCTCCCCACCACAGCCACCCATCCTTTGCTCCCACTCCCGTTGACCTAGTCCATATGGACCTCTGGGGACCCTCCCCCACTCGCTCCCGTCAAGGCCATCGCTACATGCTGGTCCTCGTAGACGACACAGCCGCTACTCCTCCATTTTCCTCCTCCACACGAAAGACCAGGCACCGACTGTGATCACCCACTGGGCAGAGCAATGCCGCGCCCACTTCAACCGTCCCATCGGCCGCCTTCATCTGACGGCGGCGGAGAATTCCTCAACCGCACCCTCTCCCACTACTACGCCACCCATGGCATCCAACAGACCCACACCCTTCCCCACTCCCCACAGCAGAATGGTGTCGCAGAAAGCCGCATTCGCGAAATCACCAAAATCGCTCGTTGCCTCCTCGCTCACGCCTCCACCCCTCCTTCCCTCTGGGGCTATGCTCTGCTCCATGCTGCCCTCCTCCTCAACCTTCACTCTCATCCTCAACACACTGCCATCACCCCCACGGAACTCTGGTCAGGCACGAAACCTGACGCTGCCGGTCTCCGTGTCTGGGGCTGCAAGGCATACGTTCTTATCCCTCCTTCCGACCGCACCCACGGCAAGCTCACTTCTCGCGCCCTCGAGTGTGTCTATCTCGGACACAACCGCGACTCGCCTGGCTACCTCTTCCTCCACCCTCCCTCCGGTCGCCTCATCCGCAGCATTGACGTCGTCTTTGACGAAACCACCCCGTACTACTCCTCTCCACCACCAGACCCCCTCCCTTCTCCTACCCGTCCTCTCGCCTGGACCGACACTGTCCTCCCTCCCCTCCTCCCTCTTGCGCCTCTACTACCACCTCTCCCTGCTCCACCTCCACCGCCCTCCTCTGCTGACATCTACGATCCTACTGCACCTGCATCCCCTGCCCACTCCGCCGCCCCCCCTCTCCCCTTCCCCTCCTCCCCTCCCTCTCCTTCATCCCAGCAGCAGCAGCAGCAGCAGCAGCAGCAGCAGCAACAGCAGCAGCAGCAGCAGCAGCAGCAGCAGGGGCAGCAGCAGGGGCAGCAGCCGCCGCAGCAGCAGGGGCAGCAGCCGCCGCAGCAGCAGGGGCAGCAGCAGCCGCAGCAGCAGCCGGGGCAGCAGCCGGGGCAGCAGCAGGGGCAGCAGCTGGGGCAGCAGCAGGGGCAGCAGCAGCAGGAGGAGCAGCAGCCGCAGCAGCAGCAGAGGCTTCAGCAGCACCAGCAGCCGCAGCGGCGGAGGGCGACTGCCCGCTCCTCACCCTTCCTCCTCCCTCGCATGCACACCCGCTCCCTTGATCCCATCCTTGGCACACCGCCTTCTCCCTCCCTCAACCTGCTCGAGGACTTCCATGAGGAACTCACTATGGTCCAGCGCCACACTCCCTCTCTCACCCCCCTCTACCCTGGCTTCCTCGGCGCTCTTATCCTTGCCGCAGTCTCCGCTCCCACCATCTTCGTCCCCTCCACCTTCCAGGAAGCTATCACCTGCCCAGATGCCGACAAATGGATAGCCGCCATCTTCCTGGAATGTGAGGCCTTCATCCGCAACGACTCTTTCATCGACGTGCCCCTCCCTCCTGACGCCAACCTTGTCGAGGGCAAGTGGATCTTCCGAGTAAAGCAGCTGCCGGGAGAAGAACCAGTCTACAAGGCCCGCTATGTCGCCAAGGGCTTTACACAGACTTGGGCTGAGGACTACTGGTTCACATTCGCCCCTACCGTTAAGCCACCTACCCTTCGCGCCCTTCTCGACGTTGGTGCGCGCGACAACATGGAGATTGACTCCATGGACGTCTCCAACGCATTCTTGCAAGGCGAGCTGCATGAGCGTATTTTCCTACGCCGACCTCCCGGGTTTCACGCTGCTTTCCCCGGCAATACCGTCTGGCAACTACGTCGACCAGTCTACGGTCTGAAGCAGGCACCACGAGAATGGCATGCAAAGCTGTCTGCCACTCTCCAGTCCCTCGGTTTCTCTGCCTCCCACTCCGATGCCAGCCTCTTCATCCGCTCTTCCCCTCGTCGCTTCTTCATCTCGGTCTACGTTGACGACATGATCCTGCTTGCTGATTCCAGGACCGACATGGACCAGGTGAAGCAGTCCCTTCAGGACCGTCTCAAGTGCAAGGACCTTGGTCCGCTGCAGAACTACCTCGGCATGACCATCACCCGCGACCGATCCGCCCGCACCATCACCCTCTCCCAGTCCCATTACATCGGCCAGGTGCTGGAGAAGTTCGAGATGGCGCAGGCCAAACCGGTCTCCACCCCCCTCCCCTTCGGTCACCAGCTGGCGCCACCCACCTCCCCCTCCGCCTCCTCCCGTCCCTATGCCGAACTCGTCGGGTCGCTGATGTACGCGATGATGTGCACTCGCCCCGACCTTGCCTACCCCATCAGCGTCCTCGCTCGGTTCGTCGGCTCCGGCCGCCACACTGAGGAACACTGGACTGCCGCCAAGCGAGTTCTCCGCTACCTCCGAGGCACCAAGGATCACGCCCTCACATTGGGTGGTTCCTCCCCTCCCCTTCTCTCTGGCTTCAGTGACTCCTCCTGGGCGGACTCCCAACCAGACCGCCGCTCCTCACAAGGCTATGGCTTCACGCTTGGTAGCGGACTTATCAGCTGGCGTTCTACTCGCTCATCTGTCGTTGCCCTCTCCTCCTGCGAAGCCGAACTCTATGCTCTGCACAAGAGTCCCGTTGGCTCTGCTTTCTTCTAGCCGAGCTTGGTGCCCCGCAGCGCTGTCCCACACTCTGGTGTGACAATGCCAGCACCATCCATCTCACCCAGGACCCAGTCTTTCACGGCCGCTCCAAGCACATCGAGCTCCGCTACTTCTTCATCCGTGACCTCGTCCAGCAAGGCCTCATTGCCGTCCGCAAGATCGCTGCTGCGGCCAACTTGGCTGATATCTTTACCAAAGCCCTTCTCCGCCCTGCGCACTCTGCTCTTCTCCGTCTCATCGGCCTCGCCCCTCCCGGCGTGCCTTGATTCAGGGGTTGCTACTCTCCAGCCTTTCCACATATCTGCAGGTTAAGGGGTTGTGTTAAGAATATCTCTCCTCTTGCAACCTGCATATATGCTATAGGATAGGCTAAAGATAAGCACCCAAACTTAGTTTGGGTGTACAAACAGGGGTAACCCAGTTTGTAGGTTGGAACCCAACCTTGGTCCAATTATTGGACACCAAAAGGTTGGGTTGGGTAGAATTATTGGCTCCCTCCAATAATGTTGGCCCAACCCCACCTTGGCCAACATTATTGGACCCCACCAATAATCACCCAACCCAACTTCTTGGTTGGGGTCCAATAATGCCAACCTAGGCTAGTATCCAAACCCCAACTATGTATACCCCCATGATTCTCAATCAAAGCATCAACTTCTATTCTAACTCTTATTTCCCACAGATCATGCTTTGGTGGAGATGTTAGGCTGTTTCTGAAAACTCGTTCTCCTTTCTTTTCTTTCACTGCTGGCGTGTGTGTGGCACAGGAGGCGGGGGTGGAGGAGGGCAAGACTCAGCGCCATTTTGCAGAGCTGCTCAGCTCCTTTTCCACCATCTTCGTGGTAAGGGGCTGGGCTGGGCTGGGCTGGGCTGGGCGCTGCTGGGTTGGCCTGAGAGCAGTGTGTGCCTTCCTGTGGGCCTGTGGTGCTCCTTCCTCTCGACTGGTGCTTCTCAGATTTCCAGCTGGTTCTTTAGAATTCTCACAAGTGATATCTTTTTCACCATCTTCGTGGTGTGGGGATAACCACCTCACAGCACACACAGAAGGGTATGCTTTCCGCTCAATTCGTGTGATTCTCAGCTTCCTGGTTGATCAGCCATCCACCCTTTCTTTCCACGGTGCCTGTTCAAATGTGGCACTTTTTTCTGCTGATTTTTTTTGCCTCCCCCGCACAACACGTGGCAGGAGGAGGAGCTCCACGAGTACTTCAGGGGACTTGTTGACTTTGTCAAGAAGAGAACAGGTGAGCTGCACTCTGTGTGTGCGTGTATGTTTGTCCGTGCACCACTGAGTGTGGATGCGTGCATGCTTGCCCTTTCATTCACATCGAGAGGATTATCCTCCTCCTCTCTCCTCCACCCCACCCCTTTACCCCCACACGCACACACGCAACAGGCACAGGCGATGAAACAGCAGATGCAGTGGCGGCGCGCAGCAGCACTGGCAGCACGGCAGGGCGGCGGGTGGATGCAGCTCCCATCACAGCCAAGGAGGTGGAACCGCATCTCAAGGACTTTGCTGTCAGATGGAAGGTGAGTGGATGGGATGGGAGGGGAGAGCAGATGAACCAAGTGTGTGTTGTTCAGCACGTGTTCAGAATCAGTATGGGCTTCCTCCTTCCATATACCGCCTGCATGCCACCATAGACCTCATCCTCAAGGAAAAGTCGATTTTCGAGTCGCCTAAAAAATCGACTTATCACCTGCACGCCACCATAGACCTCATTCCCAAGGAAATCACCACCAGCCAGTGTTTGAGATTTTTTTGAGCCATCATATCTCCCGCTTTCCATGCCCCCATTCCACATAACTATCAGACAGGGTACCACAGACCTGATCCACGAGGGCATAATTACCAACCTCTGCAACTGAAAGTGCAGAGTTGAGAGTGTCTCCCTTGACCAATCCAGCATGCCGCATACCTCATGCACCACCTGCCAGTTCTCCTTCACGATCCAACAAGCCCCCATATACCTGATTCACAAGGAAATCAACACCAAGTTCAGCAAGAGTTCTAAACTTCTGAGAACAATCATATATCCCCCTTTTGATGTCCTCTGTGCAGGCGACCATAGATTTGATCCACAAGGATATAATCACCAACTTCAGCAACTTTGTGTGCGGCATGGACATCCTGAGAGCCGCTCTCACCCAGCTGCTGCTCTACTACACGCGCCTCTCTGACTGCCTCAAGGTGTGTGTCGTGGAAGCATCTTCGCTGCGTGAAATCACACTACTCGTTCTAATTGAATGCTCTGTTTCTGTACGCATCACAATCCTAAAGCGGCCCTCACCCAGCTGCTGCTCTACTACTATGCCGCTCTGACTGCCTGAAGGTGTGTTTCTTGGAAACACAATTGCTGATTCCAGTGCACACCATCAATGCTTTAAGCACGTATCACAGTGACTTCCTGAAGATGGGTCTTGAGAATGCACAACTGTTTTGTAGTGCACGCTTCTCGTCTCATTTGGAAGTGACTTGATGGCTGTGTGTGCCCACCATTGTTTTGAAAGCCGTTTGATGCGGCTGAGCCTGTTAACTGGCAGTTGCCGATAATGCCTGTTGAACATGTTGCTCATGTCTTACATCTGCATTGTCCTTATCCACACATGTATGTCATTTTTCTGTGTGTTATTGACCTTCCTCCTCCCCTCCTTATGTGGCAACTGTGACTGTAGCGAGTGGAGGGAGGCGCATCACTAATGAAGGATGTGGTTTCCATACCATCTATCATGTACGAGATCCGCAAGTACAGCCTCACGTTCTAAATGGCTGGCAAGTCAACAATGGTTTCTGTACCATCTCCATCTACATGAAACATCCTGTACCCCCTACAATGCAACCCAACGTAGCCTACAGGTACCCAAATATGTGTACACTAACAGGTACAACACGGAGGGTCCTGTAATCTAACATGGAGGGCAAATCTCATATCCATCTGGGATGTCATATCTTTGGCCTTCCAGCCTCTGCAGAGAGGATAAGGAAGGAACAGTTAGCGAAACTAGCTCACTCTTCTACCTGTCAGTTATGAATGGATGTTGTACATTGCTCAAGTATTTTTTTCATGAACACAAAGATAAGTATGGCAAGGCTATACATCCACTAAATACATGTTTGATTCGGTTTAGGAATCTTATCATTTGAAGGGAGCTGCTTGTAGATGAGGAGGTGTTGCAACTGCCAGTGGAGCTGATCAGCTCAGCACGCGACGCCGCAAACCGACTGGGAAAATGCAAGGCAAGAAGAAGGTGTGAGCGAAGCGTGGGAAACGGCGGGATAATTTAGGCGAAAAAAGGAGCTCCCAAAGCCTGTCGTTTTGTTTGCCAGTTCTGCAGCATGTCTGAAGTTAGATGGGAGGTTATGACGGGTTTTGACGGAAGTGGACGATCTCGTTTGGGTGTTTTCCCGAGAGGTCTACGTTCAAAGGGTCCTCGACACCTCAACACCCAGCCTCGACATGTCTTGGAGATGTCGAGGGATTTCAAAAGTGCGTGTGGGCAGGAAATCGGGCAAGAAACGGGGAATTCGGCGAATTGAAGCGACCGTTGTCAGATTTGGGGCACTTCTCACACTGCATATCATCGTTTTAGGTACACGCACCTGGTTTCCCGCATGTTGGAGGTCACAAAAGCGCGAAGCGTGGCATCTCAGAGGCAGGACATCCGTCGATTCGCTGGATATCGACAGATGTTGTCGAGGAACACAAGGTCTCTCTGGAAAAAATGTGCTTCACATCACGTCAGCTCACAGCTCACTCGCACTGCTCGTGCTGGTGGGGGCTGTTCTGCTGGTCAGCAGGAGTCTGAAATGACCAATTTCACACCAGAATTAAACCTCAATTCAAGCTTTTGGGCTAGCTAAATCAGCCCATTTGTGCAGCTTTCTGTTACTGATGGGGATGTGCTCTCAGTGACCATCAGTGATAGTTCACCCCATTCACGACGAGATTTTGTCCATTTCACTGGGACGCCTACGCCGAAGAGGCGCAGGAGCGCGAGGAGGAGTACCGGCAGAAGGTTGGCTCGCTGCAGTTCGCGGAGACGACGATGAGGCCGGACATCGCGTTCGCCTGCAGCAAGCTGGGGAGCGGCCTCACAGTGAGGAGCGACCAGCATTGGCGCGAGGTCGACCGCTGCCTCGCCTACCTTGCTGACACCCGCGACACCGCCCTGGAGTTCGGCGGTGGACCAGAGTCGCTGGAGCTGATCGGCTACGTGGACGCCGACGATGCGGGCGACAAGCAGAAGCGGACGAGCACGGGTGGCTACGTGTTCGTCTTCGGAGGGGCCGCGGTCTCCTGGTCAAGCACGCGTATCAAGTGCGCGACGCTCTCCTCGACCGAGTCGGAGTACGACGCGGCCACGGACGCCGGCAACGAGGGGCGTTGACTTCGCTTCCTCCTTGCAGAGTTCAAGCTGCTCAACGTTGGGAAGCCGATCGTCCTCCGTGTGGACAACAAGTCGGCAATCACGGCCGCTGAGGGCTTGGGGCTGACAAGCAACCTCAAGCACATGGAGCGACGCTACGCCTGCCTGCAGCACATGGTGAGGCGCGGGAAGTTCGCGTTGAAGTACATCCCGACCACCGAGCAGCCAGCTGACTTCCTGGCGAAGGCACTGCATTTTGCGGCTTTCAACTGGTGCTCTGTCGCCATCGGCCAAGTTCGTCTGGCCGATGTCGGCGACGATGACGATGAGGAGTAGCAGTAGGTGCCGTGCCATTCTGCACGACTGGTGCGGTGACGGCGTGCTGTGTGTGGGGTGCACGCCGAGGACGAGTTTTGTCCATGGAGTACTGCCGTGTGGGCTGGAGGTCCAAGCGTGAGCGCGGCAGGGGGGTGTTAACGGGAATGGAGTGTTGGCCCCGCCCTCGCTTGGGCAACGCCGACTACTTGGTCGAATGTACGGGAGAAGCAGCCGACCGTTCATAGTGGGAGAGCTGCTCGACGGGCTTCGTTCAGCTGCAGGGAACCGGTTTGGTGTTGCTGTCGACTAGGGAGCTCGACAGCTGCAGCTGACTGGGCTGGGAGACGGGTGGGCCGTCGACCAGGAGGAGCAGTTCGACCGGGGAGGTCGACGGAGCAGTCCGTAGACCTGACATGTGAGTAGCGGTCGACGAGGGGAGCTCGGCGACATCAGCTGACAGTTCTGGTCGACGGAGGGGTCCGTCGACCAAGGGGTAGCTCGACTGGAGCTCTGGTTGACCAGAGGCACTTGGTGGTCGACCAGATCACTTGGTGGTCGACCAGGTCGATTGGGTAACCTGCTCGACGAGTTCTGCGGAGGCACGCGAACGTCGTCGAGCTCGCGATGGCAAAGGCGACTTCGGGTTGGTATCCCGAAGTTGATGTGGCTCATCAGGCGCAGACAACAGCCGACGGATGCACAACGATGCAAGTCGGGCCAATCGTCTGCGCGCACCTGCGAGCGTGCGCACTGCTGTCTTCTACGGGGCAACGCTGGACAGTCGCTCTGCTGCAGCGTTGGCATGCCATCTTCTGCGGCTCCTCTACGCAATGCTGGCAGGCGGTCGACCAAGCTGTGCTGGCGGTCGACCAGGCTAGCTACAAAGTTTCTAGGTGCCTGATGTAGTCATTGTTGTCATTGCTTGTTCAATCATTCTGTAATTCCAACTTTGCTAGTGGAAAATCTTGCCGATTTCTCCCGTGATTGTGCAAGCACTAAGGAACTTGGCAAAGCTACGATTACTCCTAGTAGTTCGTGCCAACCCCCGGAGTCTAGCTCACTACCGTTGTAGAGTGAATCTCTGCATGGTGCGGTGAGCGTGGACGGCCCAGCAGATTATCTTCAAATAGGAGCAGACTTTTGCACCTACTAAGTCGTTCGTAGGCCGGCAGCAGTGATGGTCACCATGGTTGACCCCTTAGCTGATGCAGGTGTAGCGGACACCTTGGAGGCACGCTTGGCTGATGCGAGGAAATGCCACGCGGACGGCGAGTACAGGACGATCCCCTTGCTGATCATCGAGTTGGGCATCCAGTTGCAGTGGGCGACGGAACACCCTTCCCATCCTGATTCTCCTCGACCGGTGCGAAACGAAGGCGGCGTCGACGACGAGGTCGACGGCGGTGCACGAGTCAGCGGCAACAATGGCTCGAAGCAGAGAGGCGTGATCAAGGTCGACGGTGGCGTCGACAGGAGCCAGGCGCGAGTGCAGCGGTCGACTTTGCTAGTGAAACTCTTGCCAACTTCTCCCATGAATGTGCAAGTGATAAGGAACCTAAGCAAAGCTACGATCAATCCTAATAGTTCGTGCCAACCCCCCCCCCCACCCCCCCCCCCCCCCCCCCCCCGTAGTCTAGCTCACTACCTTTGTCGAGTGTCTCTCTTCGCAGTGGAGACTTTAGACAGCCACCTGGGGCTCAACCAGGTGTATCTGGAGGCAAAAGCATCGGGAAGCAGTGGTGGTGATGGTGGAGTGGGGGCTGCTAGGAGCAGTGCTGCGGTAAGTGGGTCTATTGGCAGCCGTGCAGCTGGAGGCGAGGAGGGAGCAGCTGCATCCAAGTGGGTGGCAGTGCGGCCGTTTGACGATGGCGGTCTCTCCGCCCTCAAGGGCTGCCCCGAGTGCCGCCAGCCAATCACAGGGCTCCGCCAGTACGGCAGGATGGTGAACAAGGCGCTACTGGACGAATCAGAGCGCAAGTTCGCCCTCAGCTGCCTGGCCGACCAGCAGCAGCTCCAGCAGAAGCTGTCTCAGATGAGGCGAGCCGTATCTGCATGTCCGGAGGCTGCCCAACCGTGGCAGGTATGGGGGTTAGTTCGAGCTGCAACCTTTCTGGTAGTGGAGGCAAGCAAGCTGCAAGGCACGGCTATGGAACCGCCTACCTAGAAGACCTACCAGGCTTCTGTTGCTGCGCTGCAGAGGAAGCACCTCCAGTTGGGAACTTCGTCATCCAGAGCAGATTCTCTTGCATGGGAGGAGTGCCAGCTCCTGTATGTGCCCCAACCGGACCCGCGGCCCCTCTGCGAAGCCCTCATGCTGCTGGGGAAAGCCTATCAGCTGCTCATGGCTGCCAATTTTCCCCAGCTGAGCTGCCTGTTGAAAGAATTTCAGAATCTGGCTCGTCAGAATCTGGCTCGTCCGAATGCTCGTCCGAATGCTGATCAGACTGATAAGGACAGCACTGATAGAGTAGAATTCTTGGTCTGGCAGGTGAAGAATTGCAGGGCGGTTGTGCGGATGGGATTGAAGTACGCAGAGAGGCATGTGGGGGAGGCGGTGGAGTGGGCTGGGAAGCGCAGGGCGCATCGGCTGGAGGCGAGGGGGAGGCTGGAGCTAGTTGATGTGTTCCGTACGTTCGTGGAGGGAATGATGGTGGAGCGCCTGCTCTCAACGTCCCCGGCTGGCCTGGTGAGAACAGTAGACTGCATAAACCCTCGACTGCCTCCCTTCCATCCACCCTCTCCCTTCCCTCCCTCCCTCCCTCAGCTCCCCCTACCCTCCTTCCGTTTTTTTTTAGCTCACCTATTTTTAAGAAGGGGAGGAGTTGTCGGGAGGAGGAAAGTGCATTTGTTTGGACTTTGATGGCTCACGGATGTGGTGCACTCAAGTGCTCATTCTGTGCACTTTTTCTTGCAGGATGAGTCAAAGAAGCAGCAACTGGAGTATCTCGAGAAGGCCAAGATTCAGTGCCACAAGGTGGCCTCCCAGCACCTAGCCTCGGTCAAAGAGAACGAAACCCTTGGAGGCAGTGTCAAACTAACGAACGAGAATGACTGCATTGAGCAGAAAGTTGGTACAAGTATTAACCCTAATTGGGTTGTACCCCTTATAGGCTACCCCACTACAGCCTACACAAAATCAGCAATATAACATTTTGACACACCCCCATAGGCAAAGTGGGGGAGAACAAGTGGTCACAAGACCATTCAAGAAAAGCAAAGAAAGCTCAGGGTGGATCTCGAAGTCACCACACATTCCGAGCACAGACAAAGGCCACAAGGCCAGTTCACATGCAGAGTTATATAAAAGAGAACAAACAGCATAGTGATCATACCCTAGCAAGTGTAAGCATGCAGGTATATATATAGATCACATTACAAGCAAAGTCACGCAATGAGCAAGCGAGGCAAAGTAGGTACAAGGCCTAAAACAGTACAGAAGCGCTGATGATCACCAGACTGAAGTGCCTTGGTGAATATATCAGCAGTGTTGGCCCGAGTAGCCACGTAAGCAACACGAAGCTGACCACGCTGCTGCAACTCTCGAGCAAGGAAGTAACGCAGAGCGATGTGATTCATTCTGCGCTCCAGTCTGTGCTCCTGACACAAGGCAATCATGACCTTATTATCTACGTACAGAACTGGAGAAAAACGAGGCCGCTCTCCCAAGTCGGTCAGCAGGTAGGTGAGCCAGCGTAACTCCTGTGCAGCCATGGCCCTTGCGTAGATCTCAGCCTCACAACTGGAGCTGAGAACAGAAGACGAGCGGGTAGATCAACAAGAAACAGAGCCGGAGCCAAGGCTGAAACTGTAACCCTGTGACGACCGCTGCATAGCCAAGTCATCAACCCAAGAAGCGTCTGCGTGTCCAGTGAGGACAACTGGACCCCGTCCTCCAAGCACGAGCCCCATGCCGGACGTACTACACAAGTAGCACAACACCCTCTTAGCGGCCTCCCAGTGCTCTGGTCGGTGTCTCTCGGGCGCAACGTAGCGTGCCAGGATGCTAAGAGGGTAGGCAAGGTCAGGTCGAGTGCAGGTCATCAGGTACATGAGGCAGCCCACAAGCTCTGGATACGGGCCACTCGGCTACGGATTCGTCCGAAGGTGGAGCTGAGAGCGAGTGACCGGTAGGCAGAGGAGTGGACCGTGGCGAGGAGTACTGGAAGCCGAAGCGCTGAAGGACCTGGTGCACCATGTGTGACTGAGTTAGGGTGATGGTACGCCGTGCTCTGTCCCGGGTGATCTGCACGCCAAGATAGATGCGCAGCTCACCCAGGTCAGTGCAGGTGTGTCTCTTCTGCAGCTCCGACTTCACAAGGGCCAGTGCCTCAGTGTTAGCAGTGGCAAAGACCAATTCGTCGACGTACACGAGGACGTAGAACGGCGGCAGCGAAGTGTTGGTGCGTACAAACAGCAACGGGTCAGCAGTAGAAGGAGCAAACCCAAGAGCCGTAAGCGTCGTCCTCAGTGTGTCTTGCCACTTGCGAGGCGCCTGGCGAAGACCGTAGACTGGCCACTGGAGGCTCCACTGGGTACCTGCCGGAAAAGACCCAGTGAAGCCAGGTGGGCGGCGCAGCCAGATCTCCTCGTGCAGGCTGCCCTGCAAGAAAGCTGTGCTGAATTCAAGAGAGTGCAACTCTTAGTCACGCTGAGCTGCGACGTGCAGCAACACCCGAAGAGTGGTCAAATTCGGGGTAGGGGAGAAGGTGTGGAAGAAGTCAACTCCCTCTCGTTGACTGAAGCCTCGTGCAACGTAACGCGCCTTGAAGGCAGGCGGAGAACCCGGTAGCCGCTTCACCCTGAAAATCCACATGCCATCGACTATGTTCTCTCCAGGAGGGGGAACTGCGTCGACCAGGATGCCATCTCTGCGTCCATGGCTGTCTGCCAATGAGAGGAGTATGGACCCGTAATCGCCTCTACGTAAAAGCGCGGGGTCGGGATGTGTGGTGCATCTGGGTCTCCCTCAGGGGCAAGCAGCATGGCCACGTGATGAGGTACAGCAGCTGCAAAGCACTGAAAGTCCTCCTGCCTGTTCTCAAGGACGTCCGTGCCAAGGGCACACTCACCCCCGACGGACGGAGGACAGTCAGACTCAGACTCAGCAACAAGACTAGTGGCGTAGTCGAGACGACAGGCAGCAGCAAATTCAACAAGCTCAGCAACTAGGGCAGACGTAGCAGTGGACTCAAACGAAGGGTCAGTGACAACAGTGGCGAGAAAACGAGTGACATTAGGATTGGCAGCACGAACTAGGTCAGACTCAGGGTTAGGAACGGTTGGAAGAGAGGACTCAAGAGGAGGCGGCAGAGGAACGCCCAGTGGAAAAGAGGAAGGACGAAGTGCCATAACGTGAGTGCCGGGGACAGGAGGAAGACCCGGACGAGGAACCCGACGACCAGTGCAAACAGTGCGAACACGCGAGGCAGGACGAGACTCAAGCTCTCGACGCTCTGTAAAAGAGTCTGTCTGCTCAGCGTGAGGAGAAGGAGCAGGCAGTGGGGAGTCTGGCTGTAACTTTGGCTGCGAGTGGCGAGGTGGTGGAGTCAGTAAGCTAGGAGGAAGGCCAGAAGAAGACGGGAGACTAAGAACCCGGCGAAGGACTGAATCAGGTGGCGGCAGAGACGCCGGTGGCGGCGCAACGAAAAACGGGTGCTGCTGCACAGTGCCTCCAGCACCAATACTGCCAGACGCAGCACACCCAGCGCCTGCACCTCTTGCTCCAGGGTCAACAGCTCCAGCTCCTCCAGCGCCAGGGTCTCCAGCTCCAGCTCCTCCAGCTCCAGCGCCCCCAGTGTCAGGGTCTCCAGCTCCAGCTCCTCCAGCTCCAGCTCCTCCAGCTCCAGCGCCCCCAACACCACCAGCCCTGGCACCTCCAGTACCCCGAGCACCTGGGTCAACAGCTCCAGCTCCTCCTGCTCCAGCGCCACCAGCGCCAGGGTCTCCAGCTCCAGCTCCTCCAGATTCACCAGCCCCGGCAGCTCCAGTACCCCTATTACGAGCACCTCCAAGACCAGCAGCTCCAGCAGGAACTCCAGCACCTCCAAGACCAGTAGCTCCGGCAGCTCCAGCTCCACTGCCACCAGCAGCAGGGTCTCCAGCTCCGGCAGCTCCACTCCGAAGGCGTGTGCGCCGAGCAAACCACTCGCGCAGCTACTGCGGGGAAAGAGGCTCCAGCCAAGGAGACATTCGTGGCGAGGCACCTGCAAGACCTCCAAAAGAAGCAGTATCCCTAGGCTCAACACCCCCAGACTCCGCACCCTCAGCCTCAGCACCCCCTAGCTCCGCACCCTCAGGCTCAGCACCCCCCGACTCCGCACCCGCAGGCTCAGTACCCCCAGGCTCTGCACCCCTAGGCTCAGCACCCCCAGACCCCGTACCCTACTCAGCACCCCCAGGCTCCGCACCCGCATGCTCAGCACCCCCAGGCTCCGCATGCGCAGGCTCAGCACCCCCAGACAAAGCAACCCCAGACGCAGCACCTCTAACAGCACCTGAGTCTACAGCGACCTCAACAAGCACAGTACGAGGGAGTGGGTCTAACCTGAGGGGGGCCTGGAGCAAGGAAGAGCGGCGGGGGTGGGAGAGGGACAGAGCGGTAGGGAAAGAGATGGTAAAAGGGAACCGGCTCGTCAAACGTGACGTCCTGAGAGGGGAGGACACGGCGCGAAGTGGGGTGGTAAAACTGCCAGGCAGGTGCGTCAGGGGGAAAGCAAAGGAAGACGCAGTGAATAGCGCGGGCGGAGAGCTTGTCCGCAGACGTATCGCGAACAAAGGCACAAGAACCCCAGACCCGGAACATCGACGCATCGCCAACCTTCCCTGTCCAACGCAGTGCAGGCGAGGTCTCCGGCAAGGAGACACGGGGCCAGAGGTTGAGCTGATGCGCAGCGTACCGGACCGCAAACGGCCACAAAAAATGGGGAGCAGCCGCATGGATCATGGAGGTACGAGCGACCTCCATGACGAAGCCAATGCGGCGCTCAGCAATCCCATTTTGCTGCGGGGAGGCCGAAAGCGTGAAAGACTGGAGGATGCCCTCCCCACGACAAAAGTCCCGCAAGAGGTCGAAGGAGAACTCACCATCTCTGTCAGAGTGCAGACGCAGGACAGGAAGGTCGTGGCGGAAGCGCTCGCGGAGCTGGAGACGGACTGCGCGGATCCAGCAGAAAGGGATCAAGACATCAGGGACCTCACCCTTGTTGCGCAAGGGGAAGACCGTGGTGTAACGCGTGTAGTCGTCAACAACCAGCAGAAAGTAGCGCTCGCGGCCCTGTCCACTGACGCGAGCTGGGCCCCACACGTCCATGTGGAGAGTTTGCAGGGGAGCAGTCGTCGGGGGAAACGAGTAGGAGTGAGGGCCGGTGCGCTGCCGCCCCTCGACGCAAGGAAGGCAGGGCGGGGCAGGCGAGGGCGGGAGGGGAGGCAGAGACCTGGGAAGACCAAAAACAAGGAGGCGGGAGTGCATGCCACAAAGGCGTGGCAGGGAGGGGTGACCAAGGCGGTGGTGCCAAAGGAGAGTCTGGTGCGACAGGAGGCGACACGAGCAGGGGGGTGCTACCGGACCTGACGCGGACACCTGGGCAAACGCAGCTACCTGAGGAGGCTCAGTAGCCAGTGTGTACAGACTCGACCCGGGCCGACGGGTGAACGTGGCCAGGTGACGGCCCGTACGTGTACACGTGCAGATCGCCACACGCTGATCCCCAGTAGTGGTGGTAGTGACCGTCGCATCCTGGAGGGCAGAGGTACTCACTAATTTTGTAGAGAACGAGGGGAGGTGAAGACCTGATAGTGAGCCGGACGGAACCGACGGACACGGGAGAACAGTGGAGGAACGGGCAAGAACTGGGCCCCCTGAGGGGTTAGCCAGTCTGACCAGAATAGGTGCAGGGAGTGGAGTGAGAGTGGTATTGTCGCGAAAGAAACAGCAGGAAGCACCTGAGTCAAGCGTAAAGGTGTGCAAGGCCTCAGCAGGCGCAGTACCAGGGAGAGCAGACTCACTAGCACCTAGAGCAGCAGCCTCTATACCTGGGTCATGCGGCACACACAGGTAACAGTCACCCTCAGCACTAACAGACAAGGCATACATAGCAGCAAGGATAGCATCATAGTCAAGAGCAAAGATATCAACTCCATACATAAGCAGCTCTACCTAGCGGGGGCACTCAGCCTCGTCACCAAACTCTGCGCGCCAAGCGTTGTCTAGGCGGGAGAAGCAGCGGTGCTGAGTGTGAGGCTTCCCGCATGTCTGACCAGCACGGTCACCCGTGCGAATGACATAGGGGCAGCTAGCACTACCCCCAGACGCCCCACGCTGAGCAAACCACTCACGAAGCTGTTGGGGCGAAAGGGTCTCGCTTCGACGCTGTTGCCTCTGGCCACCGCCAAAACCTCCCCTCGGAACAGCTCCACCCCGAGTGCCACCACTCCCACTGCTGCCACTACCGCCACCCCCATTGCTGCCACCACCGCCGCCACCAAATCCCCCACTCCCGCCACCACTCCCACCACTGCCACCACCTCCGCCACCTCCACCACCTCCACTGCCGCCCCCACCACCACCCCCACTGCCACCGCCACCACTCCTGCCACCCTTGCCCTTGCTGCTGCGGCCCTTCCCACTAAGATCAGAAGCAGCCCCGACATCCGCAGCACCAAGGATGTCAACAGCAGCAGCAGAGGCGGAGGAGGGGGCAAGGGGGGAGGGGGAACACCCCTCAAAGAAGGGTGTGCGAGGAGTGCCACGAGCAGCACCTACAGCGACTACGCTAGTCTCAACTACAAGGAGGTGCTGCTCGAGTAGGTCGACAGTGAGGTCTGTGGGGTCAAGTGCAAGAAAGTGGTCCCTGATAGCGCGAAGAGAGTCATGGAGGCGGGTGATTATGAAGTAGAGAGTGATGTACATCGGAGGCGGGTTCCTGTCAAGGAACTCTGCTGGGAGGGCAACGTGGTAGCGAGCATTGCTAGTGCGAAGGTGGGTAACGAGGTCCTCTACCGTGGCAAAGGCGGACAGCTCGGGAAACAGGTAGGGCAGTAGAAGACGGCCTAGAGCAGCAGCGGCAGGGGAGGAGTAACGGGCGACTACAGCGTCGTACAGTGCTTTAGCAGTCTTGTGCTGTCCAAAGTGAGCGCGTTCGGCTAACGGCAGGTGGTTGCGAATGGCTAAGCGAGCAGCAGCGTCACGGGTAAGCCACTGTGAGCGAGTCGCACTGTCAGCTGTGGCGAGAGGGGCGAGAGAGGCTCCAGACGTGTGGTCAAACAACGAAACGCTGTCTCTAGAATCGCTCAGTAGGTACAGCTGTAAGTCGTCGAGCCACGTATCGAACTGGATCAGACGGCCCTCATGATCGAAAGTGAGTACACTGAGAGAAGCCATAGCAGGTAGAGCAGGGTGGCTCGATCACTAGGGAAACGAGCAGTGCAGGGCAGGGCGGCACACAGCAGGACGGGCAGTAGCCGGGCGGCGCAAGGAGCAAGGTGGGCAGGAGCCAGGCGGCGCAAGCAGCAAGGAGGGCACGCTGGCTGGAAAACGGGCGGCAAGCGGGCTGCAGAGGGTGGCACGTTGGTTGCTAAGGGGGGGGGAGCGGCGAGCGGGCCGCAAGGGGCGGCGAGCGGGCTGCAAGTGGCGGCGCGCAGGCTGGAAAAGGGCGGCGAGTGGGCCGCAGGCGTGTGGCGAGCTGGCCGCAGGCAGGCAGCAAGCGGGCTGCAGGGGCGGCGAGCGGGCCGCAGGCAGGCGGTGAGCAAGCCGCGAGCAAGCGTCGAGCAGGCGGCAGGGGCGGCGAGCGAGTTGCAGGCAGGCTCCGAGCGAGTTGCAGGCAGGCTTCGAGCGGGCTGCAGGGGCGATGAGCGGGCCGCAATCGGGCGGCAAGCGGGCTGCAGGGGCGGCTAGCGGGCCGCGAGCAAGCGGCTAGCGGGCGGCAGGGGCGGCAAGCGAGTCGCAAGCGGGCGGCGAGCGGGCCTCAAGGGCGGCGAGCAGGCCTAGGGGCGGCGGGCGGGCCGCAAGTGGGCTGCGTGCGGGCTGCAGGGGCGGCGTGCGGGCCGCAAGCAGGTGGCGAGCGGGCTGCAGGGGCAGCGCGCTGGCTGCAGGGGCGGCTCGTGGGCTGCTAAGGGCGGCGAGTTGAGCTGCTAGGGGCGGTGCAGCGGCCAGAAGGGCGGCGCGTTAGTAGGGTAGGGCGGCAGGGCAGCTAGTGGTGCAGCTCTGTGGTGGGCCCTAAAAAAAAAAATCGGTCCTAGGGAAGGACCTGCTATGGAACCATGTCAGAATCCCAACCACTAGACCATTGGGATAAAATTGTTTAATACGTAGCGGGTCATTGCGCCTATAACCCCTCAGGACAACGAGCCTGTAACCCTTCCCTAGGATCAATCGGGGATCACCAGTGGACCTCTGACACCCCCCTGCACTTGGATGCCCGAAGTGCACGCATTGGGATTCGAACTCGAGACCGATCTGATACATTGTCAAACTAACGAACGAGAATGAATTCATTGAGCAGACAGTTGGTACAAGTACTAACCCTAATTTGGTTTTACCCCTTATGGGCTACCCCACTACAGCCTACACAAAGTAAGCAATATAACATTTTAATAGGCAGCGCTCGGAGAATGCTTGAGAAAGACTTGCGTGAGCTGGAGCAATCTGTTCGTGATGAACCTCGGTACTTCGTTGTGACCGAACACGAGAATGCTGATATTTTCAAGGCGGTTGGGTTGGGAGGGGGTCACTGGTACCGGTGCCGGAATGGGCATGTGTATGCGATTGGGGAGTGTGGCGGTGCAATGCAGGAGTCGAGCTGCCCTGAGTGTGGGGAGGTGGTGGGTGTGACGAGCCATAGGCTTCGAGAAGGGAACACCCCAGCCACTGGCTTCTTTAACAGCGTTTGAAGATGTGGGTTTGGGATGGGAGGGAATCATTGGTACCGGCGCCGCAATGGTCGCAATCACATACACATGAATGTGATTAGGGAGTGTGGTGCGGCGATGGAAGAGTCTGTCAAACATATGTATATATATGTTATAGTTTGGGTAGGCTTAGTGGGGTACACACTGTGGGGTACAACCCCTTAGGTTTCTTCTTTGTACCAACCCTCTCGATAGTCGACATCACCTTTGCCTACGATTCTAACATGGTATAGAGCATAGGTCCTTAGGACCTAGGATTAGGGCCCACCACGCTTGCCTGCCTTGTCTAGTGCCTACGCGCGCCTCGGCTGCCCGCGCGCGCCTCGGGCGGTCCTTTTTTTTTTCCCACGTGCGCCGCTTCAGCAGCCCGCACAGCCCGTTTCGGCCCCACCTGTGCGCCCCTTAAGCCGCCCGCGCGCAACCTGGTTAGGCCACGCCAGCGCGGCCCGTCGCCCAGCGCAGCCCGCAGCTTAGCAACCAGCCCGCAGCTGCGCACGTGCGGCCCGTCGCCCAGCGCAGCCCGCAGCCGCACGCAGCTTACAGGCGCGCACGCTGCCTGTCGCCACGCGCAGCCCGCAGCTGCAAGCAGCCCGCAGCCCGCGCATTCCGTCGCCGCACGCAGCCTGCGGCCGCGCGCGCTGCCCGTAGCCACGCGCAGCCTGCAGCCTCGTGCAGCAAGCCGCCACACGCAGCCAGCAGCCTCACGCAGCCCTCAGGCCGCTCCTGCTTGCTGCCTGCTGCCGCCTGCCTGCTGCTTGCTGCCTGCTGCCGCCTGCCTGCTTGCTGCCTGCTGCCGCCTGCCTGCCGCCTGCCTGCCTGCCTGCTTGCTGACTGCTGCCGCCTGCCTGCTTGCTGCCTGCTGCCGCCTGCCTGCCGCCTGCCTGCCTGCCTGCTTGCTGCCTGCTGCCGCCTGCCTGTAGCTTGCCTGCTGCCTGCCTGCTGCCTGCCTGCTGCTTGCTGCCTGCTGCCGCCTGCCTGCTGCCTGCCTGCTGCCTGCCTACTACTTGCTGCCTGCTGCCTGCCTGCTACTTGCTGCCTGCTGCCGCCTGCCTGCTTGCTGCCTGCTGCCGCCTGCCTGTCGTCTGCCTGCCTGCCTGCTTGCTGCCTGCTGCCGCCTGCCTGCAGCCTGCCTGCTGCCTGCCTGCTGCCTGCCTGCTGCTTGCTGCCTGCTGCCGCCTGCCTGCCGCCTGCCTGCTGTCTGCCTGCTGCCTGCCTACTACTTGCTGCCTGCTGCCTGCCTGCTACTTGCTGCCTGCTGCCGTCTGCCTCCTTGCTGCCTGCTGCCGCCTGCCTGCCACCTGCCTCCTACCTGGTGCCTGCTGCCTCTGCCTGCTGCCTGCTGCCTCCTGCCTCCTGCCTTAAGCCAATATGGCGACGCCCAACGTTCTAGCGTTCGAGCCTGACGGTCGCCCCATCGAGTTCACTGTGTGGTTAGACGATCTCCAGCTGTTCCTTCTGACTGATTCCAAAGAGGGCGTTTCCCTGTTTGATTGCGTCTCTGGCACTGCCGTTACTCCTGCTGCTGATGCTCCTGCTCTAGAACGCTCCCAGTGGCAGACTCGTGATGCTGCTGCACGCCTAGCTATTAGGAACCACCTGCCGATTACTGAGCGAGCGCATTTCAGCCAGCACAGAACTGCTAAGACACTGTACGACGCTGTAGTTGCGCGCTACTCCTCCCCGGCCACTGCAGCCATAGGTCGACTCATGCTACCGTACCTGTTCCCCGATCTTTCCT
The DNA here is from genome assembly GCA_947471745.1 of Closterium sp. Naga37s-1. NCBI lineage: Eukaryota > Viridiplantae > Streptophyta > Zygnematophyceae > Desmidiales > Closteriaceae > Closterium > Closterium sp. Naga37s-1. The sequence goes on from CANJKZ010000908.1 coordinate 914,861, forward strand.
CGTTCACCACTGCTGAGGACCTAGTTTCTCACCTGCGCGCTACTGACTCTCGCTTTCGTGCCGCCCTTTCAGCCGAGTTCTGCGCCGCAAACCCCCCCCCCCCCGATGTACTTCACTCTCTATTTCCTCATCACCCGCCTCCCTGACACTCTTAGCTCTGTCAGGGACCACTTCCTAGCGCTAGACCCCACCACTCTCACTGTCGACGACTTCGAGAAACACCTCATCGCAGCAGAGAAGAACATCCTCGCTGTAGGTGCTGCTCGTGGCACTCCTCGCTCTCCCATCTTTGAGGGGTGCTCCCCCTCCCCTCTCACCCCCTCCTACGCCTCCGCAGCTGCTGCTCACGACTACCTTGGTGCTGAGGGGGTCGGAGCTGCTTCCGCTCCTAGTGGGAAGCGTCGCAGCGGCAGGGGCGGCAGGGGTGGCAGGGGCGGTGGGGGTGGCGGTGGAGGTGGCGGTGGTGCAGGCGGCGGGGGAGGTGGAGGTGGTGGGGGTGTTCGTGGGGGTGGAGGCGGTGGAGGTGGTGGTGGGGGCGGCGGAGGCACTGGGAGCGGTGGAGGGGGCAGCAGCGGCGGTGGGGAAGGAGGGAGCGGTAGTGGCATTGGTGGTCAGGGCCAGCAGCAGCCACAGCAGCAGCAGCAGTAGCAGCAGCAGCAGCAGCAGCAGCAGCAGCAGCAGCAGCAGCAGCAGCAGCAGCAGCAGCATCAGCGTCAGCGCCAGACCCCCACTTCCCAGCAGCTTCTTGACTGGTATGCCGGGCGTGGGGCTTCTGGGGGTCCTGGTCGCTGCCCCTATATCATCCGCACAGGTCCCTGCGCTGGTCGCTAGTGCACAGGTTTTCACACTGAGCAGCGCTGCTTCGCTCGGCTTAGCGACGCCTGGCGCGCCAAGTTTCTTGATGCTCCTGAGTTCCCCAACTGGGCAGACTTGCTTAGGCGTGATGTACCTATCTTTGATCTTGACTATGAGGCAATTCTTGCTGCTATGTATGCCTTGTCTGTTAGTGCTGAGGGTGACTGCTACTTGTGTGTGCCGCCGGATCTTGGTATAGCCCCTGCAGCACTAGGTGCTTGTGAGTCTGCTCCCCTTGGTACTGCGCCTGCACATGCTTTGCACACCTTTACACTTGACTCTGGTGCTTCCCGCTGTTTCTTTCGCGACAGTACCACAGTCACTCCCCTCCCTGCACCTGTTCCTGTCTCACTGGCTGACCCCTCTGGGGGCCCAGTGCTTGCACGGTCTTCCACTGTGCTTCCGTGTCCGGCGGTCCCGTCTGGTGAGCTGTCTGGTCTCCACCTCCCCTCGTTCTCTACGAACTTGGTGAGTAGCGCTGTCCTCCAGGATGCGGGGGTTGACACCTTCACCCCTGGCCGGCAGCGTGTGGCGATTTGCACGTGCTCCCAGACTGGTCGCCACCTGGCCACGTTCGCTCGTGCGCCAGGGTCCAGTCTGTACACCCTCACCACTGCATCACGCTCCGCCCCTTTGTCTCCCCAGTTGCACGCGTCTGCTCAGGTAGCTACACAGTGTGAGTGTCGTTGGCTGTCGCACGACACTCTCCTGTGGCACCACCGCCTTGGTCACCCCTCCCTGCCTCGCCTACGCAGCATGCACTCCCGCTTCCTGGTTTCTGGTCTTCCCAGGTCTCTGCCTCCCCTCCCTCCCTCGCCTGCGCTGCCCTGCATTCCCTGCGTCGAGGGGCGGCAGTGCGCCGCTCCTCACTCCTCCTCGTTCCCTCCCACAGAGGCTCCACTGCAGACTCTCCACCTGGACGTGTGGGGCCCAGCCCGCGTCCGTGGACAGGGCCACGAGCGGTACTTCCTGCTGGTTGTCGACGACTACACGCGCTACACCACGGTCTTCCCCTTGCAGCGCAAGGGGGATGTCCCTGATGTTTTGATCCCCTGGATCCGCGCTACTCGTCTCCAGCTCCGCGAGCGGTTCCAGTCGGACTTTCCTGTCCTGCGTCTGCACTCTGACAGAGGTGGTGAGTTCTCCTCAGACCTCTTGGCAGCCTTCTGTGCGGAGCACGGCATCCGCCAGACTTTCACGCTTCCGGCCTCTCCGCAGCAGAATGGGGTTGCTGAGCGTCGCATTGGCTTAGTCATGGAGGTCGCTCGTACCTCCATGATCCATGCGGCTGCCCCCCATTTTCTGTGGCCGTTTGCGGTCCGGTACGCTGCGCATCAGCTCAACCTTTGGCCCCGTGTCTCCTTGCCGGAGACCTCGCCCACACTGCTGGGGACGGGGAAGGTTGGCGACGCGTCGCGTTTCCGGGTCAGGGGTGCTCGTGCCTTTGTCCGCGATAACACCGCGGACAAGCTCTCCCCTCGCGCCATTCCTTGCGTCTTCCTTGGCTTTGTCCCTGACGCGCCTGGCTGGCAGCTTTACGACCCCGCCTCACGCCGTGTCTTTGCGTCTCAGGACGTCACCTTTGACGAGTCCGTCCCCTTTTACCGCCTCTTCCCCTACCGCACTGCTCCTCGCCCCCCCCCGTCGCTCTTTCTCGCCCCAGGTCCTCCCCAGGTAGACCCCCTCCCCGCGCCAGGTCCTGCTCCTTCAGGTGTCTCTCAGGTAGACCCCCCCGCGTCTGCGCCTGTTGAGGTCACTGGTGACTCCAGTCCTGCTGGGAGTGGTGCTGTCCCTGGGGGTGCGGAGCTTGGGGGTGCTGAGTCTGGGGGCGCTGAGCGTGAGGAGCCTGGAGGTGCTGCGTCTGGGGGTGCTGCGTCTGGAGGTGCTGCGTCTGGGGGTGCTGAGCCTGCGTGTGCGGGGCCTGGGGGTGCTGATTCTGGGGTTGAGTCGCCTGAGGGTTCTGAGACTGCTTTTCCGCGGTCTCCTTGGAGTAGCCGTCTTCGTCCGCGTGTGCCCCTCACCTCCCAGCAGCTGCACGACTGGTACGGTCGCCGTCAGCGTCGCGCTTCTGCACCTCAGGGCTCTACTGCTGGGGGTTCTTCTGCCGGTGTCGCTGGTCCCGGAGGTGCTCGTACTGAGGGTACTAGAGCTGCTGGGGCTAGCGGTGTTGTGACTGAGGGTACTGGCGCTGCAGAGGGTGCTGGAGCTACTGGAGGTACTGGAGCTGCTGGAGGTGCTAGCGGTGCTGGAGCTGCTGAGGGTACTGGAGCTACTAGCGGTGCTGGAGCTGCTGAGGGTACTGGAGCTGCTGGAGGTGCTGGACCTGCTGAGGGTCCTGGAGCTACTGGCGGTGCTGGAGCTGCTGGAGCTGCTGGAGCTGCTGGAGGTGCTGGAGCTGCTGGTGCTGGTGGCACTGCTCAGCAGCGCCTGTTCTTCGCTCCGCCGTCTCCGTCGTCTCAGCCACCACCTGACTCTGCACTTCGCCAGGTTCTCAGTCTTCCCTCGTCTACTGGTCTTCCGTTACAGCCTGGCTCACCGCTGCCTGCTCCTTCTCCATACACAGAGCAGACTGGGGGCCTTGCTGAGCGTCGTGAGCCTGCGTCGCGTCCTGTCTCACCTGTCCGTTCAGGTCGTTCCGGTCGTCGTGTTCCTCGTCAGCGGCAGCCGGCTGTCTCCGGATCACACCTTGTAGCTCGTCGTCCTTCCACTCCTCCGCTGCGTGTTCCTCTGCCGTCTCCCCCTGCGTCCTCTCTGCCTGTCGTTGCTGACCCTGCGTCTGACCAGTTTCGTGCTGAGCACTCTACTGTCACGCGTCTACTTGCCACTGTTGTCACTGACCCGTCGTTTGAGTCTGCTGCTGCATCTGCCTTAGTCGCTGAGCTTGTTGACTTTGCTACTGCCTATTGTCTCGACTACGCCGCCAGTCTTTGTTGCTGAGTCTGCGTCTGTCTGTCCTCCGTCCGTCGGGGGTGAGTGTGCTCTTGGCACGGACGTCCTTGAGGACAGGCAGGAGGACCTTGAGTGTCTTGCAGCCGCAGTGCCTCATCTCGTATCCATGCTACTTGCCCCTGAGGGAGACCCGGATGCACCAGACATCCCTACCCCGCGTTCTTACGCTGAGGCGATCGCGGGTGAGTACTCCTCTCAGTGGCAGGCAGCCATGGACGCAGAGATGGCATCCTGGAAGTCCACAGGCACCTACGTCGACGAGGTTCCCCCTCCTGGGGCGAACATTGTCAGTGGCATGTGGATTTTCAGGGTGAAGCGGCCGTCAGGTTCTCCGCCTGTCTTCAAGGCTCGTTACGTGGCTCGAGGCTTCAGTCAGCGAGAGGGAGTTGACTTCTTCCAGACCTTCTCCCCCACCCCGAAGATGACCACTCTTCGGGTGCTGCTGCACATTGCCGCTCAGCGTGACTACGAGCTTCACTCTCTTGACTTCAGCACAGCCTTCTTACAGGGCAGCCTGCATGAGGAGATTTGGCTGCGCCGCTCTCCTGGCTTCACTGGGTCGTTCCCTCCTGGTACCAAGTGGAGCCTCCGGCGGCCGGTCTACGGTCTCCGCCAGGCGCCACGTGAGTGGCACGACACACTGAGGACGACACTTGCGGCTCTTGGGTTTGCTCCGTCGTCTGCTGACCCGTCGCTGTTTTTGCGCACCGACACTTCGCTGCCGCCGTTCTACGTTCTCGTGTACGTCGACGACTTGGTCTTTGCCACTGCTGACACTGAGGCTCTCGCCCTGGTGAAGTCGGAGCTGCAGAAGAGACACACGTGCACAGACCTGGGTGAACTGCGCAGCTACCTTGGCTTGCAGATCACCCGGGACAGAGCACGCCGCACCATCACACTGACTCAGTCACACATGGTGCAGCAGGTCCTTCAGCGCTTCGGTTTCACCTGGTCCTCAGCACAGGCCACTCCTCTGGCTACAGGTCACTCGCTCTCAGCTCCACCTTCGGACGAGTCCGTAGAGCCGAGTGGTCCTTATCCAGTGTTAGTGGGCTGCCTCATGTACCTGATGACTTGCACTCGTCCCGACCTTGCGTACCCTCTTGGCCTTCTGGCTCGCTACGTGGCTCCTGGTCGGCACCGAAAGGTGCACATGGATGCTGCCAATAGGGTACTACGCTACTTGTGCAGTACATCGGGCATGGGGCTCGTGCTTGGAGGACGGGGTGACGTTGTCCTCACAGGTCACTCAGACGCCTCTTGGGTTGACGACCAGGCTACGCAGCGGTCGTCACAGGGTCACACCTTCAGCCTGGGTTCTGGTTCAGTTTCCTGGCGTTCTACACGTTCGTCTTCAGTTCTCGGCTCCAGCTGTGAGGCAGAGATCTACGCCACAGCCATGGCTGCACAGGAGCTGCGCTGGCTCACCTACCGTACCTGCTGACCGACTTGGGAGAGCGGCCTCGTTCTCCTCCAGTTCTGTACGTCGACAACAAGGCCGCCATTGCCCTGTGTCAGGAGCACAGACTGGAGCACAGAACAAAGCACATCGCTCTCCGTTACTTTCTTGCTCGAAAGTTGCAGCAGCGTGGCCAGCTTCGTCTTACCTACGTGGCCACTCGGGCCAACACTGCTGATATATTCACCAAGGCACTTCCGCCTGGTGATCATTATCATTTCTGCACTTTGTTAGGCCTTGTGCCCACGCTTCCTCACTTGCTGTAGGCTTTGTTTGTACCATGATTTATATGTATTCCTGCATGCTTGTTCTTGTAGGTAGATATCACTGTGCTGTTGTTGTTACATATATATTTCTGCATGTGAACTGGCCTTGTGGCCTTCTTGCTTGTGCTCAGACTACGTGGTGACGTTGTGATCCACCCTGAGCTTGCTTTGCACTTCCTGACTGGTCTTGTGACCCTCTGTTCTCCCCCACTCTGCATATGGGGGTGTGTCAAACATATGTATATATATGTTATAGTTTGGGTAGGCTTAGTGGGGTACACACTGTGGGGTACAACCCCTTAGGTTTCTTCTTTGTACCAACCCTCTCGATAGTCGACATCATCTTTGCCTACGATTCTAACAGAGTCAAGCTGCCCTGAGTGTGTAGTGAGGTTATGGGTGGAAGAAATCATATGCCAGCTACTGGTTTCTTTAACTGATCATGAGACGTTTATGTAGACTGTGGGCTTCTCGTGTTCCAAAATTGGAAAACAGTTGAACAAGTGAATATGAATAATTGCCCGATTCAATCAGGTGGGCAAGTTACAACTTGAATGCCAACTTGAATCTGGTCCTCATTGTCATCTTATACCAGAAGTTCAAACTCCAAGGGATCACAATACCGGGTACACTGTAAGGGATATAATTCCTCAAAGTGATGAACACTGTAACGAATACAGCAGACTGAACGCCAGTCGATGTTGGAACAACAAGCAAGTCACAGTCCTGGTGTTCAGGCTGATGAAGTTTCGCTTCTGCGCCACATTTGGCTCAATCTGAAGCCTCGCTATCGCCCTCGTGCCCATATCTCGAGTTGTTAAAACTCCGACAGAGTCTCCTCGCATTAGCCTTCGTGTCCTTCCCTCCATACTGGACAGCAACTATCAGCAAAAGATTTAGTTCTACATATCACCGTAATCAGGCAAAAATTGCTGGTCGGCGTCGAATCGTGGGAGGCATTTTGCCGCACATGATCCCAATGGCCGGCAGATTATGTACTCGTATGGCGTCAATTCAATCAACGGTCATGATCAATCCTCGCCATCTTACCCCTGTGTCATCCAACGGCAGCAGCAAGCAGTTGTCATTTCCTCCGTCTAGTTGCTCTCAAGCACCCGCTTCCGTGATTAGATATTCCTGCAAACGATCCTTTGCCGGCAACAGAAGCATCAGCATTACCAGCGCAATCAGCAGCACCAGCAGCATCAGCAGGCGAATCTTCCCAGCCAATGGGTCTGGGAATTCACCCGGAATCTGCAGAGCGTGCAGCGGAGAAGGACATGAAGCGAGAGGAGAAATTGCATTGCAAGATGACACGTCACCATCTGATCCTTTGTCGGTCTGCGTCACGCGCGCTGCCATCATGACATGCCCTGGACACGTGGCTGTAAGTGATTCGCCATGTTCTTGCTATCAGAACCCTTAAATCTTGAACCCGAAACCCTGACCCTTCCCCCACCCGCTTCTCCCCGGATTTCCCCCCCTTCCCTCCCCCCCCCCCTCTCTTCTCCTCCTCCCCCTCTCCCTCCAATTTCTCCGCATGTACCCCCCCCTCCTCCCCCTCCCCCTCAAATCCTCTTGATGTACACCCAGGACGCGTTAATGGACGCTCTGCTATCTCTAGGAGCTACTACATGCTCAATAGAGGATGCCAATACAGGCACAGAAGCCGAGCAGGAGGTATGGGGGGTGAGCATGAGGTAGGGGGGTGGGCAGGAGGTAGGGGGGACACGTTCGCACTTCTCACTCTCCCTCTTACCAACTTCGCACTCCTCCTCACTCATCGCTCATCATTACCACCTTTGCACTACTCGCATGCACATGCATACATGCATGCTCTCACACACCCATAAACGCATTCCTCACATGCAAGAACTCGTGCACATTAACACATGAACATACATATCCCCTTTCCACATTCGGCTCCTTCCCCCCTCTGCTTTCATCATTCTTGTTCTGCAAAATCACAGATATACTCATCCGGGCCCATTCCCTGGGATCCCAGTGGCCCCCGCAACCTCTGGAATCAGGTGCGCCGTCTTTACACGTCTCAAAAAAATCCATTTAACCTCTTATAGGAAAAAAAAAAAAAAAAAAAAACTAGTCGTTTGTTGCAAGTAATCACTGTGCACCAATCTTTCTCACTCCCTCCGGTTTCAGCTGTCACTCCCACCTCTCTCCCCAGTCTTTCCGTGTCATTCGTTTTCCTGTCCTGAGTCTGCAATGTCGCTCGCCCTCCCTCTCCCCAACCCGCTTCCTCTCATTATCCCTATTCCTCTTCGACAACTCGAATTTGGGTGTGATTTTTTTCAAATGTTTTTCATAACCAGATATGTCTTCTTCTCCCGATTCCCCTGCTCCAGACTCGGCTACGGGCGTTCTTCCCAGCCAATCAGAGCGAGGAGAACATCCGTAGCACTGTTCACCGGGCGGCAGACTCAGTGCAGTGGGCCATGGGGGGGTGGGGGGAGGAGGAAGAGGGAGAGGAGGAAGGTGGAGGAGGGGAGGATGGGGAGGAGAGGGAGGAGGGCGTGGGAGTAGTTTTGCTGGGGTTAGAGGAGGTAGTGGAGCGAGACTGGGTGCAGCAAGTACAGGTGAGTCTTGAATCTATGCCAAACTCATCCCAAAAGTGTTCTAGAGTTGGCCTATGGTACAAGAGTAGTGTTGCTGGCGGTGGAGGAGGTGTGGTCCGTGGACCAAGGACTCAACGTTTCGTTTTAATAATTTCGTCCCATCCGCCTGGACCAAGGACTAAACATTTCGTTTTAATAATTTTCCATTCTGCCAAAAACAATGCGCTGCCTTTCCACCCTGCCTCTCTGCCTGCAGGAATCCTTCCATCTCATCCGCATGGACCAAGGCCTTTGGATCGTCCTTTCCTGCTATCTGTGTTGACCGAACATTCGTTTAGTGGACTTCTGAATCAGCTAAAAAGGCCTCCCTGCCTTTCCACCCTGCCTCTCTGCCTGCAGGACTCCTTCCATCTCATCCGCATGGACCAAGGCCTTTGGATCGTCCTTTCCTGCTATCTGTGTTGACCGAACATTCGTTTAGTGGACTTCTGAATCAGCTAAAAAGGCCTCCCTGCCTTTCCACCCTGCCTCTCTGCCTGCAGGATTCCTTCCATCTCATCCGCATGGACCAAGGCCTTTGGATCGTCCTTTCCTGCTATCTGTGTTGACCGAACATTCGTTTAGTGGACTTCTGAATCAGCTAAAAAGGCCTCCCTGCCTTTCCACCCTGCCTCTCTGCCTGCAGGACTCCTTCCATCCCATCCACGTGGACCAAGGCCTTTGGATCGTCCCTTCTTGGGCCACACTGCCGGATGAGGTATGGCCACAGGCCTTGGAATGGTACAAACTGTTATGAAAATATAAGTCTTTGGTTCTTTGAAGCCTGGTCCCTGCATGGACTGCAGTGCAGAATTCCACTCCTGTTTTCCTTCACCCTGCTTTCAGCCCTCTCAAGACCCTCACAGAAGAACCCCTTTTGTTTCACCTCCCTCTAAGCCAGTCTCAAGAGCAGTCTCATCTCATCCCATCCCTCTCTGGCCAGACCATCACTGTCGAGCCGGGTCTCGCCTTCATAAACCGGTAACCACCCCACCTCGCGCCGCTGCCTGTGCTGTGAATTCCCCCTTCCGTCTTCCCACCCCTTCTCAGGTATCACAAAGACCTGTCCCAAGACCACCCCTCTCTTGCCATAACTCTCGAGCCCGGTCTCGCATTCGGCACCGGCGACCACCCCACCACACGTCTCTGCATGTGCCGGCTGCAAACCCTACTCTCTGTTCTGCCTCCCCACCTTTCCAGGTCTCTCAAGACCAGTCCCAAGACCACCCCTTTCTAGCCATAACTCTCGAGCCCGGTCTCGCATTCGGCACCGGCGACCACCCCACCACCCGCCTCTGCCTGCGCTGGCTGCGCGCGGTCGTGACACCTGGCAGCACGCTATTGGACTACGGCACGGGCTCCGGCGTGCTTGCGATCGCAGGGATCAAGATGGGAGCAGCAGCAGCGGTGGGGGTGGATATTGATGAACTGTCAGTGGCAGCAGCAGCCCACAATGCATCCCTCAACAGCATCTCCTCTTCGCAATTCACCGTCCTTCTTACGCACCCGGACGGCCCAGACCCTCTTAACGAGTTTGACAATAATGAAGCAGGAGGGGCCGGTGCTACAGAATCCAGGGTTGGTGTAACGCTGCCGTCCCTGCCTGCTGAGCTGGTGGTGTCTGACTCGTCGGAGCCACGTGTGCTGTTTGACGTTGTCGCCGCCAACATTCTCGTGAACCCTCTTCTCCTATTGGCTGAACGGATCTCCTCCAGAACCAAGCCTGGTGGGAGGCTTGGGCTGTCAGGGATTTTGACCAATCAGGTACGGTCTGGACCTGTTTGCATTGGTTTTAGTGTATTGGGTTGATTTGCTGTTTTGTTTACCTGTACTAATCAAGCACTGTTATATGGCTATGGATGATGTCTGGTTTCTTATGGAAATAACATTTCATTGTTGCTTCTTTTTCCTCCTTTCACCTTTTCTTGTCTTTGTATGGCAGGTGGAGCAAGTAGTTGCAGCATATGCTCCTTATGCAAAAGTCATCTCTATTGAGGAGGAGGATGGATGGGCTCTTGTTCACCTGCAAAGAAAACAATGACCTCTTCAGGAGAACAATAGTGTGAACTATGAGAGAACTCCACGAGCATGGCTAGTACAGATCACATTCATATAAATTACCTTCTTCAAATTCAGAAGCATCAATGTCGGAAAACCTGCGTCTATCGAGGATGGCTGTCCCGTAAGGCTGCGGGCGGATCCGACAAGCTGGACTGCGCTCTCCCTTCCCCGACAACCATGACAAAACGAGTGCACTTTTTTTGTTCGGTTGTGATATCTGGTTCGATCATCTCTCTGAACCGTAACCCACCTTTCTGAACATCGATAAGTGAATGGTAGGTGAGTGTTCATCGGCAATGAACCAAGCCTCAGACTGATCCGCTATGATCAGCATTACCAAGTCTCCTAGCATCAGATAGCTCTAGAAAACTACGGATAAAATAGCTTCAGACAACCTTGAGGGGGTCATAGGGTGCGCGAGGAAACGGAAGTCGCGGAGATGACGCTGCAATGAGGGTATGCAATGAAAGCGAAAGCGCTTCGTCAACGGGCGACAAATGTTAACGCTGGCGTCCTCGTTTAGTTGTAGTACGGTGATTCGCGGTGATCTCCGGTAGCTTGTGGTAATACGTGGTAACCAGTGGTGATCGATCGCAATGAGCTCGTCGTCCGCCTTCATCCCGTTACGCCATGGCGTACCACATCGCCCGCAGCAGCAGCAACGGTCGAATCTGCTAACCCAGCTTCACCAGCTGCATTACCACCTCCTCCTCGTCGCCGCCGTCACCTGCAGCGTCGCGTACCTCTCAGCCTACTCTGCTCAACCACTCCAAGGCCCCTCAGGGCTATCTGAGTCGTCAGATTCAGAGCTTCCAACCACCTTCGAGTCGCCTCATGCTTCTGTCTCATCGCATTCAAAAAAGTTGGGAAATTTTGGCACTGATCCGGTTCTGGATCGGACCGTCAGTGGTCCGGTTGGTCCACGTCAGCCTTCGGATTCTCGTCAAAAGAATGCCGCTAGCCTCGATACAAGCACAGGGATCCACCTGCAGGCAACTGTCAGTCCGAGGTTACTGAATTCATCCCCAGTTAACATTCCTTCCAAGCCCCAAACCGGACCAGACTCCAGCCCATCACTCCCGAACCAGACCCCCGACCAAAACCTACGAGACAGGCAGGTTCGGGATGACCAACACCGCTCAAATGACACTTGTCCCACTCCCATTGGCGTCAAGCTCCCTCCTTCTCTGTCATCCTCACCAGAGCCTGCTAAAGCAGCACCTGAATGGAATCCTCTACCCAATCGGTATCTTATGGTCTCCTGCACAAACGGCGGAAGCACAAATCGCCTCTTGTGCCTTCAAAATACCATTCTGGCAGCGATTCTCCTCAATCGCACACTGCTCGTTCCCGAGGTTCCTCTTTGCATCCCTCGCTCTCTCGGCCGGGCGGTGGTGTATTCTGAAACCCTAGACATTGGCCACTTGACCCGGTGCTTTGGAGACAAGCCGAAACCCGAGGAGTCAGGCGCGGAAGCTGGTTCGCTGAAGCATGTCAAGGCTCTTCGTAAGGTGATATCGGGATCAGAGTATTTGAGCTTAAGAGGCGGTGGTGGAAGCGAATTAGTAGTTGATAAATTTCTCTGCGGTCAGGTGCAATTCAGCTGTACCTTCATCGATGGCAGCTGTGGCGACATCCCTCCAGAAATAAAGCTCTCAAAAAAAGTGATTCTCGGGGAGGAGGGTGGTAATCTCTATGACCTGGTTCCTAAGATCGCAGCTGCAACTTCTGGCGTTCCCGTGCTTGCGCTTGGTGACCTCTTCTTCTCATTCTTCAAGATCGGAGACCCTGGTGCTGAATTCTTCTGGCCAAGCCGATTCTTCAACACCCCGTGTGAGCTGCTTTTCCGTCCTCCCCAGCAAGTGCTTGACCAAGCTGCAGGGTTCATAGAAGAGTACTTTGGGAGGAATTATGCTTCTTTACACCTTCGGCGGACAGATTTTCTCGACCATAGCCACATGATGGATGTACAGTACTGGCCGTTACAGGCGGTGGCGGAGTGTACGGCGTCGAAAATGGCACAGCTGAACGTGACCAACCTTTTTGTTTCCTCTGATGCTTCTGATGAGGAGGTGGAGGTGTTCAAGGAGCAGTTACAGTCGCAAGCATCAATGGCATGGACTGGGGGGAAATCATGGTCGATAGTGGTTGTCAGATTGCCCAAGGAGCTGAGTCTTCCACCAGCTCAGCGAGCGATGGTGGATAAGCTAGTGGCAGCGCATGCCGTGGTTACAATAGTTACCCATCGGTCAACGTTTTCTCACCACATAGGGTATTTAAGGGAGAGTCTGGGGCTCACATCGTGTCATGATGGGCACATATGCCATGGCCGATTAAAAAAGGACGTTGAGATCAAATGGAGGCAGTGAAGTCGTTGTCTATGGTCCATTAGTTGCTTGTTCATTGCTATGAAGTGTAAGCATAAGTGAATGTACCATTGGTCCGCGGGCCTAATCAACTGTTCTCATCAGCGTACTGATATGTGACAATTTTAATTTATGAAAGCTGGTTGAATTCAAGACACTTATTGTAATCTCTTCATTTTGATCTCAGATCGTATTCCAAAGCACGGACACCATCCGAAGTGGCCCCATCCGAACTTCTTGGGGCTCGGGATGGTGTCTGTGTGGGGCAGGCCCCCACTCTTGACTTTTGGGGTCGCAGGGTTGGCCGGAACGGTCGTCTGCGTCGTCTGACGCAGAGCTGGTTTGGTTTGCTTCGCGCCCAATAGAATCTGCCAGAACCCGTCGCAGTGTAGCCTGCCAAACGTCCAGTTCTGACTTCGCGGGCAATTGTGAAACTTGTGCCGCGAAATCGTTTTTTCCCCCGGTTTGAACATTCGATTTGGTTGACACTCGCGATCTGGCACTCCATCCCTTCCAACTCTATGCTTCTTGTTTCCCGTGCCTTGAAACCATACAAAACTTGCACTCGTCATAACACATTCGACACCAACTACTAGCCAGCAAAGGTCCTCTCCCACCCACTCACAATGGCTCCTAGGAAAAAACGTGCTTCTCGGGCTCAGGCAGTGGAAGAACAGTCACCCCCTGCGCCACGCCCTGATCCTCCGTTTGTTGTCTGGATGAAGCAGCAGATGGACATGGGGATCAGTCGCCTTCACCTCATTGGAGTCACGGACTCACAGGGCACTCGCCGCCCTGGCGTTTCGCCAAATGCTGAACCTACCGCGGTGGGACTTGGCGACGCGGGCCCTGATGAGGAGGAGCCGCCGATTCCTTGCGAGGAGGACGGCGCCTACTCCGACGACGAATCCTACTGCGACTCTGACGGTTTCACGGCCGCGGATGCTGTGGACGACGACGGAGACGAGCCAGTCGATCCGCGCGACCCGAAAGGGAAGCGCAAGGCCTCTACGTCGAAGCCTAAGAAGTCTCACTAGACCAACACGAACGACGGCGCCTTTGGGAAACCCGGATGTGGGGATTGAAGGTAAGTGCACATGTCAATTCTGCTCGTTCATTCATTTAATGATTCCGCGGACATAAGCAATGATTTGACAATTCCTGCCTTGGAACGACAAACCAGTAGCATAACCAATCGGATTGCAACTACGATTACGAGCATTCACGCATTTCACGCCCTCCTCTACCCCTCTACCCGCCCATACTCCAGGCACGCCCCCCCCTACCATTCCCGTTCGTCGCCGCGCCATGGAATCTCCGGCGTACGCCGGGCATCTCCTCGTGGCCGACACGATCACGCGCATCATGAACGAACGGAACAGCAGGCAGGACGCGGCTTTCGAGCGCCTCCTAGCTGTCCTCGAGCGCATGGCGCCAGCACCGTCAAGCAAGGAACCTCCCGCGACTGGCGGAACGGCGTCACCCGGGGGTCGCAGTGGCACAACTCCATCAGATGGGCCGCCCCGTTCCGACCCTTCTACGGCGCCTTCCGTGATCATGGCGCCCCCTTCATCGGCGCCGTACGCTGCTGACCCGCTGGGAGCGCGTCAGATCTTCGCCGACCCTTCATACATCAGCAATGTCCCTCCCCCTCTTGCGCAGGACAGCAATGGGCAGTGGTATTTCACTACTGCTCAGGCGCAGACGCGTCCTCCTCATGGCGCCTAAGCCAGGCAGCGTGAATGCGGGTGCCGAAGCGGTGGCGCCGCTCGACCACCTCCGCACGGGATGTGGCGGGAGTTGGATGCCACCGATACTGTCGCATGCCATGGCGCTCCCACCACGGGTTCCTTGCGCGCGTCGGTGGTCCGCGCGTTCTTCCGCGTGCAATCCCCCGACATTCTTCCTGCTGCTCGATCATGTTGTGAAGAATGACAGCACACCCCACCCCCGCACACACCCTCCACAGCTTGCACTCGTGGCAGTTACTGAAGATCCTCCACCTGCCTTTGAATAGTCCCATGGCGCGCTCGACAGCCATCCGCGTAGAAGAGTGCACGTAGTTAAATGTTTGCTCCCAACCTCGCAGTAGACGTGTCCGGCTTGCGTGAATCGGAACTAGGCAGAAATCGGTCAATGAGTAGGCCGCGTCTCCAAGTAGCTGGTAGGGTGTGATGTCTCCTTGCTGTAATCGTCCATATAAAGCGCTCTTCGTGAATACACGCGCGTCATGCGCTGCACCTGGGTACCCCACAACGTAATCCCAGATCCTGCATTTTGAGTCGACTGTTAGCTGAAGCTGAACAGAGTACATCTGCTTGCGGCAGTAGTACTCGCTGCGGTATTCATCGATGCCTCGCACTTGAATGTGCGTGCCGTCGACGGCTCCGATGACGTTCGGGACGCCCTTGGACTCCCGAAACTCCAGCTCCATTTCAGTCATGGCCTCTGGCGAAGGGAAGCGTACCCACTCCGCTTTGAACCTGAGAGGGAACTCACGAAGGAAGATGTCCACAGCTTGGTGACACACTGTTTTTGGATCAGCAAAGAACCAGCTCATATCAAGATACGTCATGCCCGTCGCCAAATACTTCAAAGGGATCAGAATGCATAGGCGCAACGGGATGTTGTCGGTTCGCGTCAATGGGAGGAACGATTCTGCAAGTTCGGTCTCGAGGTACTCTAAAATGTTCCGGTTGATACGGAATAACCCTATAAATTCGTGCTCCGGCATGGTTTCTATCGCCTCAAACCATCGCGCGCGCTGCTGTGTCCTTGCCATCCTCGTGGCCCGCCTTGATGTAGCACGTTCAGCAGGGAGGTTCATGCTGCTGATCCACTCGGAGGCCGCTGTCGCTAGAAGCTTGTCAGTCTCGTCGTCGTCTTGTTTCTTCCACTGGAGGAATGCTGTGATAGCCGCTAATGCGGCGACGGAATCGTTCGTCGCCATGGTTGTGGTTGCGTCAATGGCGGAGTGTGCAGTGATGAGCGTAGTATTGTGAGCATAGCGATGTGTTTTTATGTTGGTTGGCTTGGTGTTCAGAGCAGCGAGTACTTGTTCACGTCGTGAGGATCTGGAGTTTGTACAACCGACTAGCGCGCGGGTCAGAATGCGTAAAGTTTCGTGACGGTAACTGGTCGCGTACTCAGCCTGTCAGGTTCAATGTCCCAATCATACACCAACATGGCATGAAACCCCTTGTCGCATGAAGACGTGCAAGACAGTCGCATGTTACGTGGCCGTCAGCTCCAAAGTGTCTTGATGCCGAACCGCGTGGCGCAACATTGAAATTCGAATTTCCAACATTGCGGACCGCGTGGCCCAACTTCGGATGGTGTCCGTGCTTTGGAATACGCCCTCAGTCGAGTCGATGTGATACACCCTCATTCTCGCCACACTGACATTCGCCACATGCACCGAACGCTTTGTGTGACTGCAGCGTGCCCAGAATGGTTGTGCCAACTTGGTTGTGCCACCTGTTGACTTTGACTGGCCAGGACGTGTGGCTGAATCAAGACAGCCAAGCACAGTGCGCTCGCATGTGTGTTTGGCTGCAGTTGCTTTTCTCTTTGTTTGTTTTACCATATGTCACCCCTTTCTACCGAACGGAACGAATCTGTCCGTTCTCAGCGCGGGTCTGGTCCGAGGAAGCTGGCGGAGTGTTGCTCGTCGCTTGGTGGTGGGGGTAGGGAACGGGGCTGCTCGTCGTGTGGTGGGGTGAGTTGGGGTGGGGTGGGGTGGGGTGGGGGGAAAAGGTGAACAGGCCTGCATCTGCAAGGCGAGGCAATGTTGAGAGAAACTCGGTTCCCTCAACTGGTGGGGGTTGAGGTTGAAGGCATTTCTTAGGCTTTTCGCAAGGCAACACAAGAGGCCCAGATGGACTGCGGTTCCATTTCATAGCCTCAACTAGAGAGAGAGGCTTGGATGGACTGATGTTTCACTGCCTCAACTCCATTTGAAACGCCTGCATTTGTCTCGAACTCAAGGCGTCCTTGCGCGCACTCTTCGCTGGCGGCAGTTAGTTCAAAGTGCTGCTTGACGTCCGCTGGCGATGGAGGTCAAGGGAGTGAACCCCGTGAGGGACGAATCCCTTTGATAAAATCCAAACGGCTTACTCGCGTCTTTTTCTGCTCAGCGAGGTCCCTCCGAGATAACTTACCCGATACAGTAAGAGACGTACAAATGTCAAGCTTCTGTTCGGCACTAGTAGGTGTCGCGAATTCGGCGACGTCCGTCAATTCGCCGACCGAATTACATCATCTCCGAGGATTGTTGGACGCAGGCCGCCCGCTCAGCAGTTTATACAGGAGCAATCTGTGTGACAGCCCATAAACTACTGATTCTTGACTGACGAATATATCTCAGCGGACAAGCGAGTCCGCCCGGGGGAGCTCGCTGCCCACGGGCAAAAAAAATAAAACCCATTCGGGCATGCATCCGGTCAGGGAGGCATCAACCCTAAACACAGGGAGGCATCAACCCATTCGGGCATGCATCCGGGCAGAAAAAAACTAAATATCTTGACGTCAAGTCGTCAGGCTTGACGACCCATTTCCGCTGGGATATTCCGTCCTGGCCGGCGTTGAACGCTATTGTAGCGAATATCCGGCGGGTTACGCATCCGATAGCTTGACAAATCCCAGGGAAAACAGCTCCAGACAATCACTAGGATAACATAGCTCTAGACAACCTAGAGAGCTTTTGCGATAACCTCAGCAATCGATCTTTGCGACTGGTGAGAGGAGGATCACGGCTTAGGATTTCAGAAATCACACAGTACTACGCGAACCCGCTACTACGTCAATGTTTCGAAGTAGTGGCGTCCCCGTCACGTAGTGCTGAATAGTAGCTTGTAGCTTGTAGCTAGTAGCTTGTATAGCTTGTGGTAAAGCAGTGGTAAGCTTGTGATCCATCACTATGACGTTGTCATCTCCCTCCCTTCCATTACACCATGATGACGTACCGCATCACCCGGAGGAGCAGCAGCAGCAGCAGCACCAGCAGCAACGGTCCAATCTGCTCGCCCAGCTTCACCCGCTTCCCTATGCCGGTCACCTCCTCCTCGTCGCCGCCGTTATGTTCAGCCTCGGGTACCTCTCAGCCTCCCCGCGTTCTACCATTTTAGAGCCTCATCCTGTCCGTTCCGAGCATTTTCAGTCTGAGGATTTTTCTCAAGCGGATGCTTCTGGTATCGATACAAGCACGGTGGCCCGCGTGCAGCAGTCTGTCAGTCCGAGGCTACTGAATTCATCCCCAAGTGAGCAACTCTCAAATGACACGTGCGCCACTCCCATTGGCGTCCAGCTCCCCCCTTCTTCATCATCATCCACAACCGAACCTCTTACTGCAGTACCGGAATGGATCCCACTACCCAATCGGTACCTTATGCTTTCATGCACCAACGGCGGAAGCACAAATCGCCTCTTATGCTTCCAGAAGACCATTTTGGCAGCGATTCTCCTCAATCGCACGCTGCTCGTTCCCGAGGTTCCTCTCTGCGTCCCTCGCTCTCTCGGTCGGCCGGTGGTGTATTCTGATATTCTAGACATTGGCCGCTTGTCCCGGTGCTTCGGAGATCCGGAAAACGGAGCAGACCAGCCTCTGCGGAAGGTGATATCAGGATTAGAATTCTCGAAATTAAAAGGTGGTAATGGACGCGTATTAGAGGTTGATAAATTCTTCTGCGGTCAGGTGCAGTACAGCTGTACCTTCATAGATGGTACCTGCGGCGAGACAGCAGAAATCAAGCTCTTACAGAAAGAGATTGTCCCGGAGGAGGAGGGTAATCTCTTTGACCTGGCTCCAAAAATCGCAGCTGCAACTGCTGACGTTTCTGTGCTTGCTCTGGGTGACCTCTTCTTCTCATTCTTCAAGATTGATCATCCTGGTTCTGAGTTCTTCTGGCCAAGCCGGTTTTTCAACACCTCGTGTGAGCTGCTCTTCCAGCCTCCCCAGCAAGTGCTTGACCAGGCTGCAGGGTTCATAGAGGAGTACATTGGGGGGAATTATGCTTCTATACACCTTCGGCGGACGGATTTTCTTGGCCATAGCCACCGGATGCCGAATCTGCGGTACTGGCCGTTACAGGCGGTGGCGGAGTGTACTTCGTCGAAAATGGTGCAGTTAAACTTGACTATCCTTTTTGTTTCCTCTGATGCTCCTGATGAGGAGGTGGAGGTGTTCAAGGAGTTGTTACAGTCGCAAGCATCGCTTGCAAGGGCGAGGGGACAAGCATGGTCCATTGTGGTTGTCAGATTGCCCAAGGAGCTGAATCTTCAACCAGCTCAGAGAGCTATGGTGGATAAGCTAGTGGCAGCGCATGCCGTGGTAACGATGATTACCGATCGGTCAACTTTCTCACACCACATAGGGTATCTACGGGAGAGTCTGGGGCTCGCATCGTGTCATGATGGGCACATATGTGATGGCAGAGGTAAAGAAGCAGTTAATATCAAATGGAGGCAGTGAAGACGTCTAGGGTCCATTAGTTGCTAGTACATTGCTGTGAAGGGTAAGAATATGTTACGTATCGTAAGCCCACAGATATAAGAACTGGCGGAGCGCATGTAGCCAAATGTTTTCCTTAAGCTTATGGGACAATTTGATGCCATACAAGTCTTTATAGTGTTTTATTACAACTGTAGATCTCTTCATTCTAATCTCTGTCGAGTTGAGATCATACTGAGTTGCGCGTGAGAATTGCTTCTGTTCACAGAGATGGATTTCCTGCCCACACACACAGAAGAGTCGTCACCCCTTCAAGCCACATGGTTCTGGCGTGGCGACCCCGGCAAGTGAGCTGTGCGAGAAAGTTACAGCGGAGCCGAAATAGTTCGTATAGTAACAAGGTTCGGCGCGGTGACCCCCGCCAGCTGTTCTAGGCCGTCCGTTCCCTGGGCGGGGGTCAGAGGGGGCTGGCGAAGTGGTGCTCGTGTGTGGGGGGAAGTAGGCAAACGGGCCCGATTCCGCTGTGCGACTTTGAGCGAAACTCTGGCCCTTCAACTGAGGTAGCATTCGATTGGTTGCCTCAAGGCTCGACTTGGATATAATGAGCTCGCAAATTGCAACGCCGGCATTGATCTGGAATATGCCTAGAAAACAGCAGCATAAAATAGCTATGGGATAAAATAGCTCCACCTGCTGATGTACCCACCCAATCTTTCCACCTTCACGACTGGTCACAGGGAGTCACACACAGGCTGCTGCGCTTAGGGTTCACAAATCACCAAGAACGCCAACCCGCTACGTCAATGTTTGTGAAATAGCCTCGTTTAGTTTGCTGTTTAGCTCGTAGCTTCTAGCTTGTGGTAAATCAGTGGAATTTATCGCAATGACGTCTGCCTCCCTCCCATTACACCAAGATGGCGTAGACCCGCAACACCACCACCAGCAGCGGCAACGGTCCAATCTGCTCGCCCAGCTTCACCAGCTTCCCTACCCCCTCCTCCTCGTCTCCGCCATTACGTTCAGCCTCGGGTACATCGCAGCCTTCTCCCCTCGTTCGACCGCTTTAGCTCCGCAGCCACTTCCTGTCCGTTCCGAGCGTTCTCAGTCAGCGAATTTTTCTCAAGCGGATGCTTCTAGACCCGATACAAGCACAGTGATCCAGCTGCAGCAATCTGTCAGTCCGAGGTTACTAAACTCATCCCCAAGTGAGCAGCTTCAGGCTGAGCAGCAACTCTCAAATAGCACGTGCGCCGCTCCCATTCGCGTCCAGCTCCCCTCTTCTTCATCATCCTCACCTGAGCCTGCTACAGCAGCACCGGAATGGATCCCACTACCCAACCGGTACCTTATGCTTTCATGCACCAACGGCGGAAGCACAAATCGCCTCTTATGCTTTCAGAAGACCATTTTGGCAGCTATTCTCCTTAATCGCACGCTGCTCGTTCCCGAGGTTCCGCTCTGCGTCCGTCGCTCTGAAGGCCGGCCGGTGGTGTATTCCGAAATTCTAGACATTGGCCACTTGTCCCGGTGCTTCGGAGACGAGCATAAGCCTGAGCAACCAGGTTCCCCGCCTCTCCGCAAGGTGATAACAGGATCAGAGTTTTCTAAGTTAAAAGGCGGTAATGGAAGCGAATTAGTGGTTGATAAATTTCTCTGCGGCCAGGTGAAAGACAGCTGTACCTTAGTAGATGGCAGCTGCGGCGACATCCCTCCAGAAATAAAGCTCCCAGAGAAAGAAATTGTGCGGAAGGAGGAGGGTAATCTCTTTGAACTGGCTCCTAAAATCGCAGCTGCAACTGCTAACGTTCCTGTGCTTGCCATTGGTGACCTTTTCTACTCATTCTTCAACGTTAACGATGATCCTATTACTTCTGGATTCTTCTGGCCTAGCCGATTCTTCTGCAGCGTTCATAAATGAGTACCTTGGGGAGAATTATGCTTCTATACACCTTCGGCGGACGGATTTTATTGACTTTAGCCACCGGGTGGATCTACAGTACTGGCCGTTACAGGTGGTGGCGGAGTGTACTGCATCGAAAATGGTGCAGTTGAACGTGACCAACCTTTTCGTTGCCTCTGATGCCTCGGATGAGGAGGTGGAGGTTTTTAAGGAGCAGTTACAGTCGCAAGCATCGATTGCAAGGGCGAGGGGACAGGCATGGTCGATTGTGGTTGTCAGGTTGCCTAAGGAGCTGAATGTTCAACCAGGTCAGCGAGCAATGGTGGATAAGCTAGTGGCAGCGCACGCCGCTGTTACAATGACTACGAAGCGGTCAACGTTCTCACACCACATAGAGTATGTAAGGGAGAGTCTGGGGCTCGCATCTTGTCATGATGGGTACATATGTAATGGCAAAGGTAAAGAAGCTCTTAATATTAAATGGAGGCGGTGAATACAGTCTATATGGCATGTTTATTTTCATTCTCCGCCTCTCTGTAATCAGGGGTTGCAAAGGGGTTTTAGTTTTTAGCCTATGGCAGCTTTCTTCATGGGCGGACTCGTTTGTCCGTTGAGATATTTCATTCTGAATGGGCTATTTGAAAATTGACTCTCATTTTAGAGAATCGAAGTGATGTACTCGTGCAAAAAAAAACAGCTTTACCGTTCATTGCACTGATATGTAAGCATATGTTTATGCAAGTAGATTTTTGCATGTGTAGAATGCAAACAAAATAGGTTCTGTATCTTCCAGGTAGCCTCGCTATATTGCGGTAATGTGCTAATGCGGATAACGTAGATGTTGAAGGCGCGAATCCAACCAAGCGCGTGCACGCTGAATGAGCTGTCAGTTGCTGCAGAGGCCACTGCCTTGGGAACTCCACCAAGCGAAGTAGCAATCGTTTTTGCACAGAACCCTGCTCAACCAGCGTTTACACAAGCGCAACGTCGTGGATCGTACAAGACCTGCAAGAACTGCTTGCGGTGTGCTCCCTTCTGCTGCTGAATCTGGTCATTGTCCGCCCTCCAACCCATTCGTTCCAACAGCCTCTCCTTGCTGTACTGTTGTGTCCCCTGTCTCAAGCATTTAGTGGCCACTAATCTTTCAAATCTGCAATTTAGTTACACCTCACAGACCCGAGTCGGCCCCTGGGGCTTTCTCAGCCTATCTGGCCATATCAGCCTCATTAGCCTCCTGTCATGTAGATTGAGGTTTTAAGACTCGTCCTACCCGAACGCTGTGTTAGAGGCGTCTCAGAAAAGTTCTGAAGGTTGTTTCTGAGGCGTCGCTCTCAAGAAATAACTCAGTCCCTCCTGCTGTGTGTTCTGTGTAGAATTCACGTGTAGATTCCACCCTGCCTGGTGTATAGATTCCATGCTCCTTGATTAAGGTTCGCCATTCCCTGATCGTCGTTTCCTGATTGCTGCGATGGCGACGTCCTTGGGCGAGTCCATCGATTCCTACGACAACGCGAAATCCCGCCGACGGGGAGGACTCGTTAAGGTAGGCATCGTTTAGGTTGGAATAGCTATTGTAAAACTCGTTTTAAGTAGGCATCGTAGGGCTCGCTATTGTAGGTCACGATAAGGTAAGCTTGGAGACCAAAGAAGGGTTACTCAGGCTAAGTCGCTACTTTTCCTCATTCGTCGTTCTTCCTTACTTACTTTCCCGCGTTCTCCCGCGGTGTTCCCACCAGTACCGTTCTTGGGTCTCGTGATTTCCCTCCACTACTCGTGAACTCAAGTTACCCGTATTCGTTACCATTCTTCTGACTCGTAGGAGTTTTTTCGAATCAAATCTCCCGACTAATTCATTCCTTCCTGTTCACATTTCTTCCTCCTGTTCACCCACTCTCTCCAACCCCTTTCCTCTTTGCCTCCCCCCCACCCCCCACTCCTCCCCTTTCTCCCCCCTCCTCCCCCTTCCCCATCTCCGCTTCCCCCCCTGCTTCCGCCTCCTTCCCTTATCAGCGCGTGGCGATCTTCTTCCGCCAATCCCCCGCGCGCCAATTCGTCGCCCTCCTCGCCTTCCTCTTCCTCCTCTGGCTGCTCTCCGTCTCAGTCTCCTCCCGCCGCTCCCGCTCCTCCTCCTCCTCCTCCCCTTCCTCTTCCTCCGCTACCTCCTCTGTTTCGTCCTCTGCTTCCTCCGCTGATCCATCCGGCGTGAAAGCAGTTGAGCGGGGGCAACAGGAGGGGGAGACGAGAGGGGGGAGAGTGGAGAGAGAGCAGAGACACAGTGGAGGTGTGGAGCGAGCGAGTGATGAAGGCAGAGAGAGGGTGAGTGGTGAGGGCAGAGAGAGGGCGAGTGGTGAGGGTCAAGGAGCAGAGGACGAGACGTGGGCCGACAGCATGGCTCGAGAGCTCCGGGAGAAACGGAGGCGGAAGGAAGAAAGGCGGAAGCAGGACGAGCAGATTCGGAAACGGGAGGGCAAGGATAAGGAGAAGGAGACGGGGGAGGAAGAGGAGGTGGAGAAGTTGAGGGGGAGGCGAGAATTAGAGGAAGCAACAGTGAGGGCGAAGGAGGAAGAATTGGAGGTAGAGAGAAGGAAGCAGGAATTGGATGAGGAATTGGAGAGGCAGAGAGAGGAGCTCGCGAACCAACCCAGAGACGAGGTCCCGGACCTGAAGCTCAGGAACGGCAGCCGAGGCTCGGGAGCCACCGGGGCGAGGCTCACCGACCCTCTTGGGCTGGTCCGGGATGAATCAGGCGTGGAAGGGCAGGGAGGAGGGCGGGAGGCACGCTGGGGCGGGGAAGGCAGGGGAGGGAGGATGGGGAATTCCAGCTTGAACCTGCTGGCTTCACGAGGAATGGCTAGAAAAGATTTCAGGAAAGAGTGGGCCAAGGGGAGATTGAGGGACGGGCGAGCGAGGGAGTTAGCTGGGGAAGGCGCGAGAATGTGGATGGGTAGGGCGAGGAGGCAAAGGAGGGGTGAGCTGGGGAGGAGGGGAGGGGCGGTGGGAGGGAAGGGGAATTGGCCGGCGGAGGGATGGGCAGGAGGGGGGCTCGGGAGAGAGGGGAGAGAAGGAATAGGAAATGGTGTAGGGAATCGGAGTGCCGCTGCTGGGGGCTTTTCACAGGCTGGTTCGGAGTCCCGCCGAGCCGAAGCCGAAGCTGTGTGGAAGGAACGGCAGAAGCAGGTGGTTGCCGCCTTCCGGCACGCCTGGAAGGGCTACCGAACCTACGCGTTTGGTTTGGACGAGCTCATGCCGCTGAGCCGAGGCGGGGAGGACGGGTTGGGCAGGCTCGGAGCTACCATAGTGGATGGTCTAGATACTGCGATGATTATGGGGATTAAAGACATAGTAGACGACGCCGGGCAGTGGGTTGTGACTACTCTGCCTGAGAAAATCAACCACGCCGGGCAGGTGAATTTTTTCGAGACGACGATCCGGGTTCTGGGTGGGTTGCTGAGCGCATACCACCTGAAAAAGGACCCTGGCTGGCGTGGGGGAGGAGGGGTGGGAAGAGGAGGAGGGGGAGTGGGAGGGAGTGGAGGAGGAGGAATGGCGGGAATGCAAGGAGGAGAGGGAGGGGGGGGGTTGCAGGAGGATGTAGGGGGGCCGGCAGCTGACAAGTATCTTGAGGTGGCAGTTGACTTGGCGGATCGTCTCATGCTTGCCCTCACTCAGAGCCCCACGCCCGTGCCCCTCTCAGACGTATACCTGGCTGGACGGTGAGTGCTGTGAGACCTTAGCGCAAGAGGGTGCGAAAGGGAGCATCTGGTTTAGGGTTTGCAGATCGTCTCATGCTGGCCTTCTCTAAGAGCCCCACGCCCGTGCCCCTCTCAGGCGTATACCTGGGTCAGCGGTGAGTAAACCCTCCCCTCCTGGAACCCCTCTTAAGCAAGCCAAGCGCGGTGTATCAGAGAAGTATCTGAAAGTGGCTGTTGACTTGGTGGATCGTCTCATTCTTGCCCTCACGCAAAGCCCCACGCCCGTGCCCCTCTCAGACGACTACCTGGCTGGACGGTGAGTGCTGTGACCCTTTATGAGACCCCCTTCGCGCCAAGAAGCCAGCAGCAAAGAGCCTCTGTCAGACGTGTACCTGGCTGGCCCAGCACCGGTGCGTGCTGTGAACCTTTCTGTGACCCCTTGTAGGAGGTGTGCAAGAGGGGTGCAAGAGGGGTGCAGTCCCACGCCCGTGCCTCTGTCAGACGTGTACCTGGCCCAGCAGCGGTGCGTGCGTGCTGTGACTCTTCCTCACGCTTCCCTCGCTTCTCCTTCCCGCACGTCTCCTTTCCTCCGACCAGCTATGTCGAGCGGGCCATGGGGGGCGGGCTGAGCAGCACAGCAGAGTGTACGACAGTGCAGCTGGAGGGTGTTTTTGAGAATTCTCAAAAACACCCGGCAGAGTGCACGACGGTGCAGCTGGGGTTGTGGGAGCTGAGTAGACTCACGGGGGAGAGGAAGTAGGCACTCTCCGTTACTGAGTTGCTTCTGTCCCTGTGTGCTTCTGCCCACTGCTCTGCTCACCCCTGCAACAGATACGCTCAGAGAGCCAACGGCGGCGGGCTGAGCAGCACAGCGGAGTGCACGACGGTCCAGCTGGAGTTCTGGGAGCTGAGTAGACTGACGGGGGAGAGGAAGTACGGAGCAGCAGCGATGCAGGTGATGGAGCATGTGCGGGGGCTGCATCGACTGGATGGGCTGGTGCCGATATACATGGAGTGAGTGTGCTCTTCGGGAGTTGAATGGGTCGGGGGGAGAGGGTGCAGCAGCGATGCAGGTGATGGAGCACGTGCGGGGGCTGCGACGACTGGATGGATTGGTGCCCATCTACATGGAGTGAGTAGCAGCAGCGTTTGTTGAGGAACGGTGAGTGGGTTGGGGTCGGGCGTGGGACTGCTGGTTTAGGTGGGTAGCGAGGGAGAGGAAGTACGGAGCAGCCTCCCTCCCTCTCTCCCTTCTCATCCCCCCTCCCAGTCCGGACTCTGGGCGGTTCTCAGGTGAGCACATCCGTCTGGGGTCCAGGGGAGACAGCTACTACGAGTACCTCATCAAGGCGTGTGCTTGCTTCCGTTTCTCCCTCCCTGCTGCCCTCCGTCCCCTCCCAGTCTGGACTCTGGTCAGTTCTCGGTGGAGAACATCCGCCTGGGGTCCAGGGGAGGGGAGACAGCTACTACGAGTATCTCATCAAGGCGTGTGCCTGTTACCTCTGTGCGTGTGCTTGCTTGATTGTCTTTCCGTTTCTCTTTGCTCCCTCTCTCCCTCCCTTCTCATCCTCCCTCCCAGTGCGGACTCTGGGCGGTTCTCAGGGGAGAACGTTCGACTCGGGTCCAGGAGAGACAGCTACTACGAGTACCTCATCAAGGCGTGTGCCCTCCTGCTTGTGTAGCCATTCCGCCTTGTTCCCTACCTCTCTCCTTCCCTCCTGTCTCCCCCTCCCAGTCCGGACTCTGGTAGGTTTTCAGGTGAGAACATCCGTCTGGGCTCCAGGGGAGACAGCTACTACGAGTACCTCATCAAGGCGTATCTGCAGCAGAGGAACCACCCACCCGCACTGCTGCAAGTGGTAACCCACGTGTGTCGTATCCCAATCTTCTTGTGCCAATCCTCCCTCCCTTTCTCCCTCCTACGCTCCCCTCCTTCCCTCCTTCTCTCCCTCCCGCTCAGCCCTGACTCTGGTAGGTTTTCGGGTGAGAACATCCGACTGGGGTCCAGGGGAGACAGCTACTACGAGTACCTCATCAAGGCGTATCTGCAACAGAGGGACCACCCACCCGCGCTGCTGCAAGTGGTAACCACAAGCTTCACAGCAAGCGGTGATGGGCGATCGAACGGCACCGATGCAGCCGCTGCTGGTGCTGGTGCTGGCGGTGGTGCTGGTGGTGGTGATACGAGCAGGGGAGGAAGTGTGGTAGAAGCAAGAGCAGGAGGATCAGGAGGAGGAGCAGGAGGAGGAGAGAAGGGCGAAGGGAGAAGGGGCGCGCACGTGGAGTATCTGGCGGAGATGTTTGACGAGGCAGTGGCAGGGATGCGCAAGTGGCTGGTGGCGCGCAGTCACCCCAAGGGACTCACCTTCATTGCTGAGCGGCCGTCAGGGCTGTTAGGAGAATTGCACCCCAAGATGGACCACCTGGTGAGTGACACTGCTCCAACCACTGGATTCCTCTGGTTGCATGCTCTGACTGAGGGGCTGACAGAGGTAGAGGCAGCAGCAAGTGGCGTGCTGACACAGCAGGGGAGGGAGCTTCTGGTGCTGTTGAGGTGACTCAAATCTTGCTTGTTGTGTCCCCCGTTCCTGCCCTTCCAGGTGTGCTTCCTGCCGGGGTCCTTGGCTTTGAGAGCGACTGAGGGGCTGACAGAGGCAGAGGCAGCAGCACGGGGCGTGCTGACACAGCAGGGGAGGGAGCTGCTGGACTTGGCAAGGAACGTGACGGAGGCGTGCATTCAGATGTATCAAGTGACAGCCACCGGGTTGGCGCCTGAAATAGCCTACTTCAACATGCGGGTGAGTGGGTTCCCTTGTTGCTAGCTGCCTGTGTTCTGATCTCACTTCCTTATGATAAGGGCTGCTGCAGCTGACAAGGAAATTGACAGGGACGTTCATCTCAGATGTATGAAGTGACAGCCGCTGGCCTGGTGCCTGAAATAGCCTACTTCAATGTGCAGGTGAAAGGACCAGGACTGAAATGACAGGCATTGCCTTGGCACCAGGGATGTGCAGCCATTCTTCTGTCAGCTTTGTTTTTTTATTGATTTCTCTCCAGTTGAGTCTTGTTTTCTCCCCCTTTTTTGCTTGATAAAACTCAAGGAGGATTATCAGGAGTATATGTGGACTAGGCGTGACGCAGAGTATGGGAGGGAGGGTCATTCAGATCCACCAGGCAGACACATTTCTGAGGCGCCTCAAAATACGGGCCGATTTTTCGCCACCTCAAAAATCTGCTCATTTTACTTGTTGGCTTCTGTTGATTCCTTGCCTTTTGCCTATGTGCTGAATCATCAGGAGGATTCTCAGGAGTACATGGGGACAAGGCACGACGCCGAGTATGGGCGGGACATTCAGATCCACCAGGCGGACCGGCACAACCTGCTGCGACCCGAAACGGTGGAAGCGCTGCTTTATATGCACCGGGTTACTGGGAACACACGGTATGTAACCTGGTTACTGGTAGTTTATGGTTTATCAGGGTGCAGGGCGAACAGAACAGTGCTCCACACCTGCAGTGGCCAGAGATGGTGGAAGCACTGGTTTATATGCACCGGGTTACTGGGAACCCATGGTATGTAACCTGGTTACTGGAAGCCTGCTGATGCCCCAGATTGTGGAGGCCCTGTTTTACATGCAATGGGTCAGTGGGAATTTAAGGTGTGTCTGGGTATCCATGGTGCTTGTGTGAGAGAGAGAGAGACTCGAGGCAATGGAGGCTTTTGTACACACCAAGTCACTGGGAATAGGTTTATTTGAGTTTGAGTCAGACCGCTTATGGTGTATCTTGGCTTTTGATACGATCCGCTCCACAGCCACTCCGCATGTGCTCTGAAGTTATTTCATCGCCGTTTTGTTGTTTTTTGTCACGTGAACTGCAGGTATCGCGAGGCGGGGTGGAAGATGTTCCAAGCATTTGAACAACATACGCGTGTGGCATCAGGCGGATACACTTCGCTCGACGATGTCTCTCGGGTGCCCCCTCCAAAGCGTAACAAGATGGAAACGTTCTTCCTCGGGGAAACCCTCAAGTATTTCTACCTCCTTTTTGGGGAGAATGACGTTCTTCCATTTGACAAATACGTATTCAACACGGAGGCACATCCGCTCCCAATTCCAAGGTCTCCGGAAAGCATGGAAAGAAGACGGGTGTCACAATGAAGGTACAACTTTGGAGGGATTCAGCATGAAACGTGTGGAGCGGTTAAGATTGATCCATTAGAAAAATAGGCTGAATCTGATTTGTCTTGCTTCATTGCCTGACGCATTTTATTCCTGCTCAATGATTAGTGTGAAGTGTGTTCTCGAATAGGATTCCGCGGTTCGACCAAAATACAGAGCAGCTAGTATCGAGGGATGGACAAGATGGGCTGACCACTGCAGCACAACACAACTCCTCCATTTCAGAACTAGGCCAGGCAATTTTCTCCAGAGTTCCATTATCAATTCCTTCCACATTCGCTCTGCTTCGACCGCTCGATTCCAGTACGGATGACCGGCGTATTTGGGGTAAGCGGCCGTGACGATGCGTTACGGGCGTTTCGCGACCACATCTCGCAGCGCATTCTCGCGCTTGGCGAGCATTCGCAAAATGTATACAAACAGATCCGGCGTCAAAGGAGCACAGTTCGCGAAAGTCGTAATCTCCCAGCAAAGAAAACCAAAACGAGCAGGGCCGCCGCGGGAAATGGCGGCAACGGGAGTGGTGGTGACGGCGCTCCTTCCGCTTCGCTCTCCGCGCGAAGCGTGATTCTTCAGCGACTCGTCAGCACGGGAGATCCTATGAGCTGCTGCCAGCTAGCGTGGTCGCTTCGCGCCGATTCGCTGCGCTCCAGAGGAGCGGGGGAAGCGGAGAGGCGCGCAGAAGGGGAGGGGAGGGGGAAGGAGAACGTGGATGGGGAGTGGAAGCACGAGAGAGAAGCGCAAGGGATGGCGGATGGTGGTGTGGTGGCGACCAAGGTGCTTATATGATTCACCAATGCCCTCCCTTAGACCAATCCCCTCACTTACATTCATTCCTTCCCTTGAAGTGCTTTTTCTTGAATCCTGCTTCTTTTCCTCCCTGGCCGTCCTTCGAGTTAAATTGTTTCACTTGGCTCGCCCGTCTCCCCTTCTCGTGTCTCGTCTCAACGGCCTTCCCCTCTCCCCTCCTCTCATCCCCTCCTCCCTCCTCGCGTTCCCTTCCCTCCTCTCCTCTCCGCTCGTCTCCCCCTCTGTCTCACCACCGTCAGGTCGAGGGGCAGCTGTTTCAGGATGGCAGGCCTCTGTACGCGTTTAGAGGCGACTCAGCACAAGCATTGGATTCCACAATCAACGTCACTGGTGAAGTGATAGTCGCTGGTCAAATCAACAATATGAAAAGCACGCATTATTATCTCTTGATGAATAGAAAACTAAGCTGTGTCTTTTTATTATTGTTGCTGTGAATGCAGGGAACGTGCTTGTAACAGATTCACAGTCAGGAGCGCAATTCACGTCAGGCCATCTAGTGAGTATGCTTTCCAACCCCTCCTGCACTTCCACCTGCTACTCTTTGAACCCCACACAGAGCTGAAATGCCTCTTCACATTTTCGTACCATGCTACCCTACCCTATCTATCCTCCCTCCTTCCTTTTTGTCCACTCCAACCCCACCACTCTCCCTTTTCCTCCCCTTCTCCTCCCCCTTTACCCTTTCCCTTTCCCCCTCCCCTCATCCCCGTTCCCCTTCACGCTCACACAGAGTTGGTATGCCCCTCAATCCCGCCTGCTGCTCACAGATTCTCTCTTTTGCCACATAGAAAATTGTCCACCCCAACCCCACCCGCCTCCCTCTTCCTCCCTTTTTCCTCCGCTTTCCCCCTTCCCCGTTCCCTTTCACGCACACGCAGAGTTGGAATGCCCCTGCATCCCGCCTGCTGCTCACAGATTCTGTCAGCTGCAGCCTTCCTGGAACCTTCCACGTGACCCTGCCCCGTGTCTCCATCACTCGAGCATCTCTCATTCAGTCTGACTCCTCTCAAGCAGAACCCAGCCAGGCAGCAGGAGCTGCAGGGGAAGGTGCAGGTGCAGGTGCAGCCCCCGCAGCAGCAGCAGCAGAAGTGCAGGACTTGGCTGATGAGAACGCGGGTCCAAATGAAGCAACTACCACCGATGTGACAGGTGGTGTGAGAGACAGGTCATTGCAGCAGCAACAGCCTCGGCTGATTTTCCAGCAGCAACAGTCAAAGCAGCAGTATCAGCAGCAGTCACAGCAACAGGAGCAGGAACAGCTTGAGGCATTTCAGGAGGATCAGTCAATAGCAGAAGCACCTTGGTGGCTAACTGCTGATGCCTATGTGGTCGCACATGGCCATGTCAAAGGCTGGGTCAGCCTGCCATCCTCGTTAGTCACTGGCTCGTTAAGAGGTATCTCGAGGCTGATCAAGGATGCTGAAAGTAGTCAACGGCAGCAGCAGGGGGCGTTAGGGCATGGGCGGCATGGCTTGGGAGGTAGTGGTGGAGGTTTGAAGCGGAGGGATGGGGGGAAGAGTGGGAAAAGGAACGAGAGTGCTTGGACAGGAGTGGAGTGTGCGGGAGGATTTGAGTGGAATGTGCCACGTGGAGAAATCTCATTGGCTGGGCCGATCTCGGCGTCGTGCCCGAGTATGGATGGGCAGGTGAGAGCAGGGGGAGGTGTTATCTGGCTGCAGCGATCTGAAGCTCTCCTGCACTCTGAAGTTCAGGTTGATTTGCATAGAACTCACCTGACAGCTCCGCGAATCAGATGGCGACATCTGGCAGAGCAGGATAGCCGCTCTCCCTCAACTTCATCCCACCATTCATCCTCATTATTGTCGTCTTGGGAATCAGCTAAAAGAGGTTATGTTTCAGCAGCTTCAGTGTACTCCGGTGTTTCATCTACCAGGGGCAGCACAAGAGGCATTCAGAAATTATCGCCTGCCCATGAGAATGTGCGGCTGTGGAAGAAGGGTGGGCAAGGTTCTCATAAGGCAACATCTGGGGAAGGGCTGTCTGGGGCGGACGGGTGGGTCGTTGAGGCTGAAGGGGGAACAAGGTTTTGGTCAGATGATAAAGGAGCTAAAAGAGGGGGTAAGAGGTTGTAGTAACTGAGGACGCGGTAAAAGTAGACTATTGATCGTCTGTCGCGATCTGTGTGCGGACCAGTTTCCCGGTTTACTAGCATGTAACTATGCTACAGTAAGGTTTTGTCAATACAAAGTGGCGATTGTTGCCATGACGTTTTCGCAGCGTTTCGCCAATCGATCCGCGAAGTCTAACATGAGACTCGATATATGGGCACGATCCTGCGATATTCGCACTTTTACCGCGTCCTGAGCAGGTGCTTCATTGTGGGTGGGTTTGCACAAAAAAAAATCGCAGGAAGCGCTAGGCCGTGGTTCCCAATGTCGAAATCTGAACTATCACCGCACTCGAGCGTCCTGGAATAACATGCTACCGTTCTCAAACTCTCTCGAAGTATGGACTTCAGCACACTCCCATTCCATATGTTATCATCATTCCACCATGATTCTCTTTCCATTAGTTCATTCTCTCTGCTTCACCAAGACCCCGCGGCCCGCGACCTCCGTAAGGCGTGGATGCGTTTTGCAATTATGACAACAGGAGTATAACGAATCACCACAATCCGAATCCACATTTTACTGATCCGGCGAATTCAAGCTTAGGGATTTTAGACGTAATGTCGTCATCAGCAGAAGACGCGTCTGAAGCTGACCCGCGCTTCGAGCGTGATCGCCACGTGTTTTACTTCGTTAACTGCCTCAACGGTCTTCCAGCCGCGTACGAATCACAGGAGAGCAACCGGCTCACATTGGCTTATTTCTGCATCGTCGCTTTGGATCTCCTGCAAGCTCTGGACAAGGCGAGTACGCGTTATAAGCGTCAGCATTATAAGCATCTGCACAGTGCGTTGATTCAATAGCAATTGGCTCACACCGGCTTACTTCTGCATCGTCGCTTTGGATCTCCTGCAAGCTTTGACAAGGCGAGTACGCGTTGTAAGCGTTGTAGCCTGTTGCAAATCCACGTACAAAGATAATCTCAAATTCCATGCTTGATTGTCTCAAATGGCTCGCCAGAAGATTCTCAACTGGATGAATCCCCTCAAGGTCCTGGACCCTGAATGTATCCAGGCGAAGAAGACAGATGGTGGTAACCCTGTAACCGTCCAGATAACCAGACCCTTTCTTTCCTTGACCCTAAAATCTAATGTCTCAGGTGGATCGCCAGAAGATTCTCAACTGGGTGCATTCCCTACAGGTCCTGGACCCTGAAATGCTTCAGACGAAAAGGATTGGTGGTAACCCTGTAGCAGATTCTGTTACCACCACGACTCCCCCTCCAATCGCCGAAGCCGCTGCTTCCATCTCAACACTTTCTGTGCAACCTGATGCTGGCGTTTCAACCTTATACGTTCATGCTGACCTGGCTACGAGAAACAGTAGCAGCAGCATGGCACGGGAACAAGAAACAACAGCAGGGTGTGGCAGCAGCGGCAATGGTCCTCTGTGCCTGGGTGCGGACGTTCTAGGGTTTCGAGGCTCGCCTTCCATTGGCGTGGAGTACAGCACTCGAGGGGTGAGTAGTAGCTAGAGAGGCGGAGAAACTTTCGAGTGGGGGGGTGCGAACGTGCTAGGATGTCCAGGCTCCCCTTCCATTGGGGTGGCGTACAACACTTAAGGGGTGAGTCTCTATGCTACTTGTTGCAGTGAATGTAGGATTTTACCCCCATTTGTACCTCTTTGCACCCCGTTGTACCTTTTTTCACCTCTTTGCACCCCTTCGTACCTCTCACAGGCGCCCAAGCAGTCGCCCTACGACTGCAGTCACATGGCCATGACCTACACTGCCCTCGCCATCCTCGCCGCCCTACAGGAGCCTGCTCCCAGTCACAGTGCATCAAAGATATGTCATACCGCTTTTCACCCCTCTGCACCCCTCATACCACCCTTGTCATCTCCTGGCGCCCAAGCAGTCCTCCTACGACTGCAGCCACATAGCCATGACCTGCACTGCCCTCGCCATCCTCGCCACCCTCAAGGAGGCTTCTCCCAGTCCTAGTGCATCAAGGATGTTGTACTCCTTTGTACCCCTTTGCACCCCTTTGCACCCCTCATATCACCCTCCTCGTCTCACAGGCGCTAAAGCAGTCCTCCTACGACTGCAGCCACATTGCCATGACCTACACTGCCCTCGCCATCCTCGCCACCCTAAAGGAGGATACTGTTTCCAGTCAGGGCAGTGCCACTGGCGGTGGCGCTGACAATGCAGGTTGCAGCTTACCAGACGTGCGCCAACATCCTGTGGAGGGTGCAGGGTTGCTCGGAGAGCAGGTGGATGAGAGAAGCAGCGAGGGAGTGGGTGCAAGGGGTGAGGATGGGAATGGGGTGCTCGGCAGGCGGGAGGATGGGGTGTGTGCAAGGGGCGGGGACGGAGTGGATACCACAGCAGCGTGTAGTAGAGCAGGGGAGGTGCGAGGCATGGCCAAGTCCCTGCGAGAATTGCAGCTGCAGGACGGGAGGTGAGGTGTAGGTTGGGCTGGGCTTGGCTGGGCTTGGCTGGGCTGATAGGGGAGTAGAGGAGGTGCAAGTCATGGTAGGGGAGGTACGAGGAATGGCAAAGTCGCTGCGAGAGCTGCAGCTGCAGGACGGGAGGTGAAGTGAAGTGTTGATTGCAGCGGGTGATTGCTCTGGGCTGCTCTGGGCTGCTCTACTCTAGGTTTCCAGTTGATTATTGCACTTCCTTTCTTCCTGGTAAATACCCCTACGAAGCCTCCCCCTGCTTCCCACGCCGCACACGTGCCTGAACCCTTCACTTGCCACTTCAGTTCCATCTTTCAGTTTTTCACCTTCCGCGATTCCTCATTCCTCCCATCCCGCCTGCCTCCGCCCACGCCGTTCTTCCCTCCCTCCAGCTTCATGCCGGTTGCATGTGGGAGTGAGTCCGACATGCGCTTCGTGTTCTGCGCTGGTGAGGGGTGGTGAGGGGTGGTGAGGGGTGGTGCGGGGGTGAAGGGTGGTGCGGGGGTGAAGGGTGGTGAGGGGTGGGAATATCGCCGTGTAGATTTATCATGGCTGGGATCAGGAAATGCTGATGTGTGGTCTGCCGTCTCTCTCTCAGTGTCCTGTCCCATCCTCCCTGGCCCATGTTGGTGATTCAGTTCAGTCAGTGAGGTTCTTGGTGCTCATCCGCACTGTCTCTCTCTCACAGCATCTTCTCCCTTGTTCTCCTCTGCCCTTCACCCTGCCTGAACCGAACAACCAACCCTGCAGCGGCCATTTCAAGCATGATTGGTGATTGGCGGGGAGTGGACATCCCCCGTGCTGTTGCCTACATTCAGAGGTCACAGGTAGGCACTGGGCACATGGTGGCGGAGTGGTGGGGATTGGTGCGGAGTAGTGGGGAGTGGTGCGTAGCGTAATGGGCGCGGCGATTGGCGGGGAGTGGACATCCCCCGTGCTGTTGCCTACATTCAGAGGTCACGGGTGGGCGCGAGCTGGGAGAGTGGGGGGAGAGGGCATGGGGGAGCGGGGGGGAGTGGCTGTTCCGGGTTGACTGCACGTTGCATGGTGATTTGAGATGTGTAACGGTTGGGATCGGGAAAACGGGAGGGGATAGGGGCGGGTGAATGAATGAAGTACGAGCTTCATTCATTCACCCCCACCATGAATGAATGGGCGGGCTAAGTCCTTATCAAGACAGTTTCTCTTAAGACCCTTTCCTTCCTGTCCATTCTCTCCACGGGCTTGCTTCCTTCCTTCTCCACCCAACTCCCTCCACCAGTCCTTCGATGGCGGGTTTGGCCTTGGCCCAGGCTTCGAAGCTCATGGTGGGTAGCTAGCTTGCAAAGATTTCCTTCCTTCCATATGTGTTTCCTTCTTCTGGCTGGCATTACATGTTCTGGAGGCGCCCAATGACTTTTGAGGCACCTCAAAAGTCATCTTTTGAGGCGCCTCAAAGGTAGCTAGCTTGGCAAAGATTACCTTCCTTCCATATGCTTTTCTTCCTTCTGGTTGACATTGCATGTTCTGGAGGCGCCGCGATGCGGTTTATGTTCCTTCTGTTTGTTCCTTTGTGCTGGGGAGTATATAGATTTTGGAGAGTGGGGGAGGTGGCTGGGGGAACCCTCAGTCATCAATACTACAACATCAACTCAATCTCGATTGTCGCTCCAATCTTGCCTCTTTTGTGTGCAGGAGGAGCAACCTACTGTGCAGTGGCAGCACTGCAGCTCATTGCATCTTCAACATCAGAATTATGGTCATCATCATCATCATCATCATCATCATCATCATCATCATCATCATCATCATCATCATCATCATCATCATCATCATCATCATCATCATCATCATCATCATCATCATCATCATCATCATCATCATCATCATCATCATCATCAGCAGCAGCAGCAGCAGCAGCAGCAGCAGCTTCATCGCCAGGGGCAACAGAAGCAGTGTCGTCATCTTTATTATCAGCAGCATCAGTTTCGTCATTATCAGGAGCAAAAAACGCAGCATTAGCGGCATCATTAGCATCCCCATCATCGGCATCAGAGCTATCACGGTTGTCGCCACCATTGCAGTCGCTGCTGCAATTGCTGTCAACACCAGTAGCACGCTCACGGAATGAGTCAGCCTCAGCAGCAAGTGCACAGGAGGAGCCAGCAGCAGCAGAAGAGCAAACAGGCATTTCGCCTCAACTGTCTTCTGACGTGCTTCCGCTGATCGACTGGTGCCTTCAGGTTTGCTCTTGTATCCAGGTGTTGTGCTCTTTTGATGGGATGGGCTGTTGGTGCCACTGGCTGAACTAACAGAAAAGCCATGTTTTTTTTTTTTTTTTTTTTTTTTTTTTTTAGACGTCTCGAAACAAATTGATTGGTGCCTTCAGGTCTGCTCTTGTATCCACTCGTTGCGCACTTTTGATGCGGTGGGTTAGTGGGTGTTGTTGGTTAGACAAGCAGGACCTTAGCTTTTGCTGACCTCGCCGTACCTCATTGTACCTTGCTGCACAACGCAACACCACGTCATAACCGACTGCATCTGTTCTTGTCCTCACCCATCCTCCATACCATCCCACCCCACCCCACCCCAACCTACTCCTTTACACCTCGTTTCACCCCATTTTTTCTACTTGCATGGGAGCAGAGGCAGGGAGCGGAGGGGGGATTTCAGGGGCGGCGCAACAAGCCAGCCGACACATGCTATGCTTTCTGGTTGGCTCTCTCCCCTCTCTCGCTCTTGTTGTCTCATTGCTCTCTCTTGCTCTATGCTCATGTCGATTCCTTTGCTTGTCTCTGTTCATTCGTTGCCGCTGCTGCTGCCGTCAATCTCTCACAAGGTGGGTGGCACACTAAGCATGCTGGGAGCACAGCTGCCACCCTCACCTCATGCTGCCCTTCGCCACCCACTCCCATGCCCTCCATCTCCCTCCGTCTCCCTCCCTCTCCCTCCCATGCCCTCCGTCTCCCTCCCTCTCCCTCCCTCTCCCTCCCTCTCCCTCCCTCCCCCTCTCACTCACTCACAGGGTGGGCGGCACGCTAGGCATGCTGGGAGCAGACCACCTCATTGACTTCCCAGCCCTACGAAGCTTCCTCTTTACCTGCCAGAACACCGTGAGTGGGGCAGCAGCACTTCTGATTTTAGTAGGCACCAGTAATCTTACTGATGCGGTTACCACAAGCACAACCACCGAAGCTTCCTCTTCACCTGCCAGAACACAGTGAGTGGGGCAGCAGCAAGTGACTCAATTACCAGCACCGCTTCGCTCTCTCAAAGCTTCCTCTTCACCTGCCAGTAGCTGAGTGATTCAGCAACACGTGTATTCCAGCAATTGTGGATGAGACGCCCATGTCATACTCGTTACCTCCCCTGCCCCCTTGCCCCCTTTGCCTCCACAGAGGTACGGTGGGTTCAGCAAGCGCCCAGGGGGATTCCCACACATCCTGTGTTCCTTCTACGGGGTCTGCTGGTGCTGCCCCTCTTGATCCACTCTCCCGTCCCCCCCTATCTTTGACTTCTGCCTCCACAGCAGTACAGTTCAGCAAGCACCCAGGGGGTTTCCAGACATCTTCCATTCCTTCTACGGGGTCTGCGGTTTCTGCCCCTCTTGATCCTCTCTCCCCTCCCCCCCCTCCCTCTCTCTCTCTCCTGCCATGGAGGTACGGTGATTTCAGCAAGCACCCCGGGGGGTTCCAGACATCTTCCATTCCTTCTACGGCTCTGCGGGTTCTGCCCCTCTTGATCCTCTCCTCCCTCCCCCCTCCTTCCCGCTCTCCTGCCACAGAGGTACGGTGGGTTTAGCAAGCACCCAGGGGGATTCCCCGACATCCTGCATTCTTTCTACGGGGTCTGCGGGTTCTGCCCCTCTTAACCCCCTTCCCCCCTCTGCTTTCCCTTCTCTTTGCCTTCTGCCTTTACAGAGGTACGGTGGTTTCAGCAAGCACCCAGGGGGGTTCCCCGACATCCTGCATTCTTTCTACGGGGTCTGCGGGTTTTGCCTGGCTGGGGAGCCAGGCCTGCTTCCCCTGCACGTGCCTCTGGGCATTTCAAAGAGAGCAGCTGCATGCTTCAACCAGGGATAGCACTGCTGGTGATTTGATGTTGACTTGACTCTTTTTGAGTCGACTCAATTGCTTTCTGCATGGCTTGGGAGCCGGGCCTGCTTCCCCTGCACGTGCCTCTGGGCAATTCCAAGAGAGCAGTTGCATGCTTCAACCAGAGATAGCACTGCTGGTGATTTGATGTTTGACTTCTGAGTCGACTCAAATGCCTATGCTGCCTGGATGGGAAGCCAAGACTTGCTTCCCTTGCGTGCCTCAAGGAATCTCCAAGCGAGTGGCTACAGCTATGTGAAACACTAACTCTGCTACAAGTACATCAGTAGCACCAACCACTAAAAACTGAAAGCTGGAATTTAGGAAACATGTTTTGTGGAATTCCTCCCTTTCCTTCACTAGTGGTGATACAGTAACCGCAAATTCCCTGGCCACTAGTGAGTATCAGGTCAGGGCTCATCACAAAAGCCTTCATACCTTACTAGTTAGCAAAAAAATCAAGTATCCATGCACCTGCTACTGCTACAGCAGGCTGGGTTAGTTGTCAGCAATGGTGTTCCTCTCCTCCTGACAATTAACTCTGCCTGCTGCACCTGCTACTACTACAGCAGGCAGAGTCAGTTGTCAGAAGGAAACACCATTGCTCTCATTTGTTTATGACCCATGTCCCCTCGAAACCCCCTGTCCCCACTGACCCATTAACTGGCATCTTATCCCAACCCCCCTATCCCCCCGTTCCCCCTGCCACTCTAATTTCTCTGCCATTCCCTATCTTTCGGTCCTCCCTGTACTCCCTATCCCTCTGTCCCTCCTATCCTCGTTACATGCTCCCTCAGGCTCCCAAGCACCCTGGACAGCTGTCGCTGCAGTGGCCGATGCTTTCTCATTGTCCCCGCCCCCGTTCCCCCTGCCACTCTAATTTCTCTGTCTTCCCTATCTTTCGGTCCAGCCTGTACCCCCCCTATCCCTCTGCCCCTCCTGTCCTCGTTATATGCTCCCTCAGGCTCCCAAGCACCCTCGACAGCTGTCGCTGCAGCGGTCGATGCTTTCTCATTGGCCCCATCCCCAAACCCTCTCCTGAATGTGACTTTTGAGGCGCCTCAAAAGGCCCCTTCTCCATTCCCTCCCTTGAAAGTAACTCTGCTGCTGCCCCCGTTACTGTCACCCCAGGTGCCTGGAAACCAGTCCCTTCGACTAGACCCAAGTCGTTAATGTCACGATCCGTTGCTGCCACTGCTACACTTCCCATTGCCACAGTATCCGATGTGGCACTATCGAAGCTTTCTGTTTGCCACCCGCTCAACAGCGACCGAATAGCCGATTCGGGCATGGACGCGCCGCGTCTGAGATTCCGCAAACCGCTGCTTCTCCCAAAATTCCCCCTCTCCCCATCCTCTCCCCCGGTACACCCGTTCTCCCGGCTGCTTCCGCCAAACGCGCTGCTGTTGGCCTGCGCGTTGCTGCTGCTGCAGCTGCCCCGCTGCCCCGTGCGCGGAGTTGAGGCATCTACAAAGGAGCCTTGCTTGTTCGGGTTCCGCGGACACTCCCCTGCGAAGAAAAAGCTCCGCGATCCCGGAGGGTTGGGCGCGCGCGCGCCCTCCGTAGCTGTGCCAATCCGCGCAACCGCCACCGTTGCCCTCCCCACTTCCGCCCTTTCTCGTTCCGAATGCGAGCAACCGCGGAGGCCCCTCACGCCAGGTTCTTTGAGACTATTTTGCCGCCTTAAGCTGCTGCTGCGTTTTAAGATAGAAGCTGCGCCGGCCGCCGCCGCCGCTGCCGCCGCAACGGCGCGGTTCTTTAGGTTGCGCTTCCGCTGACCGCTCCTCCGCGCATTCCCGCCTGCCCCGTCCGCTCCATCTCTCCCCCATTCCGCCCCGGTTGTTCCCGCCCCAACATGCCCCGCTTCTGATGCACGAGACACCAATACAGCGCGGCTTTTCCCGCTTCTTCCGCCACTGCTTTCAACGCTTGCTCCGCAACTACCAACCCCGCGCCTGCTGCCTCCTGGCGCCTTCAGAGTATCCTCGCTATTGCCGTCTTCGCTTTCCGACGACGACAAATCCGACCACGACAGCGATCGCCTATGCAGCACCGCTTTCTCGTTACTACCATTCCCGTTAAAAGCACCACCTCTGCCTGCTCCATACGCATTGCCTCTACCGCTGCCGGTCGGTGTGGGAAGCGGTGGGAGTCGCGGAAAACGCGCTTCGACAGCCGCCTCTTCCGCGGCGCACTCGTCTTCCTCCGACTCCTCGCACGACCACAGAAAGCGGCGCGTCGTGGCGGCTGCTGCGGCAGCGGACGGCGTGAAAGGCGCCGCCGGGACAGCACGCGGCGTCGCTCGCGACGCAGCGGGAGTTGCGGGTTGAGACATGCTTGCTCCCCTGCGGAAATGCTGCTGCCCCTGCGACGAAGTCGACCTTCCTGTGGAAGGTTCTGCGAAGCTGCTCGTGCGGCTGAACTCGCCGAACATCTGATCCATCTCGTTCGTCTCGAAATCGCTGTTGCTGCTGGATGCTTCGCCG
Source organism: Closterium sp. Naga37s-1 (assembly GCA_947471745.1). Classification (NCBI taxonomy): domain Eukaryota; kingdom Viridiplantae; phylum Streptophyta; class Zygnematophyceae; order Desmidiales; family Closteriaceae; genus Closterium; species Closterium sp. Naga37s-1. Next base: position 955,551 of record CANJKZ010000908.1, read on the forward strand.
GTGGCGTCGCCGAGATTGTCGCCGAATTCGTCGCAATCGTCGCACACGGGTTCGTCGATGTCGCCGTCGTCGTCGTCGGCGGCGTAGTCATCGTCGTCGTCGCGGTCAGCACGTCGTCGGCGTGCGACCGTGGCGATTCCGCGCCTCGAGCTTCCCTGCGAATCAGGAACCGCTAGAAACCATTCCGCTGCCCCTCTCGTTGGAGCTGCAACGACGTGTTGCTTCGCGAGAACCGGTTCGGCTTTCGCCAAAGAGAATGTTACTGTGTTACCAGCGGATTGGGTCATTTGAATCACCGGGTACGATACCCGCCGTTTTTCGACCGATCGTCTTTTCCGAGCCCATCTCTTTTGCGAAACAAGATCGTTCGCGGTACGGCAGGATTCGCTTACGCGATAGTCCCCCAACTCGGGATCGTCCTGGTTAAGAGTGTCTAGATGGAGCGGCTGCAGCTTTAATCTACAGCTCTGCATGCGCTGCTGCCCGCTGGTCGCGGCCATGCCCTTAGATTCCGCCGTCAGTTGCGGAGAAACAACTACGAGAAGACAGCAATGTGTAAACAGAAATCGCGGTCAAGGCAAAAGCCACGACTCGCGATGGTGCTGAATCACACTCTTGGAATGGGAGAGGAATAATCAATTGCGGTGATTGGTCAGAAGACAGAACAAATCGCCGTCATTTCAGCCATATCAATCAAGCAAGGGAAACACTTTCCCCACAAAACATCTTTGCGGGCTTGCGTTTGGCCAGCAGTTGCTTCTTCGTGCAATGTGCAACTTGATTGCACACTCGGTTGCGGCAGTCATTCTTCTCCTCCTCTTGTTGATCAAGACGACCACTGCCTGCCTGGGCCGTGCGTCCCCCTGCAGTTGCCGCTGATGCTGCTGCTGCCGCTGCAGCTGTCGTCGTTTTACCTCACTGCCGCTGTTTCTTCTGAGGGAAAATGGGCCGTAACTCCACCAGTGGCTGAGACTTAGCCGGAACTCTAATGCAAGGAGAGCTTTCTGTGTATGTTTTGAATGTTTCAGCTCACGAACCAGGGTCAGACGCCGTGACTCGAGTGTGAAACTAACCCGATTTCCCTGACGGACGAGGTGCACCATCCACATGTGAGTGGGCTCTAGAGGCACGGAGAAGTCAAGCGAGAGAATTGGGTCGAAGTTGGAGCAACTTGCTCCACAGTCGTAACTGACAAAGGAGATGACAAGCAGAACGACTCGCTGGCTCGCTCCATTCCATATGTACTGTACGGTGTAGAGTGGTTTCTTATGGAGGAAACTAGCGAAAGTGACAGGGAGGAAGAACGAAGGACGCGCGGGTTGGACGTCAATACTGCCGCCACACTGGTGCGCAATGGGGCCACACAATGCCAATTTGACGCGACATGGATCTGAGCAGATCTGGTTCGATGCCACACATTGACATCTGTGGGGCTGTGGCATAGCGGTCGTCCCAATGCTGAATCCGCTGTTGAGCTCACGCGAAATTAATGCAAATCACAGCTTGAAACATAACCTGAAATACTTGAAACATTTTTCTATGAATTGTTGCATGGCTCTGGAGTAAAAATAATGCTATTTTATGAAAGAATCCGATGTATACACAGATTCCAAAAAGCTGCTAGTTAAGATCCAAATTCTTGATGTATCAAAAGGGACTTTCATTTCTAGATCGCCCGCTGTATGTGTTTAAAGTGAATATAGTAACGCATATATTTGTAAGGAAATTTCCTTTTCCTTAGGGCGTGTGTGATTTTTTATTTTGCCATAAGTTTATCTTTTTGACTCGATCTAAGCCTTTGGACACAAGCTGAACATGACTCGACTTTGAGCATTGGCAATGTTCGAACCGCATGTGACAATACCTGTAGATTCACAATCACACACGAAAGTGCGAATTTGCAGGTTCGAGATTACAGGGGGGGAAACGAGCCGCCTATAGGGTGCGTAGGTTACCCGGTATTCTTCCTTTGACAGCGCGACACGTCAACGAATCGCTGAAAAAAAAAGAAAAAAAAAAAAAAAAATGAACGCTAGACCTCCACCTCGAAATTGCTCAAGGGAAAGTTGAGCACGCTACAAATATCGCATGCCACGTGGTGGGCTTTGCGCGGGGGACTCTGCTATGGGTCTCCGATGTGCCTCCATTGGTGCACGAAAGATTTGTGAGAATGATAGACGAAAGAATGAATGAACTAGAAATGAGATGGGTACAAATGTAAAACACATATGTGTTGTACCCTCTAAGAGCTACCCCACTACAGCCTAAATAGACCATAGCAGATATAAGTTTGACACACCCCCATAGGCAAAGTGGGGGAGAACAAGAGGTCACAAGACCAGTCAAGAAAAGCAAAGCAAGCTCAGGGTGGATCACAAAGTCACCACACAGTCTGAGCACAAGCAAAGGGCCATAAGGCCAGTTCACATGCAGAGTTATATAAAGGAAAGCAAACAGTACAGTGAACACAACCTAGCAAGTGTAAGCATGCAGGTATAATTATATAGAGTACAGTACAAGCAGAGTCAAGAAGTCAACAAGTGAGGCACAGTAGGGACAAGGCCTAACACAGTACAGAAACGCTGATGATCACAAGGCTGAAGTGCCTTGGTGAAAACATCAGCAGTGTTGGCCTGAGAGGCCACGTAAGCAAGACGAAGCTGGCCACGCTGCTGCAACTCTCGAGCAAGGAAGTAGCGCAGAGCAATGTGCTTCGTTCTGTGCTCCAGTCTGTGCTCCTGACACAAGGCCAGCATGGCCTTGTTGTCGACGTACAGAACTGGAGGAGAACGAGGCGCCTCTCCCAAGTCGGTCAGCAGGTAGGTGAGCCAGCGAAGCTCCTGTGCAGCCATGGCCCCAGCGTAGATCTCAGCCTCACAACTGGAGCTGAGAACAGAAGAAGAGCGGGTAGACCGCCAGGAGACAGAACCGGAGCCAAGGCTGAAGGTGTAACCCTGTGACGACCGCTGCGTAGCCAAGTCGTCAACCCAGGAGGCGTCAGCGTGACCAGTGAGAACAACTCGAGCCCGTCCTCCAAGCACGAGCCCCATGCCCGATGTACTGCACAAGTATCGCAACACCCTCTTCGCAGCATCCCAGTGCACCTTTCGGTGCCTGCCGGGAGCCACGTAGCGAGCCAGAAGGCTGAGAGGGTATGCGAGGTCAGGTCGTGTGCAAGTCATCAGGTACATGAGGCAGCCCACAAGCTCTGGATACGGGCCACTCGGCTCTACAGACTCGTCCGAAGGTGGAGCTGAGAGCGAGTGACCGGTAGGCAGAGGAGTGGACTGTGGCGAGGAGTATGTGAAGCCGAAGCGCTGAAGGACCTGCTGCACCATGTGTGACTGAGTCAAGGTAATGGTGCGCTGTGCTCTGTCCCGAGTGATCCGCAAGCCAAGATAGCTTGTCAGCTCACCCAAGTCTGTGCACGTGTGTCTCTTCTGCAGCTCGGACTTCACGTGGGCGAGTGCCTCACTGTCAGCAGTAGCAAAGACCAAGTCGTCAATGTACACGAGAACGTAGAACGGCGGCAGAGTGGTGTCAGTGCGTAAAAACAGAGAAGGGTCAGAAGTGGAAGGAGCAAAACCAAGAGCAGCAAGAGTCGTCCTGAGTGTGTCGTGCCACTCACGGGGTGCCTGGCGGAGACCGTAGACTGGCCGCCGGAGGCTCCACTGGGTACCAGCAGGAAATGACCCAGTGAAGCCAGGTGGGCGGCGCAGCCAGATCTCCTCGTGCAGGCTGCCCTGTAGGAAGGCTGTGCTGAAGTCAAGCGAGTGGAGCTCATAGTCACGCTGAGCAGCAACGTGCAGCAGTACCCGAAGAGTGGTCATCTTCGGGGTAGTGGAGAAGGTCTGAAAGAAGTCAACTCCCTGTCGCTGACTGAAGCCTCGTGCAACGTAACGCGCCTTGAAGGCAGGCGGAGAACCCGGCGGCCGCTTCACCCTGAAGATCCACATGCCACTGACGATGTTCGCCCCAGGTGGGGGAACCTCGTCTACGTAGGTGCCTGTGGACTTCCAGGAAGCCATCTCTGCGTCCATGGCTGCCTGCCACTGAGAGGAGTAGGGACCCTCTATTGCCTCTGCGTAAGAGCACGGGGTCGGGATGTCTAGTGCATCCGGGTCTCCCTCAGGGGCAAGCAGCATGGACACGAGATGAGGTGAAGCAGCGGCAAAGCACTCAAGGTCCTCCTGTCTGTCCTCAAGGACGTCCGTGCCAAGAGCACACTCACCCCCGACGGACGGAGGACAGACAGACGCAGACGCAGACTCAGCAACAAGACTAGCGGCGTAGTCTAGGCGACAGGCTGCAGCAAAGTCAACGAGCTTAGTAACAAGAGCAGACGTAGCAGTGGACTCAAACAAAGGGTCAGTGACAGCAGTGGCCAAAAAGCGCGTGACAGTAGGACTAGCAGCACGAAGGGAGTCAGACTCCGGGTCCGGACCGTCAGGAAGAGAGGAGGCAGGAGGAGACGGCAGAGGGACACGCTGTGGAGCAGTAGAAGGACGCAGAGTCATAGAGTGAGTGCCTGGGACAGGAGGAGGACGCGGACGCGAAACACGACCAGCGCGAACAGTACGGACAGGCGACGCAGAGCGAGACACAGGTGACACAGGACGCGACTCAGGCTCACGACGCTCCGTAAGACCTCTAGTCGGTCCAGAGTAAGGAGAAGGACAAGGCAGCGGAGAGGCCGGCTGCAACTGCGACTGGGACTGGACAGGCGGTGGACTCAGGAAAGGAGGAGGAGGACCAGGAGAAGGCGGGGAGCCAAGAACCTGCTGAAGGAGCGGAACGTAGTACGGCCGCGGCCGCGTAGCGCCTCCAGAAACAGCAGAGACAGAACCGGGACCCTCAGCCCCAGGGTCTCCAGTCCCAGCAGCACCTCCAGCAGCTCCAGCACCAGCAGCACCTCCAGCAGCTCCAGCACCAGCACCACCTCCAGCAGCGCCAGCACCTCCAGTAGCCCCAGTAGCACCTCCAGCACCTCCAGCAGCTCCAGCACCTGCAGCACCTCCAGCGGCTCCAGCACTAGCAGCACCTCCAGCAGCTCCAGCACCAGCACCACCTCCAGCAGCGCCAGCACCTCCAGTAGCCCCAGTAGCACCTCCAGCACCTCCAGCAGCTCAAGCACCAGCACCACCTCCAGTAGCGCCAGCACCAGCAGCAACCCGACAGCGCCGAGAGTACCACTCACGAAGCCGCTGTGGAGAGAGGGGCTCCCGCCGCGACGGGACACCTAGAGCACCTCCAGACTCAGCACGCGCAGTCTCAGCACCTCCAGACACAGTACCCTCAGGCGCCACACCCCCAGGCTCAGCACACCCAGTCTCAAGACCCCCAGACTCAGCACCCCCAGTCTCAGCACCCCCAGTCCCCGCACCCGCAGGGTCAGCACCCCTAGCAGCACCTGAGTCGACAGCTACCTCGACCGGCTCGGCAGGGTCTACCTGGGACACACCTGAGGGGGCAGGACCCTGGGGGGGAAGGGGGTCTACCAGGGGAGTACCTGGTGCCAGGAAGAGTGGCGGGGGGGGGGGGAGAGGCAGTGCGGTAGGGAAAGAGACGGTAGTATGACACCGACTCGTCGAACGTGACGTCCTGAGAGGACAGAACACGACGCGAGGTGGGGTGGTAGAACTGCCACCCGGGTGCGTCAGGAGGGAAGCCAAGGAAGACACAAGGAACGGCACGGGAGGACAGCTTGTCCGCTGCAGTATCGCGGACAAAAGCTCGAGATCCCCAGACTCGGAACGCGGACGCATCGCCAACCTTCCCTGTCCACCGCAGTGTAGGTGTGGTCTCCGGCAAGGAGACACGAGGCTGAAGGTTGATCTGATGCGCAGCGTACTGAACCGCGAACGGCCACAGAAAATGGGGAGCAGCCGCATGGATCATGGACGTACGTGCGACGTCCATGACCATGCCAATGCGGCGCTCAGCAATCCCATTTTGCTGCGGGGAGGCCGGAAGCGTGAACGTCTGGCGGATGCCCTCCAAACGACAGAAGGCTCTCAGGAGGTCGGAGGAAAACTCCCCGCCTCTGTCTGAGTGCAGACGCAGAACAGGAAGGTCTGAGCCGAAACTCTCACTAAGCTGGCGACGAGCACCGCGGATCCAGTCGATCAACACCTCAGTGACCTCACCCTTGCTGCGCAAGGGGAAGACTGTGGTGTAACGCGAGTAGTCGTCAACGACCAGCAGGAAGTAACGCTCGTGACCCTGTCCACGGACGCGGGCTGGGCCCCACACGTCCATGTGAAGAGTCTGCAGAGGGGCCTCAGTCGGAGGAAACGAGGAGGAGTGAGGAGCAGCGCGCTGCCGGCCCTCGACACAAGGAACACAGGTGGGGGCAGGCCCCGGAGGAAGGGGAGGGAGGGACCTGGGGAGTCCAGAGACAAGAGCACGGGAGGCCATACCTCGAAGACGAGGCAGGGAGGGGTGACCAAGGCGGTGGTGCCAAAGGAGAGTCTCGTGCGCCAGAGGACGACACGAGCAGGGGGCAGACGCAGGACTAGACCTGGACGCGGCAGCAAACACCTGACTGGACGCAGCTACCTGACCAGACGCAGGGACCGGAGGAGGCGCAGTAGTCAGTGTGTACAGACTCGTCCCTGGCCGACGGGCGAACGTGGCCAGGTGGCGGCCCGTCCGAGAGCAAGTGCAGTGGGTCACACGCTGACCTCCAGGGGTGAACTGGTCAACCCACGCGTCCTGGAGGTCAGCTCCACTCACCAAGTTCGTAGAGAACGAGGGGAGGTGGAGTCCCGACAGCAAGCCCGACGGGGCCGCAGGACACGGTAGAACCGTGGAGGAGTGTGCAAGGACTGGGCCCCTGGAGGGGTCAGCAAGGGAGACCTCAACAGGCCGACTGAGCGGCGTGAGCGTGGTGCTGTCTCTAAAGAAAGAGCGCGAAGCACCAGAGTCAAGTGTGAAGGTGTGAAAGGACTTAGTAGGTGCAGTACCAGAGAGAGGAGACGTACCAGCACCTGGAGAAGCAGACGCACGAGCACCTAGAGCAGCAGCCGCACTAGCACCTAGAGCAGCAGCCACAGTGCCCGGGTCGGGCGGGACACGCAGGTAACAGTCACCCTCAGTAATATCAGCAAAAGCATACATGGCAGCAAGGATAGCATCAAAGTCTAGATCAAAGAATGGCACATTCTGCAGAAGCAGATCATGCCAACGAGGAAGCTCAACTGCGTCAGGAAACTGGGCACGCCAAGTGTCAGTCAAGCGGCCGAAGCAGCGCTGCGTGGTGTGTGGGAGACCACACACCTCCCCACTCCGAGTGCCGGTGTGAAGAACGTAAGAGCAGGGACCCGCACCCCCAGACCTCCCACGCCCAGCGTACCACTCACGAAGCTGCTGAACCGACGGGGTCTCACGGGTGCGCTGCTGCTGCTGGCGCTGGCTACCACCAAGGCCTCCACGCTGCGTGGCTGCACCGCGACCAGCACCACCTCCTCCGCTACCTCCACCACCGCTGCCGCCGCCTCCACCCCCTCCGCCACCTCCACCTCCTCCACCGCCTCCACCGCTTCCCCCACCACCCCCTCCACCACCCCTGCTTCCCTTGCCCTTGCCGGTGCGGCGTCGCCCACTAGAGGCAGACGCAGCGCCGACCTCCTCAGTGCCAACGAGGTCGACAGCAGCAGCAGAGGCAACAGAGGGGAGAAGGGGGACAGGGGAACACCCCTCAAAGAAGGGGGTGCGACGGTCTCCGCGAGAAGCACCTACAGCTAAGATACTCTTCTCAGCTGCAGCAAGGCGCTCCTCTAGCAAGTCGACAGTCAGCTCGGTGGGGCAAAGGGAGAGGAAGTGATCCCTGACTGAGGAGAGAGAGTCAGGGAGGCGGGTGACTAGGTAGTAAAGGGTGATGTACATGGGGGGGGAGTTCGTGGGAAGAAACTCAGTGGGAAGGGCAGCGCGGTAGCGAGCGTCACTAGTGCGGAGGTGAGCAACTAGGTCAGAAACTGTGGCAAAGGCGGCAAGGTCAGGAAAGAGGTACGGCAGCATGAGGCGGCTGAGGGCAGCAGTGGTAGGGGAGGAGTAGCGTGCAACTACAGCGTCGTACAGAGCCCTAGCACTCTTGTACTGACTAAAGTGCGCGCGCTCAGTAGACGGCAGGTGATTGCGCACAGCAAGACGAGTAGCAGCATCGCGCGTGAGCCACTGCGAGCGAACAGTACTATCAGCATCAGCAGCAGGGGCAGTAGAGGCGCCAGACGTGAGATCGAACAGTGAGAGGCCATCCTTGCTATCGCACTGAAGGAAAAGCTGCAGATCATCTAGCCAGACCTCAAAGTCAACAGCTCGACCCTCAGCATCAAAGGTAAGAACATTGAGACTAGCCATGACAGGAGCAGCAGTAGGCTAGCAGCAGCAGCAGTGCAACTCGGCAGGGCAGGCTAGGCAGGGCGGCGCGGCTCGGCAGCGCGGCGCTCTTACCAGTGGCGAGGCCGGGGCAGGGCCGGGGCAGGGCCGAGGCAGAGCCGGGGCAGGGCCGGGGCAGGGGGCAGGGCCGGGGCAGGGCCGAGGCAGGATGCAGGGCCGGGGCAGGGGGCAGGGCCGGGGCAGGGCCGAGGCAGGATGCAGGGCCGGGGCAGGGGGCAGGGCCGAGGCAGAGCCGGGGCAGGGCCGGGGCAGGGCCGAGGCAGGATGCAGGGCCGGGGCAGGGCCGGGGTAGGGCCGGGGCAGGGCCGGGGCAGGGCCGGGGCAGGATGCAGGGCCGGGGCAGGGCCGGGGCAGGGCCGGGGCAGGGCCTGGGCAGGGCCGGGGCAAGGTCGGAGCAGGGCCGGGACAGGGCCGGGGCCGGGCCGCGGCAGTGCAGGAGCAAGGCCGGGGCAGAGCTGAGACAGGGTCGGGGCGAGGGCCGGGGCAGAGCTGCGACAGGGCCGCTGCAGGGCCGGCTGGGCCTGAAGGGGCCTCTAACGGGGCCTGACGGGGCCGTACGGGGCCTCTAACGGGGCCTGCCGGGGCCTTACGGGGCCTCTAACGGGGCCTGACGGGGCCTTACGGGGCCTTAAACGGGGCCAAACGGGGCCTGACGGGGCCTTACGGGGCCTCTAACGGGGCCTGACGGGGCCGTACGGGGCCTCTAACGGGGCCTGACGGGGCCGTACGGGGCCTCTAACGGGGCCTGACGGGGCCTTACGGGGCCTCTAACGGGGCCTGACGGGGCCTTACGGGGCCTTAAACGGGGCCAAACGGGGCCTGACGGGGCCTTACGGGGCCTCTAACGGGGCCTGACAGGGCCGTACGGGGCCTCTAACGGGGCCTGACGGGGCCGTACGGGGCCTCTAACGGGGCCGGACGGGGCCTTACGGGGCCTTAAACGGGGCCAAACGGGGCCTGACGGGGCCTTACGGGGCCTTACGGGGCCTTACGGGGCCGTACGGGGCCTTAAACGGGCCGTAAACGGGGCCTTACTGGGCCTTACGGGGCCTTACGGGGCCTAACGGGGCCTTACGGGGCCTTACGGGGCCTTAAACGGGGCCGTAAACGGGGCATTAAGGGGCCTTACGGGGCCTAACGGGGCCTTACGGGGCCTTACGTGGCGGGCGCTGGCTCTGAGGGCAGGCGCAGGGGCCGCGACGGGCCTCGAAGGGAAGGCGCGACGCGCGCGTCAAGTAGGCAGTGAAGAATTTCAGTGGTGGGCCCTTTTTAAAAAATCTCGAAACTAGCTCTATACCATGTGAGAATGATAGACAAAAGAATGAATGAACTAGAAATGAGATGGGTACAAATGTAAAACACAGAAGTGTTGTACCCTCTAATAGCTACCCCACTACAGCCTAAATAGACCATAGCAAATATAAGTTTGACAAGATTCGCGAGCTTCGCTGGTTCCTCGAACGTGCCTGAAACCACACACGTTCGGTTCAGTGTGCTACACAAAGTTTGTGCATATTTTCGAATCTTGTTCACTTTTGTAGGTTCGCACCTGGTACTTTTGAAATCAGAGTCAACACTGACGAAATCTCTTGCGAACATTGGCGAAACTGGTTACCACCTAAAGTTCGACCTAATATACGAACCCCAAAAGAAATCACACGCGCCCTTACTTCGCGCCCCTACTTACAACGTACATGCATGTATATGTACCGTAACTAGATCACAGTACAAGAAAAGTCACGCAGTGAGCAAGTGAGACAAAACAGGCACAAGGCCTAAAACAGTACAGAAACGCTGATGATCACAAGGCTGAAGTGCCTTGGCGAATATATCAAAAGTGTTGACCCGAGTGGCCACGTAAGTAAGACGAAGCTGACCACGCTGCTGCAACTCTCGAGCAAGGAAGTAACGCAGAGTGATGTGCTTCGTTCTGTGCTCCAGTCTGTGCTCCTAACACAAGGCAATCATGGCCTTGCTGTCTACGTACAGAACTGGAGAAGAACGAGGCCTCTCTCCCAAGTCGGACAGCAGGTAGGTGAGCTAGCGTAACTCCTGTGCAGCCATGGCCCCTGCGTAGATCTCTGCCTCACAACTGGAACTGAGAACAGAAGACGAGCGGGTAGACCGCCAAGAAACGGAGCCGGAGCCAAGGCTGAAAGTGTAACCTTGTGACGACCGCTGCGTAGCCAAGTCGTCAACCCAAGAAGCGTCTGCGTGTCCACTGAGGACAAGTGGACCCCGTCCTCCAAGTACGAGCCCCATGCCCGATGTACTGCAGAAGTAGAGCAACACCCTCTTAGCGGCCTCCCAGTGCTCTGGTCGGTGTCTCCCGGGCGCAACGTAGCGCGCCAGGATGCTAAGAGGGTAGGCAAGGTCAGGTCGAGTGCAGGTCATCAGGTATATGAGGCAGCCCACAAGCTCTGGATACGGGCCACTCGGCTCTACGGACACGTCCGAAGGTGGAGCTGAGAGTGAGTGACCGGTAGGCAGAGGAGTGGACAGTGGCGAGGAGTACCGGAAGCCGAAGTGCTGAAAGACCTGGTGCACCATGTGTGACTAAGTAAGGGTGATGGTGCGCCGTGCTCTGTCCAGGTGATCTGCAAGCCAAGATAGCTGCGCAGCTCACCCAGGTCAGTGCAGGTGTGTCTCTTCTGTAGCTCCGACTTGACAAGGGCCAGTGCCTCAGTATCAGCAGTGGCAAAAACCAAGTCGTTGACGTACACGAGGACGTAGAACGGCGGCAGCGAAGTGTCGGTGCGCAGAAACAGCGACGGGTCAGCAGTCGAAGGAGCAAACCCAAGAGCCGCAAGCATCGTCCTCAGTGTGTCGTGCCACTCGCGAGGCGCCTGGCGGAGACCGTAGGCTGGCCGCCGGAGGCTCCACTGGATACCTGTAGGAAACGACCCAGTGAAGCCGGGTGGGCGGCGCAGCCAGATCTCCTCATACAGGCTGCCCTATAAGAAAGCTGTGCTGAAGTCAAGAGAGTGAAGCTGGTAGTCAAGCTGAGCGACGACGTGCAGCAGCACCCGAAGAGTGGTCATCTTCGGGGTAGGGGAGAAGGTCTGGAAGAAGTAAACTCCTTGTCGTTGACTAAAGCCTCTAGCAACGTAACGAGCCTTGAAGACAGGCGGAGAACCCGGCGGCCGCTTAATACTGAAAATCCACATGCCATCGACTATCTTCGCCCTAAGAGGGGGAACTGCGTCTACGTACATGCATGTGGACTTCCAGAATGCCATCTCTGCGTCCATGGCTGTCTGCCACTAAGAGGAGTAGGGACCCATAATCGCTTCTACGTCAGAGCGCGGGGTCGGGATGTCTGGTGCATGTGGGTCTCCCTTAGGTGCAAGCAGCATGGCTACGAGATGAGGTATAGAAGCTGCAAGACACTCAAAGTCCTCCTGCCTATCCTCAAGGACGTCCGTGCCAAGAGCAAACTCACCCCCGACGGACGGAGGACAGTCAGACTCAGACGCAACAACAAGACTAGCAGCGTAGTCGAGACGACAAGCAACAGCAAAGTCAACAAGCTCAGCAACTAGGGCAGACTCAGCAGTGGATGTCAAACTAACGAACGAGAAAAATGAACTATGAAAGAGTTGGGTACAAATACTAACCCTGATTGGGTTGTACCCCTTATGGGCTACCCCACTATAGCCTACACAAAGTAAGCAATATAACAATTTTTACACACCCCCATAGGCAAAGTGGTGGAGAACAAGTGGTCACAAGACCAGTCAACAAAAGCAAAGCAAGCTCAGGGTGGATCATGAAGTCACCACACATTCTGAGCACAAAGAAAGGCCACAAGGCCAGTTCACATGCAGAGTTATATAAAAGAGAATAATAAGTACACTGGTCATACCCTAGCAAGTGTAAGCATGCAGGTATATATATATATATATCACAGTATAAGCAAAGGCACGCAGTGAGTAAGTGAGGCAAAGTAGGCACAAGGCCTAAAACAGTACAGAAACGCTGATGATCACCAGACTGAAGTGCCTTGGTGAATATATCAGCAGTGTTGGCCCTAGTGGCCACGTAAGCAAGACAAAACAGACCACACTGCTGCAACTCTCGAGCAAGGAAGTAACACAGAGCGATGTGCTTTGTTCTGTGCTCCAGTCTGTGCTCCTAACACAAGGCAATCATGGCCTTGTTATCTACGTACAGAAGTGGAGAAGAACGAGGCCTCTCTCCCAAGTCGGACAGCAGGTAGGTGAGCTAGCGTAATTCCTGTGCAGCCATGGCCCCTGCGTAGATCTATGCCTCACAACTGGAACTGAGAACAGAAGACGAGCGGGTAGACCGCCAAGAAACGGAGCCGGAGCCAAGGCTGAAAGTGTAACCTAGAGACGACCGCTGCATAACCAAGTCGTCAACCCAAGAAGCGTATGCGTGTCCAGTGAGGACAACTGGACCCCGTCCTCCAAGCATGAGCCCCATGCTCGATGTACTGCACAAGTAGCGCAACACCATCTTAGCGGCCTCCTAGTGCTCTGGTCGGTGTCTCCCGGGCGCAACGTAGCGCGCCAGGATGCTAAGAGGGTAGGCAAGGTCAATTCGAGTGCAGGTCATCAGGTACATGAGGCAGCCCACAAGCTCTGGATACGGGCCACTCGGCTCTACGGACTCGTACGAAGGTGGAGCTGAGAGCGAGTGACCGGTAGGCAGAGGAGTGGACTGTGGCGAGGAGTACCGGAAGCCGAAGTGTCGAAGGACGTGGTGCACCATGTGTGACTGAATTAGGGTGATGGTGTGCCGTGCTCTGTCCTGGGTGGTCTGCAAGCCAAAATAGCTGCACAGCTCACCCAGGTCAGTGCAGATGTGTCTCTTCTGCAACTCTGACTTCACAAGGGCCAGTGCCTCAGTGTCAGCAGTGGCAAAGACCAAGTCGTCGACGTACACGAGGACGTAGAACGGCGGCAGCGAAGTGTCGGTGCGTAGAAACAGCGACGGGTCAGCAGTCGAAGGAGCAAACCCAAGAGCCGCAAGCGTCGTCCTTAGTGTGTCGTGCCACTCGCGAAGCGCCTGGCGGAGATCGTAGACTAACCGCCAGAGTTTCCACTGGGTACCTGTAGGAAACGACCCAGTGAAGCCAGGTGGGCGGCGCAGCCAGATTTCCTCGTGCAGGCTGCCCTGTAAGAAAGCTGTGCTGAAGTCAAGAGAGTGAAGCTCGTAGTCACGCTGAGCGGCTACGTGCAGCAGTACCCAAAGAGTAGTCATCTTTGGGGTAGGGGAGAAGGTCTGGAAGAAGTCAACTCCTTGTCGCTGACTGAAGCCTCGTGCAACGTAACGAGCCTTCAAGGCAGGCGGAGAACCTGGCGGCCGCATCACCCTGAAAATCCATATGCCATCGACTATGTTCGCCCAAAGAGGGGGAACTGCGTCGATGTAAGTGCCTGTGGACTTCCAGGATCCCATCTCTACGCCCATGGCTGTCTGCCACTAAGAGGAGTAGGGACCCGTTATTGCCTCTGCGTAAGAGCGCGGGGTCAGGATGTCTGGTGCATGTGGGTCTCCCTCAGGTGCAATCAGCATGGACACAAGATGAGGTACAGTAGCTGCAAAACACTCAAAGTCCTCCTGCATATCCTCAAGGACGTCCGTGCCAAGAGCACACTCACCCCCGACGGACGGAGGACAGTCAGACTCAGACGCAGCAACAAGACTAGCGGCGTAGTCGAGACAACAGGCGGTAGCAAAGTCAACAAGCTCAGCAACTAGGGCAGACGCTGCAGCAGACTCAAACGAAGGGTCCGTGACAACAGTGGCTAGAAGACGAGAGACAGTAGGACTGGCAGGACGAACTAAGTCAGACTCAGGTTCCGAACGGTCAGCAAGAGAGGACGCAGGAGGAGACGGCAGGGGGACACGCTGTGGAACAGAGGAAGGACGAAGTGCCATATGGTGCGTGCCGGGGACAGGAGGAGGACGCTGACGAGGAACACGACAACCAGTGCGAACAACGCGAACAGGCGAGGCAGGACGAGACACAGGCTCACGACGCTCTATAAGACCTCCGATCTGCTCAGTGTTAGGAGAAGGAGCAGGCAGTGGGGAGGCTGGCTGTAACGGCGGCTGCGACTAGTCAGGCGGTGGACACAGTAAGGGAGGAGTAAGGCCAGTAGAAGACGGGAGACCAAGAACCTGCTGAAGCAGGGGAACGAAGTACGATCGCGGCCGTCCAGTGTCTCTAGAACCAGCACCAACAGCACCACCACCCCCAGTGCCAGCGCCTCTAGCTCTGGTGTCTCCAGCTCTGGTGTCTCCAGCTCCTATGCCTCCAGCTCCAACTCCTGGAGCACCACCAGCTCCAGTACCTCCAGTACGAGCACCTCCGGGACCAGCGGCTTCAGTACCTCCAGCAGCTCCGGCTCCAACTCTAGCAGCACCTCTAGCTCCAGCAGCTCCAGTACCTCCGGGACCAGGAGCTCCAGTGCCTCCAGCGGCAGACCCCTAGGCTCCAGCAGCGCCAATCCGAAGGCGGGTGCGCCGAGAAAACCACTCGCACAGCTGCGGTAGAGAGAGAGGCTCCCGCCACGACAAGGCACCCGGAGGGCCTCCAGGAGACAAATTACCCCAAAGCGCAGCACCCCCAAACTCCGCACCCTCAGACTCAGCACCCCCAGGCTCCGCACCGTCAGGCCTAGCACCCCCAGGCTCCGCACCCCCAGGCTCCGCACCCCCAGGCTCAGCACCCACAGACCTGGCACCCTCAGACTTAGCACCCCCAGGCTGCGCACCCGTAGGCTCAGTACCCCCACGCTCAGCACCCCTAGACGCAGCACCTCTAGCAACACCTGAGTCTACAGCGACCTCAACAGGCACAGTACCAGGGAGTGGGTCTACGTGAGACACACCTGAGGGAGCAGGACCCTGAGGGGGGAGGGGGTCTACCGGAGGGGGACCTGGAGCAAGGAAGAGCGGCGGGGGTGGGAGAGGGGCAGAGCGGTAGGGGAAGAGATGGTAAAAGGGAACCGACTCGTCAAACGTGACGTCTTGAGAGGGGAGGACACGGCGCAAAGTGGGGTGGTAAAACTGCCAGCCATGCGCGTCAGAGGGAAAGCCAAGGAAGACGCAAGGAACAGTGCGGGCGGAGACCTTGTCCGCGGACGTATCGCGGACAAAGGCACGAGAACCCCAGACCCGGAACACCGACGCATCGCCAACCTTCCCCGTCCAACGCAGTGTAGGCGAGGTCTCCGGCAAGGAGACACGGGGCTATTGGTTGAGCTGATGTGCAGCGTACCGAACCGCAAACGGCCACAGAAAATGGGGAGCAACCGCATGGATCATGGAGGTACGAGCCACCTCCATGACTAAGCCAATGCGACGCTCAGCAATCCCATTTTGCTGCCGTGAGGCCGGAAGCATGAACGACTGGAGAATGCCCTCCCCACGACAAAAGTCCCGCAAGAGGTCGGAGGAGAACTCACCACCTCTGTCAGAGTGCAGATCCAGGACAGGAAGGTCCTGGCGGAACCGCTCGCGAAGCTGGAGACGGACTGCGCGGATCCAAGGGATCAAGACATTAGGGACCTCCCCCTTGCTGCGCAAGGGGAAGACCATGGTGTAACGCGTGTAGTCGTCAACAACCAGCAGAAAGTAGCGCTCGCGGCCTTGTCCACCGACGCGGGCTGGGCCCCACACGTCCATATGGAGAGTCTGCAGGGGAGCAGTCGTCGCGGGAAACGAGGAGTGAGGAGCGGCGCGCTGCCGCCCCTCGACGCAAGGAAGGTAGGGCGGGGCAAGCGAGGGCAGGAGGGGAGGCAGAGACCTGGGAAGACCAGAGACAAGGAGGCGGGAGTGCATGCAACGAAGGCGTGGCAGGGAGGGGTGACCAAGGCGGTGGTGCCATAGGAGAGTCTAGTGCGACAGGAGGCGACACGAGCAAGGGGGTGCTACTGGACCTAACGCGGGCACCTGGGCAGACGCAGCTACATGAGGGGGCTCGGTAGCCAGGGTGTACAGACTCGACCCTTGCCGACGGGTGAACGTGGCCAGGTGACGGCCTGTTCGTGTACACGTGCAGATCGACACACGCTGACCCCCAGGAGTGGTGGTAGTGACCATCGTATCCTGGAGGGCAGCGGTACTCACCAAGTACGTAGAGAACGAGGGGAGGTGAAGACCTGACAGTGAGCCAGACGGAACCACCGGACACGGGAGAACAGTGGTGGAACGTGCAAGAACTGGCCCCCTTGAGGGGTCAGCCAGCGTGGGCAGGGCAGGGCAGCACGCGGCCAGAAGGGCGGCGCAACGGGCAGGGCAGGGCAGCGCGACTGGTGGGGCAGCGCGACGGGCAGGGTACGGCGCTACGAGCAGGGTAATGCACTACGGGCAGGGAACTATTCGTTGGGCCCTAAAAAAAAGGGTCTTGGAACAGGACCCGCTCTTAAACCATGTCAAAATACTGAACGAGAATGAATGCATTGACAACAAACTGAGTACAAGTGCTAACCCTAAGTGGGTTGTACCCCTTATGGGCTACACTACAGCCTACACAATTTAAACATTATAACAGTTTGACATTCCCGCCATCGGCACCCAACAGTGAAACGTTACCCGCTCGCGACACTCGCCTCAACTATGACTCCCGCCACTGTTCACGATGCAACCCATCCTCACGGTTTGGTTGGTAACCCACGCTCCGGACCTCCGCCTTGACATTTCCCAACCTCGGCGCTAGGCCCGTAGCACACCCCATTTTCTCGCGTTACCGTTACCATGCTAGCTTCGCTATATATTCTTCGCTCATGCATTCGCTCATTGTATTGTTTGCTTTGATAGTGCAATTCCCGCTCGCTCGCTCAATTGCACTCGTAACACTTGGTATTCATAGCCTACGATCTCTTCTCGGACCGCACCCACACCTTTGCTTCCCCACTATCTCAATTTTTGGAGGGGGTAGACGTCTCTCAGCGTTCAGGCACCGCCGCTCGAAGTGCTCTCTCGAAAGCACGCACGACCACGGCTGAGGCTCTCGGTGAGCTTGCCCGACACCCCTGCCATGGCCGACCTCAATCTCGCGACGTTGACGCAGGAACAACTCGACCGGCTCGTCCGCCAACTCGAGGATTCGGCGCTCGAAATCGCGACACTCACGGCAGAACGTGACTCGGTCAGCCATCAATCAATGGTGAATGCACCAGCACCAACACAAGCACCTGCAAATGCGCCTGCACAATCGGATAATCGATTTTCATCTTATCCGGCACACCGTTACATCACGACAGCGTGGGACAGCGCTCAGGCGCAGCCAGTGATGGCGTCGCCCAATCAATGCCTGGCATGGAGAGAAACAGGGTCGCACCAAGCACGAGCGAGCCTCGCGACGCTCGTCGTCACTTCGAATTCGCAGCAACGAGCGGCCACGGCAACATCGTCGCACCAATGCCGCTCAAGCCGCAACGCCCGCCCTGTTTCGACCCCAGCCAACGTGGAGGTCCGACGGTTCAATCGTGGGTCTTCACGATGAACGTCTTCTCCGATGCGAATTACGTCGTGTCGGACGCAACGAAGATACGATACGATGTTTCGCTGCTACGGGGCCCCGCCATGGACTGGTGGCGAGTCATCGTGACATCGCCACGCGCCTACGAGCTGCCGTCGCAAGAGGAAGGGCCCACGTGTCCAGCCGTCACCTGGAGTTCATTTTGCAAAACCGCCCAGTACAGTACGCGGGATGCGTGATGCGCAGGGCTTCGGGTGCGCTTCGAGCCGATCGCGGCTTCAATTTCAGCGCGACAGAAACTGCGTACTTGGCAACAACTTAGGTCGGTCCAAGATTATACGAGCGGTTTTCTCGCACTATGCGACCAAGTCGGCTACATGCACGAGGCGGAGCGGGTGGACCATTACGTCAGGGGGCTGAAGCCAGACATCTCGCACGGAATCATGCTACGCGGGCTCTCAAAATTCAACGAGATCCTCGCGCTCGCCGTAAAAAATCGATATTTTGTGCCGTCTGAGACCGGGGTCCTTCTACGGACATCGCCCTCAGGGGGCCGACCGAGCACGCCACCGTACAGGCCGTTGCGGCGAATGCAGCTGCTGCGCCATTCAAGGGGCGTTGCTTTGCTTGCAATAGGCCAGGCCATCGCAAGAGTGAATGCCCAGAGGAGTAGAGACGCCGCGGAGCCGAGCATGGGAGGGAGTCTCAAAGGCAGGGAAATGCCAGTAGGCAATAGAAAACGGGCCAACTACTGACGAGACAACCTACTCGCCCAACCTCACCGACCCTCATCGAGTCACAGTACCGATTCACGCCATCGATCGAGCTCGGATGAATAAGGAAGGTACAGCGACGGATTGCCCAATACCGATCTACGGGAAAATACATGGACGGAGGAGATTTTCATAGACGGAGGAGCAAGCCACAGTTTAGTTAATACCACAATTGCATGAAAGCTGCAACTGATGCATAGCCGTTGTTTACCGGAGATTGATGCACACTTAGTTGACGGCACACCAGTGGCAATACGGGAAAAAGTGGAGAGGGTGAAAGTTCGCTGCAGGGGGAACTTCGGGTTTATACAGGAAATGCTCGCGACGACACAGGTTGGGCACAACATTTTACTAGGACGTGACTGGCTGTGACGCTACAATCCGCGAATCGACTAGACGACGGGTAGCTGTGTCAAACATATATGCTTAGTTATATCTAGGCTTAGTTTATGTGTTTATAGTTGTCTAGGCTATAGTGGGTTTAGCCTTAGAGGGTACAGATTTCTCTCGACATTCTACTTGTACCCCTTCCCTTTTCCTAGTCAATCATTCTCGCCTACTATTCTCACATGGTATTAAGAGCATTACCTTCCTAGGATCCTAACTTTAATGGGCCCACCACCTAAGTAACTGCTAGCCTAGGCCCCATGGCGTCGCCCATAGCCCCTAGGCTCGGCCCCTTGGCCCGTCGCCCCTAGGCTCGGCCCCTTGGCCCGTCGCCCCTAGCTCGGCCCCTCGGCCCCGTCGCCCCGTCGATTCCGTCGCCCGCGTCCGGCCCGTTCCTAGCCCCGCGATCGGCCCGTACCTAGCCTCGCGCACGGCCCCGTTCCTAGCCCCGCGATCGGCCCGTACCTGCCCCGCGATCGGCCCGTACCCGTCCCGCGCTCGGCCCCGTTCCTAGCCCCGCGCTCGGCCCGTACCTAGCCTCGCGACCGGCCGGTACCCTGCCCGCGCACGGCCCCGTCTCTCGTCCGTGCTCGGCTCGTACCTAGCCCCGCGCCCGGCCCGTACCTAGCCCAGCGCACGGCCCCGACCCTAGCCAGCGCCCAGCCCCGTACCTAGCACGCGCCCGGCCCCTTCTGTCGCCAGCGCCTGGCTCCATACCTAGCCTCGCGCCCGGCCCCCCGTCCTTCGCCCAGCGCCCGACCCCGTCTCTTGCCCGCGCTCGGCCCCGTACCTAGCCCCGCGCCCGGCCCCATTCCGCGCCCAGCGCCAGGCCCCGTACCTGCCCAGCGCCCGGCCCCGTACCTGCCCAGCGCTCGGCCCCGTACCTGCCCAGCACCCGGCCCCGTACCTGCCCAGCGCCTGGCCCCATACCTGCCCAGCGCCTGGCCCCATACCTGCCTAGCGCCCGGCCCCGTACCTGCCCAGCGCCCGGCCCCGTACCTACCCAGCGCCCGGCCCTGTACCTGCCCAGCGCCCGGCCCTGTACCTGCCCAGCGCCCGGCCCCGTACCTGCCCAGCGCCCGGCCCCGTACCTGACCTGCACCTGACCCCTTGTTTGACCCCTCGGCCCCCCTAGGCCCCTCGGCCCCCCTAGGCCCCCCGACCCCTTGTTTGGCCCCGCGGCCCCTAGGCCCCTCGGCCCCACCTCAGAGCCCGGCGCCCGGCCCCCCGGCCCCTTGTTTGCCCCCTCGGCCCCCTAGGCCCCTCGGCCCCCCTAGGCCCCCCGGCCCCTTGTTTGGCCCCGCGGCCCCTAGGCCCCTCGACCCCACCTCATAGCCCGGCGCCCGCCCCCCCCGGCCCCTTGTTTGGCCCCTCGGCCCCCTCGGCCCCCCTAGGCCCCCCCGGCCCCTTGTTTGGCCCCGCGGCCCCTAGGCCCCTCGGCCCCCCCTAGGCCCCCCGGCCCCTTGTTTGGCCCCGCGGCCCCTAGGCCCCTCGGCCCCACCTCATAGCCCGGCGCCCGGCCCCCCGGCCCCTTGTTTGGCCCCTCGGCCCCCTAGGTCCCTCGGCCCCCCTAGGCCCCCCCGGCCCCTTGTTTGGCCCCTCGGCCCCCTAGGCCCCTCGGCCCCCCCAGGCCCCACCCGGCACCTTGTTTGGCCCCTCGGCCCCCTAGGCCCCTCGGCCCCACCTCATAGCCCGGCGCCCGGCCCCCCGGCCCCTTGTTTGGCCCCTCGGCCCCCTAGGTCCCTCGGCCCCCCTAGGCCCCCCCGGCCCCTTGTTTGGCCCCTCGGCCCCCTAGGCCCCTCGGCCCCCCTCGCCCCCCCCCCCCGGCCCCTTGTTTGGCCCCGCGGCCCCTAGGCCCCTAGGCCCCTATGGCGTCGCTTCGAGTTCTCCCGTTCGACCCGGAAGGCAGACCTGTAGCATTTGACACGTGGCACGACGATCTGCAACTGTACCTACTGAGCGATAGTCGGGACAGTGTCTCACTGTTTGACCACGTGTCCGGTGCCGCTCTAGCCCCTCCCGCCACAACTGACGTTTCGACTCGTTCCCAGTGGCTGTCTCGTGACGCTACTGCCCGCTTGGCCATTCGCAACCACCTGCCCGCAACCGAATGTGCTCACTTTGGCGAGCACAGGACAGCACAGGCCTTGTACGACACTGTCGTTGCTCGCTACTCCTCCCCTGCCACTGCTGCTATTGGCAGGCTGCTACTGCCCTACCTGTTCCCTGAGCTGTCGGCTTTTGCCATAGTAGCCGACCTGGTTACCCACCTGCGCACTAGCGACGCTCGCTACCGCGCTACCGTCCCTGCTGAGTTCCTTCCCACGAACCAGCCCCCCATGTTCATCACCCTCTACTTCATAGTCTCTCGCCTCCCTGACTCCCTTTGCTCTGTCAGGGACCACTTCCTCACCCTCGACCCCACTTCCCTCACTGTTGACCTCCTCGAGCAGCATCTCTTCGCAGCTGAGACTAGTGCAGTTGCTGTAGGTGCTGCTCGTGGCACTCCGCGCTCACCCTTCTTTGAGGGGTGCTCCCCCTCCCCCCTTTCCTCCTCCTTCGCCTCTGCTGCTGCTGCAGACGTCTCTGCTCCTGAGGACGTCGGTGTTGCTTCGACTAGTACGAAGCGCCGCAACAGCAAGGGCAAGGGTGGCCGGGGTAGTGGAGGAGGCAGCGGTGGTGGTGGTGGTGGCAGTGGGAGTGGTAGTGGGGGCAGCGGTAGAGGAGGCGGAGGCGGTGGAGGTGGTGGCGGCGGTGGGACCGGTGGCGGAGGTGGAGGCTCTAGTGGCGGCGGTGGAGGCAGCGGAGGGAGTGGCGGCAGTAGAGGCGGTGGGACCAGTGGTGCTCGGTCTGGACTTCAGCGTGGAGGCCCTGGTGGTGGTCGGGGCCAGCAGCAGCAGCAGCGTCGGAGCGAGACTCAGACGCCCCAGCAGCTCCGTGAGTGGTTGGTTCAGCGTGGGGCGGGTGAGGGTAGTGAGACCTGCCCGTATGTCATTCGCACGAGTGCCCGTGCGGGCCGGACATGCGGGAGGTTTCACACTGAGCGCCGCTGCTTTGCCCGCCTTGACGACGCCTGGCGTACTGAGTTTGGTGATGACGTCGAACGCCCTCGCTGGGCGGAGTTGCTTAGGTCGGGAGTTGCTATCTTTGACCTAGACTTTGATGTTATTATCTCTCCCATGTATGCTTTGTCTTTTAGTGTTGAGGGTGACTGTTACTGGTGTGTGCCGCCTGACCCAGGTATAGCCGCTGCTGCTCTAGGTGCTAGTGCGTCTGGTACTCCCCCTGGTACTGCGCCTGCTGAGGCCCTGCACACCTTCACGTTGGACTCTGGCGCCTCGCGCTGTTTCTTTCGTGACATCACCACTCTCACTCCTCTTCCTGCACCTGTTCCGGTCAGACTGGCTGACCCCTCTGGGGGCCCGGTCGTTGCCAGTTCCTCCACTGTCCTCCCGTGTCCGGCGGTTCCGTCCGGCTCACTGTCAGGTCTTCACCTCCCCTCATTCTCTACGAACTTGGTGAGTACCGCTGCCCTTCAGGATGCGATGGTCACTACCACCACTCCTGGGGGTCAGCGTGTGTCGATCTGCACGTGCACACGGACGGGGCGTCACCTGGCTACGTTCACTCGTCGGCCAGGGTCGAGTCTGTACACACTGGCTACCAAGCCTCCTCAGGTCGCTGCGTCTGCTCAGGTGTCCGCGTCAGGTCAGGTAGCCGCCTCTTGCTCGTGTCGCCTCCTGTCGCACCAGACTCTTCTTTGGCACCACCGCCTTGGTCACCCCTCCCTGCCACGCCTTCGTGGCATGCACTCCCGTCTCCTTGTCTCTGGTCTCCCCAAGTCTCTGCCTCCCCTGCCGCCCTCACCTGCCCCGCCCTGTCTTCCTTGCGTCGAGGGGCGGCAGCGCGCCGCTCCTCACTCCTCCTCGTTTCCCCTGACGACTGCTCCCCTGCAGACCCTCCACATGGACGTGTGGGGCCCAGCCCGCGTCAGTGGACAGGGCCGCGAGCGCTACTTTCTGCTGGTAGTTGACGACTACACGCGGCACACCACAGTCTTCCCCTTGCGCAGCAAGGGTGAAGTCTCTGCTGTCTTGATCCCTTGGATCCGCACAATCCGTCTCCAGCTGCGCGAGCGGTTCGGCCAGGACCTTCCTGTCCTGCGTCAACACTCTGACAAAGGTGGTGAGTTCTCCTCCGACCTCTTGCGGGACTTTTGTCGTGGGGAGGGCATTCTCCAGTCGTTCACGCTTCCGGACTCCCCTCAGCAAAATGGGATTGCTGAGCGCCGCATTGGCTTAGTCATGGAGGTCGCTCGTACCTCCATGATTCATGCGGCCGCTCCCCATTTTCTGTGGCCGTTTGCGGTCCGGTACGCTGCGCATCAGTTCAACCTTTGGCCCCGTGTCTCTTTGCCGGAGACCTCGCCCACACTGCGTTGGACGGGGAAGGTTGGCGATGCGTCGGTGTTCCGGGTCTGGGGTTCTCGTGCCTTTGTTCGCGATACGTCCACGGACAAGCTCTCCGCCCGCGCCATTCCCTGCGTCTTCCTTGGCTTTGTCCCTGATGCGCCTGGCTAGCAGTTTTACCACCCCACCTCGCGCCGTGTCCTCCCTTCTCAGGACGTCACGTTCGACAAGTCGGTTCCCTTCTACCGGCTCTTCCCCTACCGCTCTGCCCCTTCCCCGCCCCCGCCGCTCTTCCTTGCTCCCGGTCCACCTCCGGTAGACCCCCTTCCGCCCCAGGGTCCTGCTCCCTCGGGAGTGTCTCAGGTAGACCTTCTCCCTGGTACTGCGCCTGTTCAGGTAGCTGTCGTCTCATGTGCTGCTCCAGGTGCTGCGTCTGGGGGTGCTGCGTCTGGGGGTGCGGAGCCGGAGGGTGCGGGGTCTGAGGGTGCTGGGTCTGGGGGTGCTGAGCCTGAGGGTGTTGAGCCTGGGGGTGCTGAGTCGGAGGGTGCGGAGCCTGGGGGTGCTGAGTTGGAGGGTGCGGAGTCTGGGGGTGCTGAGCCTCGGGGTGCTGCTTCGTCTGGAGGTCCTGCTGGTGCTTCACCGCGTTTGTCCTCACAGTAGCTGCGTGAGTGGCTTGTTCAGCGCCCACACCGTCGCAGTGGACCTCCTGGGGCTGGCGAGCCTGGAGACGCTGGAGCTGGAGGTGCTGTTGTTACTACTGGAGCTGGAGACCCTACGGAGCCTGGAGCAGCTGGCGCCGGAGGCGCTGGAGCTGGTCTAGCTGGAGTTGGAGGCCCTGGCGCAGGAGGCACTGGAGCTGCAGGAGCTGGAGCTGTTGACCCTGGAGCTGGAGGTGCTGGAGGCACTGTGCGGCCGCGCCCGTACTTCGTTCCCCTGCTTCAGCAGGTTCTTGGTGTCCCGTCTTCTACTGATCTTCCTCCTCCCTTCCTGTGTCCACCGCCTGACCAGTCGCAGCCGCCGTTACAACCAGCCTCCCCACTGCCTGTTCCCTCTCCTTACATTGAGCAGTCCGGAGGTCTTACAGAGCGTCGTGAGCCTGCGTCTCGTCCTGTCTCGCCTGTTCGCACTGCTCGTCGCGCTCCTCGTTCGCGTCCTCCTCCTGTCCCCAGCACACACACCATGGCACTCCGTCCTTCCTCTGTTCCGCTGCGTGTTCCTCTGCCTGCTCCTCCTGAGTCCTCTCTTCCTGAGGTCCCTGACCCTGAGTCTGACCGAGCGCGTGCTGCCAGTCCCACTGTCGCTCGTCTCCTTGCCACTGCTGTCACTGACCCGTCCTTTGAGTCTGCTGCTGCTTCTGCTCTCGTTGCTGAGCTACTTGACTTTGATGCTGCCTGCCGTCTCGACTACGCCTCTGCTCTAGTTGCTGAGTCTGTGCCTGCCAGTCCTCCGTTCGTTGGGGGTGAGTGTGCTCTTGGCACGGACGTCCTTGAGGACAGGCAGGAGGACTTTGAGTGTCTTGCAGCTGCTGTACCTCGTTTCGCTTCCTTGCTGCTTGCCCCTGAGGGAGACCCGGATGCACCAGACACCCCGACCCCGCGCTCTTACGCAGAGGCGATTACGGGTCCTTACTCCTCTCAGTGGCAGGCAGCCATGGATGCCGAGATGGCATCCTGGAAGTCCACAGGCACTTACGTCGACGAGGTTCCCCCACCTGGGGTGAACATAGTCGATGGCATGTGGATCTTCAGGGTGAAGCGGCCGCCGGGTTCTCCGCCTGCCTTCAAGGCGCGTTACGTTGCTCGAGGTTTCAGTCAGCGACAGGGAGTTGACTACTTCCAGACCTTCTCCCCCACCCCGAAGATGACTACTCTTCGGGTGTTGCTGCACGTAGCTGCTCAGTGTGACTACGAGTTACACTCCCTGGACTTCAGTACAGCCTTCCTGCAGGGCAGCCTGCACGAGGAGATCTGGCTGCGCCGACCACCTGGTTTCACTGGGTCGTTTCCTATAGGTACCCAGTGGAGCCTCCGCCGGCCAGTCTACGGTCTCCGCCAGGCGCCTCGCGAGTGGCACGATACACTCAGGACTACACTTGCGGCTCTTGGGTTTGTTCCTTCTACAGCAGACCCGTCGCTGTTTCTACGCACCGACACCTCGCTGCCGCCCTTCTACGTCCTAGTGTACGTCGACGACCTCGTCTTTGCCACGGCTGACACTGAGGCACTGACCCTACCTGCACTGACCTGGGTGAACTGCGCAGCTATCTTGGCCTGCAGATCACCCGGGACAGAGCACGGCGCACCATCACACTGACTCAGTCACACATGGTGCACCAGGTCCTTCACCGCTTCGGCTTCCAGTACTACTCGCCACAGCTCATTCCTCTGTCTACCAGCCACTCGCTCTCAGCTCCACCTTCGGACGAGTCCGTAGAGCCGAGTGGTCCGTACCCAGAGCTTGTGGGTTGCCTCATGTACCTGATGACTTGCACACGACCTGACCTCGCGTACCCTCTCAGCCTTCTGGCTCGCTACGTGGCTCCCGGTAGGCACCGAAAGGTGCATTGGGATGCTGCGAAGAGGGTACTGCGTTACCTGTGCAGTACGTCGGGCATGGGGCTTGTGCTTGGAGGACGGGGTCCTGTTGTCCTCACTGGTCACGCAGACGCCTCCTGGGTTGACAACTCAGCTACGCAGCGGTCGTCGCAGGGTTACACCTTCAGCCTTGGGTCCGGCTCGGTTTCTTGGCGGTCTACCCGCTCGTCTTCAGTTCTCAGCTCCAGCTGTGAGGCTGAGATCTACGCCGGAGCCATGGCTGCTCAGGAGCTACGCTGGCTCACCTACTTGCTGACCGACCTGGGAGAGCAGCCTCGTTCGCCTCCAGTCCTGTACGTAGACAACAAGGCCATGATAGCCTTGTGTCAGGAGCACAGACTGGAGCATAGAACGAAGCACATCGCTCTGCGATACTTCCTTGCTCGAGAGTTGCAGCAGCCTGGTCTGCTTCGTCTAGCGTACGTGGCCACTCGGGCCAACACTGCTGATGTGTTCACCAAGGCACTTCCGCCTGGTGACCATCAGCGCTTTGTTACTGTGTTAGGCCTTGTGCCTACTTTGCCTCACTTACTTACTGCCTGACTCTGCCTGTACTGTGATCTATCTATATGCCTGCATGCTTGCACTTGTTAGGGTATGATCACTGTATTGTTTGTTTTCTTTATATAACTCTGCATGTGAACTGGCCTTGTGGCCCTTTGCTTGTGCTCGGACTGTGTGGTGACTTTGTGATCCACCCTGAGCTTGCTTTGCTTTGCTTCTTCTCTTGACTGGTCTTGTGACCATTGCTTGTTCTGGCTATCCCCCACTTTGCCTATGGGGGTGTGTCAAACATATATGCTTAGTTATATCTAGGCTTAGTTTATGTGTTTATAGTTGTCTAGGCTATAGTGGGTTTAGCCTTAGGGGGTACAGATTTCTCTCGACATTCTACTTGTACCCCTTCCCTTTTCCTAATCAATCATTCTCGCCTACTATTCTCACAAGCTGCACTGTGCGAAGTAGTGGTAACTGGGTTAAACTACCTCGCTGGCGGTCACCCGAGTCTTCGACGGTCCACGTCAACACCATCACAATGAAACGGGCCGTCGCCGCTGGAGCTGACGTGTACGCAGTGGATATCGCATTGGTAGGAGAAGCAGAGCAGCCGAGCGATTTTCAGAATCTGCTGGCAGCCGTACCGCCCGAATTACAATCACTACTAAAACGGTACTCGGGGATTTTTCCGGACGACTTGCCGGAGGGACCGCCACCTCAGCGAGCACACGACCACCGCATAGAACTAGAACCAGGGGCACAGCCGACCGTACAGCGTCAGTTCAGACTAACACAGCTCGAGCTCGACGAACTGAGGAAGCAGTTAGACTACCTGTTAGAGAAACAATTCATCCGACCAAGCTCGTCACCGTTCGCCGCACCGATACTGTTCACACCGAAAAAAGATGGAGGGTTTCGCATGTGTATCGACTACAGAGCACTGAACAGGGTAACAGTCAAGTCGCGATACCCCATTCCCCACGCCGACGAACGGATAGATCAACTGCGAACAGCACGGGTCTTTTCAAAAATAGATTTACGGGGAGGTCACCATCAGATTCGAGTTGAACCATCGGACTGCGCCAAGACGACATTTAGTGTCAGAATGTTATATTTGTCTAGCCTGCAATGGGGTACTCAATAGTGAGTACAGCCCAATTTAGGGTTTGCTATATATACTCAACTACCTGCTAGTGAAACCCCTCTTTTCTGTTTCATTCATTCGTTCACTATTCTAACATGGAATCAGAGCAGGTCGACCCTCGGGGGCCAGCGCGCGCCCCCCCCCCCCGTCCCGTCGCCCGTTGTGGCGCCCTCGGGGGCCCGCGCTGCCCCTTCTGCAGCCCGCGCTGCCCCTTCTGCAGCCCACGTACCACCCCTGCAGCCCGCGAGCCGCACCTCGCCGCCTCCTGTCCTCGTGCACCTTTGGGGTGGCGGGTCTGGGGGTGGCGGGTATGTGCACTGTCCCCTCCTCCTCCTCCTCCGTCTCCCACTGCTGCAGCTGCCACTGAGGGGGGTGGGTGTGTGGGAGACAAAGGAGTGGTACTAGGGGGGTGTGTCGTGGGAGTGAAACTAGGGGTGCAGCAGGGGGTGTGTGAAAGGGGGGTGGGACAGTTGGGGGAGGTTGAGCGGAAGCTGCCGTCCTGTCGTCCGGAGCGCCAGTAGTCCGGAGGCTACAATCTCCGGTAGCCCAGCGAGCCTACTGCGCCAGTCACCCGTGGGTCCGTTGCTCCTGCCGCTCAGAGTTAGCCGCGGAGCCAGTTACTCCAGTAGTCCGGAGGCTACAATGTCCGGTAGCCACAGTGCGCGCCGCTCCTGTTGCCCGTGTGTCTACAGCATCAGCTGACGCCTCCTATCTCCACTCCTCTTATAGTTCCTCCTCCTCCTCACTTACCCTCTGTGATAGCCTCTAGCTTTACTTATTACTATGGACTATAAACTGCTGCTTCTTGTACTTGTGGTCAGAATGTGTGGTGACGTCGTGATCCACCCTGAGCTTCTTTTGCTTTGCTTGTTGTGCTGATTACACCCCACTTTGGCTATGGGGGTGTGTCAGAATGTTATATTTGTCTAGCCTGTAGTGGGGTACTCAATAGTGAGTACAACCCAATTTAGGGTTTGCTATATGTACTCAACTGCCTGCTATTGAAACCCCTCTTTTCTGTTTCATTCATTCGTTCACTATTCTAACATTTAGGACTAGGTACGGGTCATTCGAGTACACCGTGATGCCATTTGGGCTGACCAACGCACTGGCGACATTTCATATGACCATGAACGAGGCGTTTAGGCCACTCTTAGTTTACCTCGACGACATCCTAGTCTATAGCCGCGATAAGCAGCAGCACTTAGCAAATTTGGAAGCAGTGTTTAAAAATTTAGACGAGCACGGACTACTGACCAAGGGTTCCAAGTGCGAGTTCTTCCATGGTAGGTTAGAATTTTTGGGACACGTTATTTCGGAGGCTGGAGTTGAGATCGGCCCAAAGAAGGTGGACACGGTAAAAGCGTGGCACCCCCCGACGAACATAACTGAGTTGCAGAGTTTTTTATAGGGTTCGTTAATTATGTGCGTCGGTTCGTCCCCGACATGGCCCGGTTAACTGCCCCACTGGCGGATTTATTGCGGAAGGGGGTCGCTTTTACGTGGGGGGGAGAAAGAGCATGCTGCCTTCTCTGCCCTGAAAAATGTTCTCTGTTCACCGCCCGTACTGCGCATCGCCGACCCACACCGCCCATTCGAAGTAGTTACCGACGCAAGCGACATTGCCATTGGAGCCGTACTGCTACAGGATTTTGGCAACGACCTACAGCCCATCGCATACGAGTCACGAAAATTACCCGATACACAACCGCGAAATGCTCGCGATCGTGCACGCGTTATAAGTGTGGCGCTGTTACTTGACCGGCGCAGACGTGACGGTACGGACATACCACAAATCACTACAGTACCTCCGCGGACAGCCCCACCTCAACCCACGTCGGATTCGATGGCTCGATTTTCTCGAGTCGAATTTCCATTACACGGTCACCTACAAAAAGGGGGCATCAAACATCGCCGACGCACTAACCCACCCCACTGCCCAAATCCATGCCATACTGCTCGCCCAGACCAGCCCAGTGCTTACAGGACTATTTACCCACGGATACCAAATAGACCCATTTTTCACCTGAGGAAACTCGCAGCAGTTCGCAGCAGCAAAGGGGGTTTATTACGTAAAATCCGGCACTGATCGCATCTGGGTACCGGGCTACACTTTACTAAGGGAACTGTTACTACAGGAGGCACACGACGAGGTTACCTCAAGCCATTTTGGAGTAGAACAAACACGGCAGCAACTACAGCGGTATTACTACTGGCCCGAAATGCTGACCGACGTGCAACGACACGTGGCATCGTGTCCCACCTGCCAGCTCATGAAGTCGTCACGACAGCGACCAGCAGGACAGTTGCAGCCGATACCACCCCCAAAGCGTGCTTGGCAGCAGGTGACGATGGACTTCGTCACGGGGTTACCAGCTGGAGCAAGTGGGAACGACGCGATCCTGGTCGTCGTCGATCGGCTCACGAAGATGGCACGTTTCGTAGCTTGCAAGAAATCAATCACAGCCAAAGAAACAGCCCGCCTCTTCATCGCAACCATCGTTCGATTGCACGGGATACCAACGGCGATCATCAGCGACCGCGACACAAAATTCACCATCAAGTTCTGGCGGAACATGTGGCAGCAGCTCGGCACACGACTACAGTTCAGTTCATCGTACCACCCTGAAACCGACGGACATACTAAACGGACAAATCAGACCATCGAACAACTCTTCCGAGCCACGTGCAACGACCCGACCACGTGGGAACAGCAACTGCCACTCATCAAGTTCGCACACAACAACTCGCCATCCGCCACGACCCAACAGTCACCGTTCTACCTAAACTACGGACAAGACCCCACAGTACCCATGACCCCGAATCCCGACAACCTAGTACTATGTGCGCAACAATTCGCAGAAATATTACAGGCAGCACGGACCCGAGCAGCAGAAGCAATAAAAAAATCAAACGTCATCGCTAAGCGCAATGCCGACCGTCACCGCCGCCCCATCACTTACCAACCCGTCGATCTGGTATTACTCGACACAAAAAACCTCCGCCTAGCCATCACTCCAAAACTCCGCCCCCGATATTGCGGGCCATTTCGCATCAGCCACATGATCACCCCCGTCACCGCCCACCACCTCCTCCCTGCTGACTGGTACGTCAGCCTGTCGTTCCACGTCAGCTTGCTTCGCCCATATGTCCCATCCACCAGCCAACTGCCTCGCAACCGCCCTGCCAGCGTGACACGACCACCGACAGAGCCAATCATCATGCCTGAAAAGATACTGAGCCACCGAGTTCGTGACCCACGGGGAGCCCGCAGGATCGAATTTCTGATTCGCTGAAAGACCGCACGCCCACCGAAGACAACTGGGTTCCACTGGATAGAATCGAGAACCACCCTGTCCTCACCAAGTACCTGCGCAGCCGAAACTTTCGGGATGTACACGCGCTCTCGTAAGGGGGGCCTCCTTTGGGGGGGGGGGGGGGGGGCTAGTGTAAGGAAATTTCATTTTCCTTACTTCGCGCCCCTGCTTACCGCGTACATGACGATTCCCGCCATCGGCACCCAACAGTGAAACGTTACCCGCTCGCGAGGCTCGCCTCGACTATGACTCCCGCCACTGTTCACGATGCGACCCAGCCTCACGGTTTGGTTGGTAATCCGCGCTCCGGACCTCCGCCTCGACATTTCCCAACCTCGGCGCTAGGCCCGTACCGCACCCCATTTTCTCGCGTTACCGTTACCACGCTAGCTTCGCTATATATTCTTCGCTCATGCCTTCTCTCATTCTATTGTTTGCTTCGATAGTGCAATTCCCTCTCGCTCGCTCAATTGCTAACAATAGTGCTGTTTGGTGTCTGGCTGGGCCGGGGTGTGGCTGGGATGGGATGGGAAGTTGAGAACGCGATAGGTTTTCCCCCACCCACCACTTTTTCCTCCCTCTCTCTCCAGCTGCTGTTATCCTGCTCAGCTCAGTGTACACATCCCTCGGCTTTCCCCATATTGCCAGTTGCCATCTCCTCCCAGTTCCCGTCGTCCTTGGGACTCCTGTTCAAAACACTGTTGTTCTGGCACCTGTTTTCCGTACACCCCACAAACACCAACTGCCTGCGGAGCCAACTGTTATGGCAATCCTAAGGCCGCTAAGGTTTTAGTTTAGGACAATTATGGTCTGCGCACGAGATTACGGCCTGGCTTAGCTCTAACGTATATTTTCTCTTACGTAGGTTTCTACGGTTTCAGATTATCTAGCGTTAACGTGTATATTTTATTTTCTAGGTAAAGTTGCAAGCATCGGTACGATCATTTACCGCATGCTTTTTACCATGGATAGGAAGTCGCGCTCGAAACGGCGTATTTTTGGGTTAAGCGTCAGTTGACGAGATGTATTTTGGCTTTAAGCGGCGCCGACAGGGATATGAGCGTTGGACACGTGGCAGTGGGGATGACGCATGAAAGTCGCTGGGACTGACTTTCAAAGTCGCGGGTTCGAATCTCAGCAAAGCTACTAGATGCCTCAGGTTCGCGGTCAGGCTGGGCAAGCCGCCCTGAGAGGCGAAGCCCCGTACGCTAACGGCATAAGTGACTTCCAGCAGCAGCAGCAGCCAAGGCCGCAGTTGAATCAGCCTATAACGAATCAACAGCGACAGTATGCGGGACAGCACCATCCGCACCAGCAGCAGCAGCTCATTCAGCAGCCGCGCGGCAGGGGGGGTTCCGCCGGTCCCCCCCAACCCGGCGGAGTCGGACACGCTGTAACGCAGCAGGGTTACAACCATGCGCCGTACGGTTACGTCGACGAGTACGCAGCTGACGGGGACGCGTACCCGGAGTACGAGGAAGAGGTGGGCGGGAGCGGGAGAAAAGCGCGGCCAGGGCCAGCGGGGCTTGCGCCGACCGGCGGAATGGGGGGAACGGCCGGAAGGGGGGTATTGGGGGGAAGGGGGGAATCGGGGGGAAGAACGGGGCCCATGGGGGGGGCGCGGGGCCGGGGGAGAGGCGGGGGAGGGGGAGGGGGAGGCGGAGTGGCGCAACAAGGCGTTCCGCAAGTAGGGGGAGCGCAGAGGCAACAAGCGCCGCCTCCGCCGCAGCAGCAGCAGCAGCAGTACGCGCAGCAGAAGCCTCTGCGACAAGCACAGCATATGCCGCCGCCGCAGCAGCCGCCGCCGCAGCAGCAGCGGGAGGAGGACGACAGTTCAGAGGTATCTGTCCAGTTACATCTGCCCCCATTGGCCCAGCGGCAATCCCAAGCAATGCAGCAGCAGCTGCTGTTACAACAACAGCAGCAGCAACAGGACGACAGTTCAGATGTATCTGTGCAGTTACACCTGCCGCCACTAGCCCAACGGCAATCGCAGGCACTGCAGCAGCAGCAGCTGCTAAAACAACAGCAGCAGCAACAGCAGCTGCAGCAGCAACAGGACGACGATTCAGATGTACCTGTTCAGTTGCACCTACCGCCGTTGGCCCAGCGTCAATTTCAAGCGGTGCAACAGCAGCAGCTGCAGCAACAACAGCAGGACGATGCGTCAGATCTACCCGTCCAGTTATACCTGCCTCCACTAGCCCAGCGCCAATCCCAAGCAATGCAGCAGCAGCTGCAATTACAACAGCAGCAGCAGCAGCAGCAGCAGCAGCAGCAGCAGCAGCAGCAGCAGCAGCAGCAGCAGCAGCAGCAGCAGGACGACGATTCAGATCTACCCGTCCAGTTGCACCTGCCTCCTTTAGCCCATCGCCAATCGCAAGCGATGCAGCAGCAGCAGCAGCAACCACCACAGCAGCAGCAGCGTCTGCAGGACGACGGTTCAGATCTACCTGTCCAGTTACACCTTCCCCCACTAGCCCAGCGCCGCGCCGTTGTAGCCGGGAAACGCGCTGCCAGCCTCCCCTCTGCTTCGCTAGACCGTGCTGCTGCCTCCCTCTCCCTCAACCCGCCTTCGAATGGCCCAGGATACGCCGGGGGCAGTGGGAATTACGGAGGCGGGAACTTAGGGAGCAGTGGGGGAAGCGGGAATTACGGGGGCGGGAACTTAGTGGGGAGTGGAGGAAGCGCGAATTATGGGGGCGCTAATTCAGGGAGTGGTGGGGGGAGCGGGAATCATGGGGGCGGGAAGTTGGCAGGAGCTGGGGGGAGCGGGAACTATGGAGGCGGAAAGTTAGGGGGAAGCGGGGGAAGCGGAAACTATGGGGGCGGAAAGTTAGGGGGGAGCGGGGGGAGCGGGAACTATGGGGGCGGAAAGCTAAGGGCAAGTGGGGGGAGCGGAAACTATGGGGAGGGCGCGGGGAAGCAGCAGCAGGCGCGGGGGGCCAAGGGGACGACAAGGATGGCTGGGGGTATGGGGCAGGGGGCGGGAGGAGCGCCAGGGGGAATGCCTGGGGGGATGGGGGGAGCTATGGGGGGTGGGGGGCCTGGGGGGGGGCTTGTTGGGGGGGCTGCGGTTCCCCCTATGCGCAGGAGCGTGAGTGGGGATCGAACATCCATGAACAGACCGACTGGGGAGATGATGGGAGGGGGGATGGGGCCGGGTATGGGCGGTGGGAGGGGGGGAGGTGTGGGCGGAGGAACGGGGGGTGGTATGGGCGGACCAGGAGGCATGGGGATGGGGGGAATGGTGCCTTGTAATGCCCCTCGCCCGAACGCGCCCCATCCCTATAGTCACCACCCTCAGCAAATGCAGCAGCAGCAGTTGTACCAGCAGCAGCAGTACCAGCAGCAGGCGCAGCAGCAGCAGGGGGGTCCCATGAAGCTACCACAGCAGGAGCAGGATCAGGAGGGACCTCCCACCCTGGTCCTCCCTCCCTTCTTTCGCACCCGCAGCGTCCCTGAGCGAGAACTCTACCCCAACCTCCCGAACCAGCCGAACCAGATGCCGAACCAGATGCCGAACCAGATGCCGCAACCGCCCAATCCTGCTGCCTATGCTGCCGGGGCAGGCATGGGAGGAGGCATGAACTACCCCCAGTCCCCCACCCCTGACTTCTGCAGTCCCACAGTGCCTCCCGAGCTTCAGTGGGATGGCGTGAACCCTCAGGGAATCGCCTCTCAGCAACAACAGCAGCTGCAGCAGCAAGGGCAGAAGCCGCAGCGGCAGCACCGGCTTTCTCAATCCCAGCAGCAGCAGCAGCAGCAGCAGCAGCAGCAGGGAGGCGGGTTGGCACCGCTGCGTCGAGTTCACACTGGCATGCCTTCCCAGCCCGCCCCCCTCCCTCCCACCGCCGCCCTGCCTCTCCGCCGCTCCGTCTCCGGCTCAACCACTCGCACTCACGCCCACACCGCTGCCAACCCCTCTGCACCTTCCGGCATAGCAGCAGCGGCAGTGGCAGCAGCAGCAGCAGCAGCAGCAGCAGCAGCAGCAGCAGCAGCAGCAGCAGCAGCAGGTGCAGGGCCTAGCCCTGTGTCTGCATCATCCCGAGGAGAGTCCGAGGGCGCTCCTGCTGAGGCGTTTGGGGATCTGTACCCGTCTGCTGGTGGTGCTGCGGGGGGGAACAGCTCCTCTGCTTCTAGACCAACCTCTGCTGCCTCCTCTGTTGCCTCCCCTGCTCGTGCTCCTCCCCTCAGCTGCAGCAGCAACAGCAGCAGCATGGCTTCTCCCGGTATTCCAGGCAATCCCGCAGCAGCAGCAGGAGCAGGAGCAGCAGCAGGAGTAGCAGCAGGAGCAGGAGCAGGAAGAGGAGCAGGAGCAGGGAGTCCGTTCCGCAAGCCGTTCCCGACCCTGCCTGCGCTCCAGATTCCGTTCAATTCTGCAGACAGTCCCCGCGCGCCTCCCCCTGCCGTGCACCCCTCCATGCTCTCCCCTGCGAGTTTGGAGGCAGCCATCAAGGGTAAAGGTGGAGCCATTCCCCCTGGGGGTGTAACAATTCCCCCAGGGGGAGAACTGGGGGGAGGGGGAGGGGGAGGGGGGATGGATGGGGGTTCAGGGGAGAAGGGTGGGAAGGTGCGAGAGCCAACAAAGAAGGTGAAGAAGATGCAGCCAGGGGAGGAGAAGGGCAGGTCTGTGCTGGGGCCAGCAGCTGCAGCAGGAGGAGGGGAGGGAAGAGGAGGGGGAGGTGCAACAAAGGTGGTTGCTTCGAGGTCTTTGGAGGGTGAGGGTGGTGGTGGTGGTGGTGTGAGTGGAGGGAAGATGCGAGGGATTAGAAAGAGCCAGACCACCAAGCAGTAATGTGCGGTCTCCTAGCCTGGACCAGCCCACGAGCCAACCAGCCCGCCAAGCACTGCACTGCTGGTTGCCGTATGAAGGATTCCAAAAGTCGCGTTGCCTCTCTTTCCGAGGCATCGCAGCAAGCATCTCGGTTTTCGTTCCCCTTCCACTCCGCTACAAGTCTGCGCTGCTCTACTGGAAGAAAGGCACCTCGCCTTGTAACTCGAATCACGATCCCATGTCCACTCCTCTCAATCACTCACACTGACAGCCGGCCCATTTTAACCCTGTGAGAGATGGTTTTTTTGAGATAACTCACGATTCACCTCGCGGTGCAATTTCATGTTTGCTCCTATCGCTTCCACTGACAGCCTACGGTACCATAACCTTCTGACCACCAGCTGCACCCGCACCACCACTAATTTGCACTACACGTCATTTCCTGCTATGCTCACGTGACTATTGCTATTGCTTCTCCTGTAGCTGTGCACTATCTGCACCCCTCTCAACCTGCCTAACACGTGCCTGTACTGTTATCATTCTCGTTTCAATCCTGCCTACCGTAATTTCTTTCCATGTGTTTTTTATGGTCCTTCGGATTTGTTTCTGGAACTGCAAGTCCTGCGGGTGGCAGCGTTATCCCTGGGTCGCATCGCATGGCTCATCTCAGGCATGTGCTTCCATGTGGGGATCCTTGAGTGCTGCTGCTTGTTGCTTAATGGATGTACTTATGGAATGTGTATGTGTTGCTTGTAAAACACTGATGATAGTGGTAATGCTCAGTGATCCAGTGGATGTACCATATCGACTCAGGGCGTGTTCCTATGCCTCTTATCAGGCAATCCTTTTGTCAGACTTGCATAGTATAATGGTTTTCACTTGGAGTGTTTCAGTGCAGTTTGATGCGAGCCTGATAAGAGGTTAGCCTGATAAGAGGCCATGGGAACACGCCCTCAGGAAGCAGGATTTGAAAACCTCCCAGCCCAGGAGATTCTTATGTGCTCGTTTAAATACCCAGCAGCAGCACACAGTAAGGTAGTAGGTACCGTAGTTCATGGCAGCAGTGCATGTGCAGGAATAACCAGCAGAACCAAAGCAGAGAATCAGTGAGCCAAGCAGCTGTTGAGGATATCCAGCCAAGGAGATTTTGTGTCTAGTGCCATAAACCACCCATTGTCCTCTGCTTTCATGTATCCTGTGCTGTTGCGTTCATTGCAAGTTTTATCAAAGAAGTGCTTTCCTGGCACAAAGGAAATAAAAAATCTGCAGTGCAAATCCTCAAAGCCATGAGGTATGGACATTTCAGAACATTAAAAGAAAACTGCTCCACCACTCTGTCAGGTACAACAGAATGAAACCACGTTTGCAGGGGAGAGAGGGGCAGAGGGACGAGGTCAGTCAGAGAGTGGTAACTAGAAAATTTGCATGAAGAAAATGAATTCAGATTTGACAAAAGAATGGGAAATGGTTGCAAATAATAAAAATGCAAATGGTTAAAATCTATTGCAACATCTGACCTGAAAGGACAGGATGACTTACCATTATCAGGTCAGTTCTTCATCTGTCATAGGCCTCCATTGGAGTTGAGATTTTGAGTTGACTAAAAAATGTCATACCTGAAAGGACAGGATGACTCACCATTATGAGGTCAATTTCTTCATCTGTCATAGGCTTCCGTCGAGGTTGCAAACTTGCTGCTTGAGGCCCCGGCTTCTTAGAATTGTTCTTTGCTACGGTACTCAAACCAGCGACGGGAACCGCTATGGATTCTATAACCGGAGCTGCTTGTGAAGAGGATGACGAAGAGCTGGCAACGGGAGCGGAAGACTGGTGTGACGTGGCCGCCTTTTGCGGTTTTGATGATGCTCCTGCTTGTGCTGGTGCTGGTGCTGATGTGAATTGTTGAAGCGAAGGGGTATGTTTTTGGGACGTTTGTGCAGCTGCTGGTGTTGGAGCTGAGACTGCGGGTAGGAAATGGATACGTTGAAGAAAAAACGGATACTAATCAGCACGGAAGCAACGGGGAAATGGTGTGAAGACGAAATGGCGGAAGCAGTATGAGGTTGAACATAGCGAAAACAAGCTGTCTGCGCAAGAAAACGACGCTCACCTCGAGACCGGATTGGGAACTTGATCATAGGAATGCGCTTTGCCATGGTGACAAGGTCGCGAAAAATAAACCTACAGATGGCTGAGATACAACGCTGACTAAGCTCACAAGCTGCTTGGAATGTCAGAAGCTATAGAGCGCGAGGCTAGTGCGTGATGAAGGTCTGCATAGAACACACATTCTAGTGTGAACCCTAGGATTTGTAGTATCAAAAGAAGCTATTGGGAAACAACAGCGGTAACGACGGAAGAACCAGCGACAAGTTAATACACAATATTATGGCTAAATTATCCTTCTCTAGTGGCTAGTATCTCCAACATGGAGTCCCCTGGATATGAAGTCTTGCTGTGGTGTATCCTCGTGAAGAGATACACGTTCCAGACCGGAAACGGTGTAGACCCTCCGTGTAAACGGTGGGATACAGATGTTGCAAGTAACTTTTCGTTCGGCGAACGAACACTTCAAAGAATGAGGCACTTGTTGCGGGCACTTGGAAGAATTCGGCCAATAGCAACTCCCAAATAATCTGTTATGGGGCTGCCCTGGGGAACCCTCATGCAACTTTGATTGATTTGTATCGGGTAAATCACCCCAATAGAATCCCCCTTCTTTTCCACTTCCATTTTATTTCGAAGATTGAGTTTGTTCAGCTTCTAATACCAAGGAGGACTTGTCCCAGAAGGGACTCTCTTTTCTTTCACACCGCATCGCCTCCTTTTTTCTTCAAGCATACTCTTGCACTGCTTCTTGATCCTTCTTCACCAGTAATTTCGGTTCCTCAAGCCAGCAGCCATGGGTGAGCGGAAGGTTCTCAACAAGTACTACCCGCCGGACTTCGATCCGTCGAAGATTCCGAAGCGCATCCCGCTGAAGAATGAGCAGATGAAAGTGCGCATGATGCTTCCTATGAGCATCCGATGCAACACCTGCGGGACGTACATGTACAAGGGAACGAAATTCAACTGCCGAAAAGAGGACGTCGTGGGGGATACTTACCTCGGTCTTTTGAAATTCCGCTTCTATTTCAAGTGTACTAAGTGTTCCGCTGAGATGGTCATGAAGACGGATCCGAAGAATAGCGACTACGAGATGGAATCGGGAGCGTCCAGAAATTTCGAGCCATGGCGAGCGTCGGACGAGCAGAAGGCGACCGCGAAGCGGCAGCGCGAGGAGGAAGAAATGGGCGACGCCATGCGCGCTCTCGAGAATCGAACCCTCGACTCCAAGATGGAAATGGACATTCTCGCAGCCTTGGACGAAATGAAATCCATGCGTGCGCGACAAGCAACCCTCGATCCAGCAGCGGTTCTGGAGGTGCTTCAGAGATCGGCCGGCGGAGCTGGTGGGAGCGGAGGAGGGGTGTTAGCGGATCCGAAACAGTTAACGGAAGAAGACGAGGAGCTGATAAAGAAGATCGTGTTTAGAAAATCGGAGAAGTTTGTAAAGAGGATAGACAGTGACGAGGAGGATGAGGGGGGAGAAGGCGAGGGAGCTGAAGCCAGTAACAAGGATCAGCATGGAGGGGTTAAAAGGACTCGTATTGCCACCAACGGAGGCGAAGCTGAAGCAGGTGGTGATGTTATGGGTGCTAATGGTAAAGCCATGAGCTCAAGAGAACCATCTGGTTTTGCGGAAGGGGTTATGGCGGCGTCATCAACTCAAGATGAAGCAGCACCGCCAGCCACACTCAATGCAAGCGGGTCAGTTGCAGCAGCAGCAGGAGCAGCAGGAGCAGCAGGAGCAGCAGGAGCAGCAGGAGGAGCAGGAGGAGCAGGAGCAGCAGCAAGTTCAGCCTTTGAAAATCGACGGAGCAGATTTGTTCAGGAGGACCCTCGGCCGGCCTTCGAAGCCAAGCCTGTGAGGGTGGCGTTTATGGTGAAGGCAAAGAGCAAGGTGCCAGACAAGGCAACAGTGCCAAGCAAAGATGCAGGGAAAGTGCCATTGGCGAGCAGGGATTCTAGAGGAAATTCAGGAGCTGAAATTGCTGGAGGCAATGCTGATGGTTCAGGGGGTTCCAGTGCTGGTGGCTTGCAGCGAGATGACGAGGAGAAGGGGAAAGCTGCATTAACCAACTTGTTTTCAACCTATGGTTCTGATGATGATGACGAGGATGAGTAAGAAGAAGGGTCAAAAGGTGGACAAAAATGTTGGGGTGTTGCAAGGAAGGGGGGAGGTGGGGGCTCGGGGGGGTCCTCTCATAAGGTATTCAGCCCAAGCCTTGTTCCTTTCATTACTAAGAATCTTTCCCCGATTGTTCTTCTTTTATACCACTAGCTGATGCAATGAATGACAGGTTATTATTGCACATGTTCATACATGTGCCAGTAGTCTCCACTACCGTATTGTATGTACTCTCATTCAGTTGGATTACATTCAGAAGAGAAGCTGTAGTGTAGAAATAACAAATACACAAAGAATCCATAAACACTCACAACACAAACCCCCTCTACACCCATCCAATTCAGAGCAAGCCTAGCGATACTTGACTGCCATTGCCAGTGTGGCAGAAGCAAAGAGGGCCATCAACCATGACAGCTTGGTAGTGAAACTGACTAGCACTGCCAGACCTGCAGTGTAAGCACATCGATGGAACATCGCTGCTCCACTTATACCGGTACCACTAACTTTGTTGTTCTTAAGTGCGCTCAGCGCTACATGTTCTCACATCTGCACCATCTGTATTCGCGCGCGCACACACATTGTAACACCACACTATGTCAATGCACTGTATCACTGCACAGTTAATGCACTATATTTCTCAATTGCAGCACAGCACTGTATTGCCCCACTGAATGAGTGTACCATGTGAATGCAAGCGCTGTCCGAACGCTTAGCGCAGGGCCTGGGTGTTGGCATTGCGCTTCGGAGGCAGCTTGCGCAGAATGTAGAGCACCAGGGCGGCTGGGATGAGCTCCACACACTGGGAAGGTGGGGAGGGAGGGGGAACAGGGAGAAGAGGGGAGCGATGTGGGCAAAACGTCAGGTGGAAGCGAAGCAGTTTGCGCAGAATGTAGAGCACCAGCGCTGCTGGGATGAGCTCCACACACTGGGAAGGTGGGGAGGGAGGGGCGAGAGAGAAGTTATCAGGTGAAAGAAGACGCATCTAGAGGCAGCTTGCAGAGGATGTAGAGCACCAGCGCTGCTGGGATGAGCTCCGTGCACTGACCTGGGGGAAGGGGAGCAGTGAAAGGAAGTAGAGAGAGGAAGGAGGGAGATGCAGGGTGGGGAGAGAGGAGGAAGAGGATTGGGATAGTAGAAAGATTTAATTAGGGGGTTGGAGGCAGCTTGAGGAGAATGTAGAGCACCAGGGCTGCTTGCTGGGATGAGGTGCACACACTGGGCAAGGGGAGAGAGAGAAGTTATCAAGTGGAAGGAGACGCATTTAGAGGCAGCTTGTGGAGAATGTAGAGCACCAGGGCTGCTTGCTGGGATGAGCTCCGTGCACTGGCCAGGTAGAAGGGGAGCAGTGATAGGAGGTGAAGAGGGAGAACGGGCCTGGGTACTGGGGCATGTGGGTGCATGGGCATGTGGGTGCATGGGCATGTGGGTGCATGGCGGCTTAAAGCATAGTAGGCAACGTTGACCCAGGGGTCTATATTGGGGTCACGAGCAACATGGGTGCAGGGGCATGGGAACTTACAGCATAGTAGGCGACATTGACCCATGGGTCTGCCACCACGTCCAGCCAATTTGGGGAGGATCGTGAAACAACAGGCATGTGGGTGCGGTGCAGGGGCATGTGGGCGCAGGGGAAGGGGGTGGCGCTTACGGCATAGTAGGCGACGTTGACCCATGGGTCTGCCACCACGTCCAGCCATGCCGTGCTCACAATGGCTGAATAAGCGATCTGAATAATAAAAGGGATGAAAGGGTGGGAAAGCAGGCGGGAGGAAGTTAGAGAAGAGGGAGACGCTGAGCCAGGGGTCCTCCACCACGCT
Source organism: Closterium sp. Naga37s-1 (assembly GCA_947471745.1). Lineage (NCBI taxonomy): Eukaryota > Viridiplantae > Streptophyta > Zygnematophyceae > Desmidiales > Closteriaceae > Closterium > Closterium sp. Naga37s-1. The sequence continues at coordinate 997,352 of CANJKZ010000908.1, forward strand.
CAGCCATGCCGCTCACAACCGCTGAATAGGCGATCTGCGTTGATGCATCAGAAAAGGGGGGTAGGGCGCAGGATGAGAGTGCGGAAAGAGGGGGAGTGAAGAGGGACGGAAGGGGAAATGTTGGACAAGTCGGCAACGTTGACCCAGGGGCCCTCCACCACGACCAACCACGCTGTACTCATGAGGGCTGAATAGGCAATCTGAATTGACACAGAGAGGGAGGGAGAAATAGGGGGGGATGTAACAACAGGCAATGTGGCCCACCCAGGGGCCCTCCACCACGCCCAGCCATTCCGTACTCATGCGGGCTGGACAGGCGATCTGCGTGAGTGGATACACACAAGGGGGAAGAGGGCAGGGGAGGGGAAGATGGCAGGGGAAAGAGGGCGGGGAAAGAGAGTGGGGAAAGAGGGCGGGGAAAGAGAGCAGGGAAAGAGAGCAGGGGAAAAGGAGGAGTGAAGGGGGAGGCAATGGGGAAATACGGGGGAGGGGGGATGCTTTTGTAGTAAGAAACGTTGACCCACCCAGGGGTTTTCATCGACATCCAGCCAAGCTGTGTTAACAAGAGCTGAAAATGCGATCTGAGTCGATAAAGCAGGTGGTGGAGGGGGAGGCACGGGGAAACAGGTATGCAGCATATGATGCAACAGCAACGGCAGCAGCAGCAGCAGCAGGACTCGTGATGCATTGCGTGCTGCCCTGATGCGCCCCCAATGCGGCCCCCATGCGGCCCCCATGCTGCCCCACATGCTGCCCCCATGCTGCCCCCATGCGGCCCCCATGCTGCCCCATGCTGCCCCCATGCTGCCCCACATGCTGTCCCCATAATTGCCCCACAATCCATGGAGCGCAGCTCAAATTCTTCATGTGGTGTGGCACACCTCGGGTGCAGCAGCACTCACCACGGCGGCTCGAACGATGAAGCAGGAGAAGCAGATGAGAGTCACGAAGCCAACCTGCAGGCGAACACAGGCGAACATAGGCGAATACAGGGTAACATAGGGTAACACACACAGGGAAGCACAGAGGGGCACACGCGAATGGCCTGTGAATGGGAGGGGAGAGCTGATAATCCCACTAAAGCAATTGAAGCAAGCACATGATAATAAATCGTAGACGTGGGAAAAAAAGAAAAAAAAAAAAAAAAAAAAAAAAAAACCAGAAATAAGGTGATCCCAAAACCTCATGCAACAAGAAATCACTCACCTCGTGAAGCTTCTTTCTGCGACCCCTTGACTCAATGGGGAACTGCCGCAGCATGAGGAAGAGCCTGATAGGAGGAGAAAAGAGCGGGAGGGGAAACGAGGGGGACGGGAGAGGAGGGAAGCGGGAAGGTGGGGGAGGGGGCAGGGGACGGACTTAATGGGGAACTGTTGTAGCATAAGCAAGTGCCTGAGGGTGAGAGGGGAAGCGGGGTGGGAGGAGTGAGGGAGCAACGGAGGAAAGGCGAGTGGGCAATGAGGGGAGGTGTGGCAAGGTGCAATGCCGCAGAGGTGACAGTGCAATCTGGAAAGGAGGAACTATTTCAAAGGCGGCCCAATGAAACGCTTCACAAACCAAAGTGCACAGCGGAGGTGACTTTTGAGACGCCTCAAAAGCTGACTTTTGAGGCGCCTCGAAAGGAGGAACTATTTCAAAGGCGTCCCAATGAGGCGCTTCACAAACCAAAGTGCACAGCGGAGGTGAGACTACAAGGTACAGAGAGGGAAAGGATGGTAGGGAAGGGATGTGGAAGGGGAGGGGAGGAGGGGAGAGAGGAGGAACAAGGTCCAGCTCGCTGCTCCCCCTCACACCTCACACCAACGTACCTGCCACCATACAGCAGAAAGCCTGCTGCTGCTGCTAGCGAGACAGCTGCAATGGGAGGCGAGGGCGGGGCGGGGTGAAAGAACAAGGTAAAGAATTTGAAAAGGGGAAGGGCATAGGGCGGTGGAAATGGGTACGACTGGGGGAGAGGAGTGGAGGGTGAAGGGGGAGAGGAGGGAGAGCGGAAGGGAGAGATGGGGGTGGGGGCCGGTTGTCTGGGGGAAGGGAGGTGGGTTGATGTAGGGGCATGGAAAAGGGCGGGGGCGACATGGAGCTAAGAGGAACGCAATGCATGAACCAGAATAGTAGAAGACAATTCCAGCAGAGAGGTCGACGTCTGTATTGAGGAGCCGATGGAAGAGGAGTGCACAATGACCAGTGAAGAAGAACTTGGCGATTAGGTCGACTGGGAGCATGTCGTTGTGTGTTTTCAGTCGACTCGAAACAGGTTGAGGCGAGGCGATGAGAGAGAGAGGATGGGTGGTACTAACCAGTGAGTCATGTTTTGAGCGGACTCAAAACATGAGAGAGGGTGGATGGGTGGTACTGACCAGTGAAGAAGAGCTTGGCGATGAGGTCGATTGTGAGCATGTCCTTGTGGTCGAACCACATAACGCCCCAGATGGCCGCCTGTAGAGGGGTGAATAGAGCGAGAGGAGTGGGAGGTGAGGGGAAGAGGGTGCAAAGAGTGACAGAGAATACAGAGGCAATGAGGTCGATTGTGAGCATGTCCTTGTGATTGAACCACATGACTCCCCAGAGATGGCCGCCTGAAGAGGAGACGGGAGAAAAGAGAGGAGCGGAGAATTGGGAGGTGAGAGAACGGTGCTAAGGGCGACAGTGAGAATACGGAGGCGGTGACAGAGGGAGGTCGAGAGTGAGAATGTTCCTAGAGGTCGAATCACATGACGTCCATATGGCCGCCCAGAAGGTAAAGGGGAGGAAAGAACAAGGTCGACACAAGGAACGACCAGGGAGGCAGGAGATCGATGTACGGCAATACGGCCGTTAGAACGTGACGCTACGTCGCCTCACAGTACCCATCTGAACCGCACCTCACTCCTCAGAACCCTCACCTGCAGCACGTAGACGCCAACGTTTGCCGCCATGAAGTACGGCCGCAGGTTGTCTGTGGGCAGGCCGCGCGCCTGAAACAGGGGGTGCAAGAACGAGGTGGGAGGGAGAGGGAGGGAGAGGGAGGCGGAGGGACGGGGGGAGGAGGGAGTGGGAGCGGGGAGGGAATATGAGGTGTCTGAGTTGCGCCACCATGAAATACGGCCGCAGGTTGTCTGTGGGCAGGCCGCGCGAATGAAAGGTGGGGGAGCGGAGGGAGATAAACAGTTGACGCAATGGCGGGCGAGAAGGACGAGGGCTGCGGCATACAAGGCAACAAAGCATGGGGTACTGATCAGGTGCGGAAATTCTACAAGGCATGACGCGTGCTTGAAGGGGGCAAGAACAAACATGAATCATGGCATAAGGTGGAAGAAAGAAAGAAAGAAGTTGGTTTACCTGGTGGTAGATCTCAGCCCAGAAGAGCACGAGGAGGGTATAGGTGGTGAAGAAGAGAAGACCAGGGAGGTCCAGAAGCACGTGCGCGAATACCTGGCACCAGAAGAAAACAGGAAGAGGGAATTAGGTTGGGTGGGTGGGGAAGAAGGGGTGAGAGGTAGGAAACGAAGAGGTAGGACATACGGCCAAGAGGGAAACGAACGGCAAAGCCGAACGGATACGAGGTAATCAGGTGCATGCGGGCGGGCCGGACACAAGATCATGAATTCAAACTCACATGGGCTACTAAAACAGGGACTCGTGACTCACACGGTTGGGACTCGTGACTCCCAAGTCCTCCACCGCCTCTCAAAAGGGTAACACCACGGCAAGCACGAAAGTCATACGCACGTACTGACATGGCCGCAACACGCTTCAGCGACTCACATGGTTGGGACCCGCGCTAAGGACTTCCACCTCCTCGCGGAAGAGAAACACCACGGCTCGCACTGCGGAGGGAAAGCGAGAATCGGGAAACAGTGAAAAATTGGTACGAAACGGTAATACGTCGGCGAGAGAATGAGAGCGAGCAATGAGTGCAGGAGTACGAGCTATACCGCACGTGAGTTATAGAGCGAGTGAACTATAACGCGTGTGAGCTATCCCAGTAGAAGGCCTTATAGGAGGTCCAGCCGTCTAGGCGTGAAGTGAACATCGATAGAGGACAGGCATTACGAGGAAGTAGGCGGACAGCTATAACGGCGACGACGCCAACGGTAACAGCGATGGCGACGATAGCGACGACGACGGCGACGTACAGGCATTGACGACGAAGTTGAGGAGGTGGAAGACCTTCTGCGTGGTCCAGCCGTAGAGGCGTTGAGTGAACATCCATACACGCATTAACAGGTGGTAACCACATGGCGATAACGACAATGACGACAACGACATCGACGTACAGGCATTGACGACGAAGTTGAGGAGGTGGAAGACCTTCTGCGTGGTCCAGCCGTACTCGGGCACTCTGCGCTGAATGCGAATAAGCTGGATCTGAAACCCGGGAAAACGACACACATAAGCAATGATGGGGAGGACGCAAATGGGTACGAATGAAAACAAAGGAAACTATAAGGAGAAAGAAATTTAGAAATAAGTAAGCACTCAATGTCAGCGAGCTGGGTGGGAGTAAGGCTAGATGTTTTACGAGTCCCCATGAGTCAGTGACATTGGCATTTTCGAGAGCAGGCAATAGCCGTTGAAGTTGTTAGTGAGCCGATGATAAACGCCGACGTAGGGCAAGCGAAAAAACGATGATAAGAAACGAAGACATGCAAATTAGAAGCGACCGATGTGGGAGTTTAACTAGTGAAAGTTTTAAAGCTGAATATCCAATCTACAATGAACTGTGAGAAATAAGAGACGACCACACTTTCCCTGAACCTCTCAGCAACATTCGGAATTTGTTCAACCAATAGAATTACCGCAATGTTTTATTTCTACTAAAGAAGAAAAACCATTTACATAGAGATGAGTTTCAGAAAATGAGACGACGGAGAATGATTTACCAGAGCCACCATGCCAACGAAGGCGTACGCTCCAGCTAAAGCCTCGTACGCTTCATCTCGGACTGTGCGGTCCTTCCCCTCCCCTTTCTCCAGCCATGACGAGATGAGCAAGTGCACATCTGGCAGCTTCCCTGAACCAAACATCTTATCTCCGCGACCAAATGCTAATAAAAATCTACCAGCACCACAGGTTTAAAAAGCCGAACCAAGGAGATGTTAAATGGATATTTCCTACGAATTCACGGACTACAAGCTCAGAATATAGAGACTACCATCAAAGCCGCCTAGCGAACCTAACGGACAATGCCGAACAAGGATACGTTTTAGGGTAAGTTAGGGTTGCAGGGGGAACTCTTTCCCACCACCACCTCTTCAACCAAGTTCAGCTTACAAGACCTCAGGGTGGTGTGACCGCGGTTGCCTAGGGGTTGGGAACAGGATGCGATTTGGCATGGGATGGGAGGGGTAACACAAGTCCAGCATGTATGGAGAGAGTGTATGCTGCACTTATCCACACCCCAGTTTGTTTGCTGCTTGCTTGCATACCCCTGGTCAGCAGGCTGAAGGAAGCTGTGGTCAGCAGAGGCTCTGCAAACTTCTGTTTCGCAACAGATGTTCGCACAGGCTAACACCTTGGGAATGGCCTCAATTCGGGTTACCTGGTTTCAGGCCTTCGATGCTGTCTTCCAAGCGGGATCTGCAACAGCCAATCAGTAGGCGGGATGCTGACATCAAATGAGACTGTCCAGTTGAGATTCCAGAACATTGGTGTGGACGAGGACAGAGAAATCTGAAAAGCAACGACGTAACACTAGTTTAGAATCAAGACTTGTCAGGAAAACACGGGGTTTGCTGCTTCGCGTACAACTCCCTACTTTCCCATTCTTTTACAGCACAAATTACATTTTGTAGACATAGTCCAGCAGCCCCAACTACACTGCGTCCTCATACTGCAATCGAGGCACTTATTGTCGGCACTGCGGTTGCTTGCGCGACCTCTCTCATGCTCTTGGGTCAGAATCGAGCAAATCCGGGTTGAGTAGACGCGTTTTCCCTCCATAATCGCGACTCAGGGAATACCCGGCAGCCTGGGCATCTCTGTCTGTCATACGATAGGATCGAGATTCTGAAACTCTTAGAACTCTTGTCACATGAAGGCTTTCTTGTGTATACACAAACGCATTTCTTCCATCAGTTCTCTCGCCTCCACCTTTTCATCCCGCCCGCATAAGTTCCCGTCGACGCGAAACCTTTGAAAAATTGCCGTCTCCCTGGACTTTCTCCTCAATACCTCAAGTCCGGTTACCCGTCCTTCCGTCGGTTGCCCTGCTTCCGTCGCTTCGCACGGTATTCCGCACACGCTTATCGGTAGCGTGTCCCCCATTCCCGGAATTCCCGGATTCCGATCTTCACTCATGGGCAGACCTCGTTCATGTCACATCATCACTAGCAAGCCACCGCAACAATGACGAGTCCGTCAAACCACGTCAGCTTCGGCAGCAGCGCCGGCGGCAGCGGCAGTCTAGGGATCCTAGGCAACAACAGCAACTTAGGGCTTCTAAGTCCTGTGAACGAGCAGCGATTGGTCGCAGGTGTCTCCGCAATTCTCGGCTCGCAATGGAGCCGCCGCCTGCTCCTATTGGCTGTTCTCTTTTTCGCGTGGCTCACGTTCGTTCTGTCGACATTTCTCATGCTGCCACGTGTCCACACACTACAAGCCATCCAGCGGAACAGGCTGCGACGGGAGAATCACGGGCATCGCGTGAGCGGCCTTTTCGGAACGAAAGAGGCGAGTTTTCTGCACGAGGGAAACAAAGGGTCCAGTAAAATACACGATACAGTCCTTCACGGAAACGCAATCGGAAATAAAGGCATTATAGGAACCAGCGGTGCAATTCCCGGTAGAAGCGGGGTCGGTGGAAGCGGCATAGGGATTGACGAGAGGGCTGGAGTGTACAGTTCGCAGAACGTGACAGGGGGAGGGTTCCCAAGTGAAGGCAGCACTGAGGGACTGATTGGAAGTGGCACAGGTTCAGTCTCTAGCGGCAGCGGCAGCAGCAGCAGCAGCAGTAGGAGTAGCGTTGGGGTTGGCAGCAGGGAGGCTGCATTGGACGGGCAGAGGGAGGATGGCACTAACATTGCTGATAGTAACGTGAGAAATGTAGGGGACGGCAGTGACAGTAACGAGAGCGGTGGCGTGGACAGCAGCACGAGCAGCAGTGGTAATGGGCTAGGAGATGAAAATTCAGGTGAAATTTCAGGTATTGGTATAGGTGATGTGAAGGTGGATCAAGAGCAGCTGAAGCAGGAGCTGCTACAGGATGGGGCAGTGGAGGATGATGAGGTGGCAGGAATCCCGGATCTCACTGCTGACCTGGACGAATCCGAGTGGGCCAAGGCGTCAGCACGCAATCGGGAGCGGATAAGTGGGTCCACGTCAGCAGAAGCCGAGACAGGGGTGGGGGATATGACTGGTTCCAGAAGCAGCAACAGCAGCAGAATTAGCATCAGTGACAGGGAGAGTACCAGCAACGCCAGCTACAGTCACAGCAGCACCAGCCGTATTTTCCCAGGAGGGGAATTGCAGCAGCAGCAGCAACAGCGCGGTCCTGTGGTGGTATCAGGGTCGTTAGACAACTCATACTTTGACTTCCCTATCGATGCTGCTGCTGCAGGAGCAGCTGCCTCGCTAGCAGACGAGGAAAACGAGGACGACGGGGTGGAAAGAGGGGAAACGGGGGATATCGGGCAAGCCGGGGAAGCTGGAGAAGCAGGAGGAGCAGGGGAAGCAGGAGGGGCAGGAGGAGAGGGAGGAGAATCCGAGGAGGAGGAAGGGGAAGGGGACGGGGAGGGGGAAATAGAAGACGATGACATGGACTTGTCGTACGATTCAGAGGACGAGTTAGAGGTGGTCCTGCTCCTCCGCATCCCTCGCAACATGGCAGAGCTCCGAGCCGTGCGAGCCACCCTCGCGCTCTACAAGCGAGAGTTTCCGCTCCGAGTCGTCATCATTTTCGTCAATCTCTACCTTTTCCTGCAGTCGTTTTGCATCCCGGGGACTATTTGTATGAACCTGCTCGCCGGGTCGCTGTTCGGGTTTCTTCCGGGGTTATTCACGATTAGTATCCTGATTTCCGCGGGTGCCTGCGCGTCGTACACCATCTCCCATTTTCTCCTAAGAGACATAGTCTACTATTATTTCCCGGATAAGTGTGACTGGATGCGTACCGAGGTCCAGCGGCACTATACGTCTTTAATCTACTATGTCATCTCGCTCCGCATCACCCCCATCATGCCTACCTGGGTTGTCAATCTCTGCTCCCCGCTCGTCGGCATACCCATCCGAATCTACCTCATTGGAACCTTCTTCGGATTCATCCCTTCTAGTGTGATTCAAGTTAAAGCCGGGTGCGTGCTCTCGACTATTAACTCGCTCTCGGATCTCTACGACGCGCCTACTATTGCGGCTTTATTCCTAGTAGCTATTCTGGCCCTCGTCCCGCCTCTTTCCAAGACACTCTGGGCGCAGAGGCTCTGGGCTCAGGCCATGAGTAATAGCACGGTAGCCGCTTTCGTCTCCTTTATAGGCAGCCTCGGTGTTAGCAACAGCGGGGTTGGCAGAGTGACGTACACCCCGCTACGGCCGCACTATAGCGGGATTGGGATGCACAGTGGGGGGGTTGTGAGCAGTGGTAGTGGGAGCAGTGGCGGCTGTGGCAGTGTGGGTGTGAGCAACAGAAGTGGTGGCGGCAGTAGCAGTGGCAGTGTGGGTGTGAGCAGCAGCAGCACAGGGGTTCAGTTGGAGGGTATGGAAGCAGGGATAAGACCGCTAGCTGGAAGCAGAGCAGTGGCAGGGGTGCATGGCCAGTCGCCCTGAGGCAGTTATGCAGCAACGTCAGCAGCAGCAGAAAGTCAACAGTATCAGCCATAGCAGAAGCAGCAGCAGGAGGGTTTAGCTGGAGGGTAAGGAAGCAGGAACCAGACCGCTAGCTGGAAGCAGAGTAGTGGGGGGATGCATGTCAGTCGCCCTGAGAGGCGTTTTGCAGCAGCGTTAGCAGCAGCAGAAAGTCAACAGTATCAGCCACAGCAGCAGTAGCAGCAGCACGGGGGTTCAGCTGGCTGGTAAGGTAGCAGGAACCAGACCGCTAGCTGGAAGCAGAGCAGTGGGGGAAGTGCATGGTCAGTCGCCCTGAGGGAGGAGTTGTGTGCCGTGGTCAGGTCTGGGTGTGGTAGGAGCTGACGCTGCTGCGTCGACAGCAAAAAGCGTCAGCTGTTGCAGCCACAGCAGCAGCTGCACCAGCAGCTGCAGCAGTGGTTGTTGCAGAGTGAGCAGAAGCACAGGAGTTTGGTGGAGTTGAGTTGATAAAATTGATTGCTCCCATTTGGTGGTGGAAGAATGGGTTGGTTTGTGCTACCGTAGTGGCGGAAATCTTTTAAAGTCGGCTTTGCGCATGTTGCCTTTGGTTGCTTGTGTATGTAGGTGACTGAACATGTTTTTTCGTGCTATCCCAGTCTGCAGTTTGCGCACGTGGCTAGTGTTTTGTTGACGGAATCTCAACTGAGGAGCAACAGCTAGAGAGCTGGGTGGATACGAGAGTGGGTTAGACTTTTGAGACGCCTCAAAAGTCGTCTCTGTTCTCGCGGATTTTTGTAGGCGCCTTTTTTTTTTTTTTTTGCAGTTTGCGCATGTGGCTTGTGTTTTGTTGATGGAATCTCAACAGAGGAGCAACAGGTAGAGAGCTAGGTGGATACAAGAGTGGGTTTGTGCCTTGTCTCTGGCTGGTGGGATTTCTTGACCATTGTTTTGAGACCGACCGCATTACTTACTAGGTTCTGCTGCAAGTGGACTGGAGGAGCCCCTGCACCCAAATACACGTATATGTACCGATTTATGGGGTCCCTGCAGGCTTGGCCTTCCCCCATTGGCAAAAGCAACTTTTATAATGCAAACAGACAGACAGACAGCTGCTCTATGGCACTTTCATATCCAGCAGAACTGAGAACTGTATTCTTCTAGATTCTCCGGTACGTATCAGAATCTTTACAAACATTTCTCCAGTACCAGAACCGTAGAAGAAGACTCGGAAGTTTGAGAAACGTTGATAAATAATTAGGCTAATTGGAGGCAGGGTTTCCATAACACTGCGGAGGACTGTGGTGCAGTGCAGCATAACAACATATGAAGCATAACAACATATGAAGCATAACAACATATGAAGCATAACAACATATGAAGCATAACAACATATGAAGCATAACAACATATGAAGCATAACAACATATGAAGCATAACAACATATGAAGCATAACAACATATGAAGCATAACAACATATGAAGCAAAACAACATATGAAGCATAACAACATATGAAGCATAACAACATATGAAGCAAAACAACATATGAAGCATAACAACATATGAAGCATAACAGCATATGAAGCATAATCTAACTTGATCCCCACCGGGCTGTGCTCCCGCCATTGAGCCAGCAATTTGGGTCTGTCTGAGCCAGCACACAATCCGCCCTCTTCACCGCACCACACCGCACTGCATCACAACAGAATCACCGCAGCCACAACCAGCAGCAGAACCAAACCCGCTCCCCTCCTCCCCCGCACCCCTTTCGCGGGCCGATCAAAGTTGTACCTGCCTTTGAGCTGGCTCCCATAGTCGCTGAACCCCTCGCCCTTGAGCCAGCACTTGAGGCGCCTGGGGTCGGACTGAGCCAGCACACACTTATCGTTCTTCTGGCAGCGCTGCACACACGCAGCCGAGTCCAGCCCCTCCCCCCCGCCCACCTCCGGGCCCGTGTAATCCGTGTCCTTGTCCTTGAACTGAAACCCGTACTCTGGGTTGTGTGGGAAGGAGGGGAGGGGGGACGCAGGCGAAACAGGGACAAGGAAGTGGGACGGGGGGGGGGGGGGGGGTGGCGCGGAGACGGGGAGAAGGGGAATAAGGGTAAGCTGCTTCACAATCCACAAGCACGCCTCTCTCCACCGCACCACACCGGTCACAACAGCCGCTTGGGGTCAGACTGAGCCAGCACACACTTATCGTTCTTCTGGCAGCGCTGCACACATGCAGCCGAGTCGAGGCCCTCCCACCCGCCCACCTCCGGACCCGTGTAGTCCGTGTCCTTGTCCTTGAACCAGAACCCATAGTCTAGCTGGGGAGGGATGAGGGGAGTGAGGGAGAGGGAGCGAGGGAGAGAGAGGGAGAGGGACCGAGGGAGAGGGAGCGAGGGAGAGGGAGTGAGGGAGAGAGAGGGAGAGAAGGAATGCACGGAAGCAGCAGTAAAAGTCGAGCTTCACACGCACGCAGCTGAGTCCAGCCCTCCCCCCCCCGCCCACCTCCGGGCCCGTGTAGTCCGCGTCTTTGTCCTAGTCTGGGTTGGGGGAAGGAGGGAGGGGGGAGAGGAAGGAAACGAATGATCCACAAGCATGTCTGCACTCCACCGCACCACACCGCTCCACACTGCACCACAGCTGCTCCACTTGAGTCCAGCCCCTCTTCCCCGCCCACCTCCGGGCCCGTGTAGTCCATGTCTTTGTCCTTGAACCAGAACCCATAGTCTGGGCTATGGGTAAAGAATTAGTGAGTGGAAGAGGGAGGTGGGGGGGAGAAGAAAGAGGGGAAGCAGCAGTACAGGACTTGTTGCACACACACAGCTGAATCCGGCCCCTCCCCTCCCCCCACCTCCGGGCCCGTGTAGTCCGTTTCCATGTCCTTGAACCAAAACCCGTAGTCTGGTTTGCAGGAAGGAAGGGGTTGGGGGGGAAGGGGGAGACCAGGAAAGGGGAGACGAGCAAGGGGACAGGGGTTGGGGTGATGCCCCCGTGTAGTCTGTGTCCCTGTCCTTGAACCAGAACCCGTAGTCTGGTTTGGGGGAAGGGAAGGGAAGGGAAGGGAAGGAGAGGAATGATCCACAAGCATGTCTGCGTTCCACCGCACCACACCGCACCACACCGCTCCACACCGCTCCACACCGCTCCACACCAGCTCCACACCAGCTCCACTTGAATTAAGCCCCTCCCCTCCCCCCACACCCAGGCCCGTGTAGTCCATGTCTTTTTCCTTGAACCAGAACCCGTACTCTGGTTTTCCATTGTCCTTGCACCAGAACGTGTAGTGCGTGCAGTGTGCAGTGTGCAGTGTGTGCAGTGTGTGCAGTGTGTGTAGTGCGTGCAGTGTGTGTAGCTCTCTCTCTGTTCTTTCGTTCCCTTGTCCTTGCACCAGAACGTGTAGTGCGTGCAGTGTGTGTAGTGTGTGCAGTGTCAGTGTGTGTAGTGCGTGCAGTGTGTGTAGTGCGTGCAGTGTGTGTAGCTCTCTCTCTGTTCTTTCGTTCCCTTGTCCTTGCACCAGAACGTGTAGTGCGTGCAGTGTGTGCAGTCCGGACCAGAACCCCCTACTAAAGAAGGCTTTGTGAGCCGAAAATAGTTACCTACCACCAACTTTTTGCTTCACAAGGGATTCTAGAAGCAAGCCTACCACATCAACTAAACAATTTTACTACTAACGTGTAAACAGAGATGTTTTGAGACGTCTCTACTAACGTGCAAGCCTACTAACATCTGTGTTTACACGTGGATTCTAGAAGCAAGCCTACCACATCAACTGAACAACCTTACTACTAAAAAGCTGACTTTTGAGTCGACTCAAAAGTCAGCTTTTCGCTTCACAAGGGATTCTAGAAGCAAGCCTACCACATCAACTAAACAATCTTTTACTAAAAAGTAGCTGCTGCCATGTAAACCTTTCATGGCTCCGATTTGGGGCTCCCTCGGACCATGTTTTGAGTCGACTCAAAACTTGGGCTCCCTCGGACCAAAATCCCCTACGGACTCACCTTTAGGATCGATGCACGTGTTGGGCTGCCCCTGCTGGCACAGGTGCTGCCCACACCCCCCGCTGTCCACATCAACACAGCAAGGGGTGCTGCTGCTGCCTACCCTCCGCACATACCTCCCTCCCCTCACCCACCTTTAGGGTCGATGCACGTGTTGGGCTGCCCCTGCTGGCACAGGTGCTGCCCACACCCCCCGTTGTCCACGGCGCACTTCTTCACAAAAGCCAGGAACCCCGGCATCGTGCTCACTGCCGTGCCGTATTCCTTCTTGAGCACACACCGCTGCACACACGCGAGGCAAAAAAGGGAAGCGGCAGATGAATGAAAAGACTCGGCGCAGCGCACCCCCCAAACCAAACCACAGCGCACTTCTTCGCAAAGGCAAGGAACCCGGCGCTGTGCTCACTGCCGTGCCATAATCCTTCTTGAGCACACACCACTGCACACACACATACACGCACGCACACAGACACACACAGAGATGCACGCACGCACGCACACACACAGCAAATGTCGGATTCGCCATGAGAATTCTCAAAAGGTGACACCTGCCGTCCACTACCGTGCCATACTCCAGCTCGAGTCGACTCAAAAGTCAGCTCGAGTCGACTCAAAAGTCAGCTCAAAAGGTGACAACTGCCATCCACTACCATGCCATACTCCAGCACACACTGCTGCACACGCGCGGGCACGGAACAAGACGACGCTTTAGCAAACGGAACAACAGTGTAAAGCTAGTGGGAAAAAAGTAGTTCTAAAAAACCCTAAGTCTAGCACTCCCTTCGCACGACTCACCGTCCCCGCATGAGTCTGACTGGCAGCACGCACGCACTGAGATGCCTTACAGCAAATCCAAAACTCCAACACACACACACACACGCACGCACGCACGCACGCACGCACGCACGCACGCACGCACGCACGCACGCACGCACGCACGCACGCACGCACGCACGCAGGCACGCACGCACGCACGCACGCACGCACGCACGCACGCACGCACGCACGCACGCACGCACGCACACACACACACACACACACACACGCACACACACGCACACACACGCACACACACACACACACACACGCACACACACACACAAACACGCACACACACGCACACACACGCACACACACGCACACACACGCACACACGCACACACACACGCACACCCAATCACGCACCTGCATGCCGGGCACGTATTGCGCTGTGACGCACGGCCCGGGGTACGTCTGGCAGCGGTGCACACACTCGGTGGCGTCGATGTCTTCAATGATGGCGTCGTCCGGTACTAGCTCGCCCGTGAGGTCCCACGAGGAGTTGGTGGGCGAGATGAACCCCATGGCTGCAAGGTGGGATGGGGTTGGGTGCAGTGCAGTGCGGTGGAGGGCGGTTAAGCACGGGCAGCGGCACACGCACTCAGTGGCGTCGATGTCTTCAATGATGGCGTCATCTGGTACCAGCTCGCCCGTGAGCTCCCACGAGGAGTTGGTGGGGGAAATAAAACCCATGGCTGAGTGTGGTGGGGTATGGTGGGGTGCGGTAGGGAGGGGTGGAGTGCGGTGGAGGGTGGTTAAGCATGGGCAGCGCCTGACACACTCAGTGGCGTCGATGTCTTCAATGGTGGCGTCGTCCGGCACCAGCTCGCCTGAGAGATCCGTTGAGGAGTTGGTGGGGGAGATGAACCCCATGGCTGGTTTGGGGTGGGGTGGGGTGGGTTGAAATGCGGTAGGGTGCGGTAGGTTGGGGTGTTATTAGGGAGGATGACACTCAGTGGCGTCAATGTCTTCAATGGTGGCGTCGTCCGGCACCAGCTCGCCTGAGAGCCCCATGGCTGCAAGGCGGGGAGGGGCGCAGTGCGGTGGGGAGTGGTAGAGAGGGGTGGGTGGAGGAGTTGGTCGGGGAGATGAACCCCATGGCTGGGGGAAGGGGAGGGGCGGGGTGCAGTGCGGTGGAGGGTGGTCAAGTATGGTGATGCTGCACACACTCAGTGCCCTGGGTACGCCTGGCAGCAGTGCACGCACTCAGTGGCGCCAATGTTGTTGATAATGGCGTTGTCCGGCACCAGCTCGCCTTTTGAGGCGCCTCAAAAAGACTTTTGAGACGACTTTTGAGGCTCCTCAAAAGTCACTCAGTGGCGCCAATGTCGTTGATGATGGCGTCGTCCGGCACCAGCTCGCCTGAGAGCTCCCACGAGGAGTTGAACCCCATGGCTGCAAGGTGGGATGGTTTGCAGTGCGGTGGGGGGCGGTAGAGTGGGGTGGGTGGTGATAATGGCGTCGTCCGGCACCAGCTCGCCTGAGAGCTCCCACGAGGATTTGGTCGGGGAGATGAACCCCATGGCTGCATGGTTGGAGTGCGGTGGGGTGAGATGGTGTGCGATGCGAGCATGATGGCACTGTCAGGCACCAACTCTCCAAAATCTTCCATAGATTTGGGAGATAAAACCCCATGGCTGGGTGCGGTGGGGTAGGGTGGGGTGGGTTGGGGTAGGTTAAGGTGGGGTGCAGTGCGGTGAGGCGTGGTAGGTTGAGTGTGGTTAAGGATGATGAGAAGGGGGAGCGGGAGAGGGACGGGGAAGAGGTGACGAGAGTCTTACAGGTCGAGTCGCTGCATAGAAAGCTGGCTTGCGCTGGTTCTGCTGGCTCCAGCTGGTTCTATTCTAACAATAGTAAATATTTTTCTGACAACTTACAGGTCGAGTCGCTGCATCGAAAGCTGGCTCGCGGCGCGTTAGGGTCCGAGAAATCCGTCGGGCACGGCGCGCAGAGCGCGCTGCCATTGGTCGAAGTATTAACGCACGACGACGAGAAGCACGGTAGCGCGAACGCCGTGGCGCTCGGGCTGCGCGCCGGCTGGCGATTAACGGCGGATTTTAGCGCGCACCCGCCTGCGTCGCTAACGACGGCTAGGAGACACTGCTCGCGGTCGTAGTTTAAGCACCGCCGTTGGCACTCCGCCGGGGAAATAGGTCCGTCTATGTACTCTAAGTCGTTTCCCGGATAGTCCTTGTTTGGCGGGAGCTCTGCTAGGCCATACTGATTGGAGCTTAGAACTTCGCAGGTCTGCGCCGCGGCGCGAGGGAGGGAGGTGAGCGAGAGGAACGGCGCGTGGCCGGAGATTGCTATAACGAGGATGGCGAGGAGGAGAAGTTTCGGGGATACTAGGTAGGTGTCTGAAAGGCGGCGATAGGAGCGAGATGGGCGAATGGAGGGGGAAGAGGAGTGATGGGAGGAAGGGACTGAGTAGCGAGGTGACTTTTGAGTCGACTCAAAAGGGGCTGAGTAGCCTGAATGAGAGTCAGAATAACCTGAATAAATAAGGTAAAGTTGGGAAACCCCTAGTGAGTCGCTCTGTTGGAGACTAGTACGCTGATATGGAAAATTATGGCGGTTAGGGAATGGTGGAACAGGATGTTGCATCGAGCTCTCTGCGCGTCGCGGAGCCATGTAGCTGCAATGGGATAATTGAAAGGTTGTGATGGTAGGAACTTTCGGGTGGACTCGATAGTAGTTTGTTATACGGGTCACGTGAGGGGAGAGTACGGGTATGGAGGTTGTAATGCAGTCCCGGACGATACTTGTTCTAACTGGAAAAAGCGCGGCTTGGTAAGCGTTAGTGGCTACCCTCCGGAACGGGAGACTCCTGTGCTACTCTTATAATGGCACTAATTTGGGGTCCGGAGGCGTAAGTTCAGCCACGGAGCACAATTATTACCGTTGAGCACATAATCGATGGTCAAGAATGAGAGCGATTATTGCATGGTCTGGAAGAAATGACACACAATGCGATCAGCGGGGAGCTCGAGACTTACTAGTGGAGTGGAGAGCTCCTAAAAATGCTCCACTAAACCATGGACTAGGCTCGGTTTGCACAGAAATCTCCTTTGCCCACTCGGGTTACTTTTCTCGTTTATTTCGTGAGCTCGGCTTGCCCCGAAACTGTACCAGGCGCGAGGTTCGCGAAATCTCGTCTGGTCAGACTTGGATGTCGCCGACAAGGCTCGGCACTTGCGCAGTCGAAAGGTTCCTTTCGGTGGTTCGGTTCGGCACACCATCCAGCCAGCCAGGCTGTTCGGTTTCCGCGTCGCTGCTCGGTGCTGCAGGCTCGTCAGTGTGTCAGAGCTGCCTGGCGACGATACACGACGCGTTACTAATGCCCGAAACTTTGTCGCAAGTGCTCAATTTCCTTACGGCAGAAATTGATGTGTAGTTTCTGGTTTACCCTGAAAATAGAGGTGGAAACCGAGTAGAAGAGCGAAAGTACACCGTAATTGTTGAACTCTCCAAAGCCCCAAGAAAAATCCCCAAACACTAAACCCTGAGGTATTTCTGCATTTGAGCCCAGTAGCAAATTTCGGCGTCTCGTTTTTCTTTTAGGCTTCAGACTGGGTAGTTCCACACTATCCTTACCATCTGTATCCCAGTTAGGTTGTTATTCCCCCTCCTCGCTCCACTTAGGCCCTCAGGAGGAACGCTAGGGGGTTAACCAGAAGCAAATTCGGAAAGGATACAGAAAAGTATATATAGAGTTCAAATCAGAAGCGAAAGGGGGGGTGGAAGGAGCGCAGGCATGGCCGCTGAAGGGCCGTCGATGGCTGTTGCAGAGGCGGGGGTGGAAGGAGCGCCCACGGGCGGAGCGGCGGGCGGAGCGGCGGAAGCGGGGGTGATCTTCGTGCTGGAAAAGGCGTCGCTCGAAGTCGCCAAAGTCGGAAAGGTCTCGCCAACCCCCCCTCCCTCTCCCACCCCTCCCAGCCCCCCGCCCACCCCCTTCCCCCCAACCCCTTTTGAGACGTCTTAAAAGGGAGGGGCGGTGGAAGCGGGGGTAAACTTAGTGTTGGAAAAAGCGTTGCTCGAAGGCGCCAAAGTCGGAAAGGTCTCTCCTCTCCGCGCTTCGTACCGCCGTCGTGCTTTTGGAGACGACAGTTCCTTTCGAAACCCTCCCTCTCCCCCTTTTATACCTCTCCCCTCTCCCCCCCTCAACCCCCCTCTCTCCATCCTTTCTCCCCAACTTCTCCCCCCCACCCCCCTCCCCCCCTTAAAACCGCTTCCTTGTCGCCCCCAGGCGTACGTGTTGCTCAGCTGCGACGACCACGCCAGCATCCTTCTCTTCTCAACCCCCCCTCCCCCCTTCCCCCCATCTCCCCCCCATCTTCCCCCACTCCCGCGCTCCCCGCACCCCGCCCTCCCCTTCTCCCCCAGGCGAACGTGCTGCTCAGCTGCCACGACCACGCCAGCATCCTCGTCCTCCTCAGTTACTTCTTCGCCATTATTCGCCAAAACCCCGAACCCCACCCCCCCCACAACCCCCCCAGGCGTACGCGCTGCGCAGATGCGACGACCCCGCCAGCTTCATGCGCCTCTCCACTTGCCAAAACCCTCAACCCCCCCTCCCCCCTGCCCCCCCTCCCCCCTGCTCCCCCTCTCCCCCCACTCCTCTCCCCCAGACATACGTGCTGCTGAATTGCGACGACCACGCCAGCTTCCTCTTCTCCTCAGGTACTTATTCGCCACAATCCGAAACCCCGTTCCTCCTCCTCCCCCCCCCCCCCCCCCCTCCTCCCCCCCCCTCTCCTTCCCCCCCTCTCCTTCCCCCCCTCTCCTTCCCCCCCTCTCCTTCCCCCCCTCTCCTTCCCCCCCCCCTCCTTCCTCCTCGCCCCCAGACGTACGTGCTGCTGAATTGCGACGACCACGCCAGCTTCCTGCGCAAGCACGGCAAGGACCCCGCGCTCTACCGCCCTGACATCTGCCACCAGGTGGGTGCGAGTAGGTGCGACCAGGGAAAGGTGCGGGCAGGTTTGTCAAGGTGTGAGCAGGTGTGTGGCAAGCACGGCAAGGACCCCACGCTCTACCGCCCTGACATCTGCCACCAGGTGGGTGCGAGGAGGTGCGAGGAGGTGCGAGTAGGTGTGTGGTGCCGCAGAGGTGTGGCAAGCATGGAAAGGACCCCGCGCTCTACCGCCCGGACATATACCACCACCAGGTGTGAGGGGGTTTGACTCGGTGCAAGCAGGTGTATCGTGGAAGCAGAGGTGTGCCAGGTCCCTGCGCTTTATCGCCCCAATACCCAGCCCTTCTGGACAGCCCATTGAATAAGGCAGGGCGGCTCAAGGCCTTTCACGTGACCACCACGCGCAACACACTCATCCAAGTCAACCCCTCCCACATCCGCATTCCCCCCTTCTGCTCCCCTCCCCCCATTCCCCCCTCCCTCCCCCCCTCCTTTTCCCAACTCTCTTCCCTGCCCCACACGCGCCCTACCTTCCCCCTCTCCCCCACGCCACTCCCAGGCGCTGCTAGCCATTTTGGACAGCCCGTTGAATAACGCTCGGCGGCTCAAGGCCCTCTATGTGGCTCAAGGCCCTCTATGTGGCTCAAGGCCCTCTATGTGGCTCAAGGCTCTCTATGTGGCTCAAGGCTCTCTATGTGGCTCAAGGCTCTCTATGTGGCTCAAGGCTCTCTATGTGGCTTAAGGCTCTCTATGTGGCCACCACGCGCAACACACTCATCCAAGTCAACCCCCACGTCAGCATCCCCCTCCTCTGATGCCCCTTCTCCCCCACACTTGTCAGGCGCTTCTAGCGATACTAGACAGCCCGTTGAATAAAGCTGGAAGGCTCAAGGCTCTCTATGTGGCCACCACGCGCAACACACTCGTGCAAGTTAACCCCCACATCCGCATTCCCCGCACGTTCCGCCGCTTCTGCGGGCTCATGGGTGGGTGGGAGGAGGAAGGGAGAGGGGGTGGGTGGGTGGGTGGGTGGGTGGGTGGGCAGGGTCGGTAATTGAGGGGCCTGAAACGGCACCCCCCACATCCGCATTCCCCGCCCGTTTCTGCGGGCTCATGGGTGGGTGGAGGAAGGGCGGAAATTAGGTGGAGTGGGGTTGGGAGATTGAGTAGACCTTTCATGGGTGAACACGTTTTGCACTCTCATAGGGGCATGTGGGTGAAATGTGTGGGCATGTGATTGAAATGTGTGGGCATGTGATTGAAATGTGTGGGCATGTGGGTGAAATGTGTGGGCATGTGATTGAAATGTGTGGGCATGTGATTGAAATGTGTGGCCATGTGGGTGAAATGTGTGGGCATGTGATTGAAATGTGTGGGCATGTGGGTGAAATGTGTGGGCATGTGATTGAAATGTGTGGGCATGTGGGTGAAATGTGTGGGCATGTGATTGAAATGTGTGGGCATGTGGGTGAAATGTGTGGCCATGTGATTGAAATGTGTGGCCATGTGATTGAAATGTGTGGGCATGTGATTGAAATGTGTGGCCATGTGATTGAAATGTGTGGGCATGTGATTGAAATGTGTGGGCATGTGATTGAAATGTGTGGGCATGTGATTGTAATGTGTGGGCATGTGATTGTAATGTGTGGGCATGTGATTGAAATGTGTGGGCATGTGATTGAAATGTGTGGGCATGTGATTGAAATGTGTGGGCATGTGATTGAAATGTGTGGGCATGTGATTGAAATGTGTGGGCATGTGATTGTAATGTGTGGGCATGTGATTGAAATGTGTGGGCATGTGATTGTAATGTGTGGGCATGTGATTGTAATGTGTGGGCATGTGATTGAAATGTGTGGGCATGTGATTGTAATGTGTGGGCATGTGATTGTAATGTGTGGGCATGTGATTGAAATGTGTGGGCATGTGATTGAAATGTGTGGGCATGTGATTGAAATGTGTGGGCATGTGATTGAAATGTGTGGGCATGTGATTGTAATGTGTGGGCATGTGATTGAAATGTGTGGGCATGTGATTGAAATGTGTGGGCATGTGATTGAAATGTGTGGGCATGTGATTGAAATGTGTGGGCATGTGATTGAAATGTGTGGGCATGTGATTGAAATGTGTGGGCATGTGATTGAAATGTGTGGGCATGTGATTGAAATGTGTGGGCATGTGATTGAAATGTGTGGGCATGTGATTGAAATGTGTGGGCATGTGATTGAAATGTGTGGGCATGTGATTGAAATGTGTGGGCATGTGATTGAAATGTGTGGGCATGTGATTGAAATGTGTGGGCATGTGATTGAAATGTGTGGGCATGTGATTGAAATGTGTGGGCATGTGATTGAAATGTGTGAGCATGTGATTGAAATGTGTGGGCATGTGATTGAAATGTGTGGGCATGTGATTGTAATGTGTGGGCATGTGATTGTAATGTGTGGGCATGTGATTGAAATGTGTGGGCATGTGATTGAAATGTGTGGGCATGTGATTGAAATGTGTGGGCATGTGATTGAAATGTGTGGGCATGTGATTGAAATGTGTGGGCATGTGATTGTAATGTGTGGGCATGTGATTGAAATGTGTGGGCATGTGATTGTAATGTGTGGGCATGTGATTGTAATGTGTGGGCATGTGATTGAAATGTGTGGGCATGTGATTGTAATGTGTGGGCATGTGATTGTAATGTGTGGGCATGTGATTGAAATGTGTGGGCATGTGATTGAAATGTGTGGGCATGTGATTGTAATGTGTGGGCATGTGATTGAAATGTGTGGCCATGTGATTGAAATAGCTCTCTCTTCCCCTTCTCTATTTCCTCCCTCCAACATCCCTCTATCCTGCTCAGTTCATTCGTTTCCCGTTCCCTTTTTTTCTCTCTCTCTCTCTCTTTCTCTCTCCCCCACTCCCTTTCCTCCTCTACCAACAGTTCAGCTGTTGCAGAAGCTATCCATACGCGCTACAAACGGGCCTGATAAGCTCCTCAAGGTCATCAAGCACCCCGTCACTAAATACCTACCGCCCGGGTGCAGGAGAATAGGTGAGCTATTAGTACTGGCTTGGGTCTGAATCACTCTCCCACCCACCTCTGGTAAGCTCCTACATCAGGCATCCTGTCACCAAATTATGAAGAATAGGTGAGCTCATCGTACAGCTGCCCTAAATCTGAATCACTGCAACAACCGCCACGCACCACTCCTCCCAACCTCAACTATAATTATCCCCTCCTTTTCTCCCATCTTCTCCCCGCATCAGGCTTGGAGTACAGTGCGCAGAAAGTGGTTCATCTGAGCCAGTTCTTATATCCTGTTGTGCTTCCCCTCTTGACCTTAGTCTTTGCTCCTTGTGCTCCTCTCCCCTCCCCCCATCAGGCTTGGAGTACAGCGCACAGAAGGTGGTGCATCTGTGCCACTCGTAGTTTGTGTTTCCCCCTCCTGACATCCTCTCTTCCCATCTCCCCTGTTCCCTCTTTTCCCTCGCATCAGGCTTGGAGTACAGCGCACAGAAGGTGGTGCATCTGTGCCACTTCCCTCAGCTCTTTCCACTCCCCTCCTCCCCTCCCATCCTCTCCCCTCCCCACTTCTCCCTCCCCGCATCAGGCTTGGAGTACAGTGCGCAGAAGGTGGTTCATCTGAGCCAGTTCTTATATCCTGTTTTGCTTCCCCTCTTGACTCCCCTCCCCTCCTCACCTCCCTCCATCCCACCCCTCCTCCCCCCCCCTCCCCCTCCCCGCATCAGGCTTGGAGTACAGTGCGCAAAAGGTGATGCATCTGCGTCAATTCTTATGCCTTTGTGCTTACCCCTCCTGACATTCACTCCTCTCCTCTCCTCCCCTCTCCTCTCCTCTTCCCTGTTCCGTTTTTCCTCGCATCAGGCTTGGAGTACAGCGCACAGAAGGTGGTGCATCTGCGTCAATTCTTAAAAACAACCAACTCAGAGACACTAGTCTTTGTGGTGAGCTTAGAAAACCCATGGTTCTGTATCTCCTCTCTTCCCCTCTTTCTCATGACTCCTCCACCCCCCCGCCCACACTCTCCCCCTTCCCCCCCCCGGCTCCCCCCTCCCTTCCCTCCCACCACCTCCTTCCCCACTCAAGAACACTCGTTTTGTTTCTCTTCTTCCTCGTTAGTATATCTGTTATGACCAGTACGTGTTTGTGTTTTATTTTGTCGACCAACTCATGCATTATAGCATATGTGCCATGCTGTGCTTTTAGTATGCGTCTCCTTTCTCCCTCCCCCTTGGTCCAACATTGTGGTGCAACAGGTGGGGGCGATGGCTAGTGGTGACATCAGTAGTCTTTTTTTTAGGCGCCCCAAAGTAGTATGCGTTCCTTTGCCCATCCCTCCCCCTTGGTCCTACTTTGTGGCATAACAGGTGGGGGCAATGGCTAGTGGTGACATCAGCAGTGACTATGTGGATGAGATGATTGCTGGTGAGTTGAGAGGGGTGGGGAGGGGTACAATCGGGTCTACTCAATACACACAGGGATGGTGACATCAGTAGTGACTATGTGGATGAGATGATTGCAGGTGAGTGGAGGGGAGGGGGGCGGGGGGGTAGTTCTGGGTCGATTCAAAGCACACAAACCAGGCGGGAGTTGACCCGAAACAGGTGGGGGCAATGGCTAGTGGTGACATCAGTAGTGACTATGTGGATGAGATGATTGCAGGTGAGTTGAAAAAGGGGGAAGGGAAGGAGAGGGGGTGGCAACTTGAGTGATTGAGGGATTCTAGTGGATCTAAAACGCATGAGAGGAAGGGGAGGGGGGGGGGAGGAGGGGAGGGAGGGAGTGGCAGCGTGAATGGAGTGTGTGTGGTGGAAGGGGAGGGGGAAGGAAGGATGGGGGTCACGGCTATAGTGACTTCAGCAGTGACTATGGGGAAGGAAGGATGATTGCTGTTGAGTTGGTTCGTTAATGGATGGCATGGGATTGCACAGATGTGGACACATCTAGCCTTCTCTTCTCTTATCGCGTCTCTTGCATCTCATCACTTTTCTTTCATCGTCTGCTGCCCCGGTTCCTTTCCCCTCTTCCGTTATTTTAGTAATGTTTTGCTTGCCTGCTTCTCTCTTGTTTCCTGTTTGCCCTTCTTTCCTCTCGTCTGTTACCCCACCCCTTCAGTTTCGGAATACCCACTAAGCGCAGCCACTTGCTTGTCTCGCTTGTGTACTACACTGGAACTAAAGTGGGGAATCTTATAGGTTATACATTGGGGGCAGTATAAACATTTTTGTTCACCATTATTGAATAAAGTGGGGCTCATAGTATTTCTGTACATCATTGCAGCCATATCCTCGTCCGGGAAAAAATACTACACAATTGCAGCTGTTCTGCACACATGGGAATTCTTTATGGAAGAATACTCTTACGGTAATCCTGTGGTAGAAAACAATGGTGTGTACACGTCATCAATCAGTTTGCAGCATATTGCGTTCGAGCTGATATCGGATCGCTGTCGTTATCGATGGCTGTCCTTGTGAAGGCTGTTGGTGCGTTACTCCCACAGTGCAAGCAACTGCAAGTCATGTTGCAAGCGCACGTGGTTGCGAGACTGATCGCTGCGAGACGCCAAGGGGAGTGGAAGTTGCGAGGAGAGATCTAGTCAAATGCTGACATCATAATCGAAGTGTTCACGGTCAGTCATTAGACGTTTTCCGTCCAAATGTTGCTACACTGTACAGAGATAACTGCACCCTCTTTCGCAATAAAATTGTTTTGGCTGCTTGAACTTTGGTGAAAGTAGAGGAAGGTATATTCTAAAGGCGCGAGTGTGTGTATTTGTCTGCCCAAGATTGCCTTGCTTGAGAGGTGCGATTGACGGCGCCCTTCAAATCCCGCATCATCGTCTCTGCACGGGTGCTTCACTGTCACTGAGGATGGCTGACGTTGCCATACTCCTGGGTGGCTGAAAAATGTTGACTGATGTTGAAGCATTTGTCGGTATGGAAGAGTGTTCTCCGCTTCCGTCGACCTGTCCCTTTTGGCCCCTCTCTCCTTCCACAGCACCTGCAGCCCGATCCCAAACCAATCCCAATCCCGGCTCCGCTCATCCTCCCCCCCAACTGGCACTGGCTGGGCAGAACTGCCAAGATGCGGAAACGTTCCTCCCCCACCCTTTGCCCTCCCCACTTCTCCCATGTGATGGAAACCTGTCTGGCGCCCCCCATCAAACTTCCCTTCCTGTCGGCCCACCTGATGGCTTCGTGTGCTGGATGATCGGCTGCCCCAGTTTTAGCAGTCCACAGTTCCTAAATTCTCTGTCCTACTGGTTCTCCTACACTTCGAATGTAGGTTGCCTGGCACATCCTTCCTTTGATTCAAACCTGGTTGAGGAAACAGGTTTTATTTACAGTGGTTGAGTTGTGGAGGGTGGTATTAAAAAACAATACTTCTACTTTCATCTCCGCTTCTCATCTCGTTGTCACTTCTGCTTGCTGCTGCTGCTCTCCCTTCCGGGGGGCCTCCATCCACCACCTCATCGCCTTCGGTTTCCTGTCTCCTCAGCATCCCCCGTCCTGCCGCCACCTGTGATGTGAGTGGGCCCCTGTCCCGCGGCTCACTCTCTCCATCCCATCAGCCGACCGACGCTGCTGCGGGGTGTGAGAGCTGCTCCCAGGCTTGCAGCTCACTCCGAGAGTTCGGCTTTGCGTGCTTCAGTCACCTCCCTAAACAGTGACTGTTCATAAGGATGGGCTCGAGTTCTTTTCCGTCCAGCACAGCAAAGTGCAAGTCAGAACAGCCGCTGCTCCCAGAAGCACCCACCCACACAATCTCGATTTGCGCAAGACACGGTCGACCAACTGGCTCCACACTGGAAACGAAGCGCCGTGACCGACGCTTGAAGTGTCTCTCTCCGGCACACGCAATCTTTCTCCGCTGGGTGTTGCCACCTACTGCACTACACGACTAATAGAAATAGTCGCCACTCCTCTCTGCGGGTCCCACTCTTTCCCCCACGGTTTTCGAGTCCTTTCACCGTCCTCCCACCTACCTCGCGGTCTTGCTTTAATCGCACGCAAGATATCGGAAAGTCGAAGGAGACTACCCCCGACAAGTGCCAATCGCGCCACGTGCTCCCGCAGCGCCCTACCCAGCCGTATTAAGCCGTCATTTTTTTTTACGCACGTAGAAAACCTCGAATTGCTGCCGTCGACGTCAACAAATCACAAAGCAGGCCAATTTTAACATTATTACTGAGACTGAACGCACCGTCGCAATAATTTCAGGAGACACGAGACGAAAA
Organism: Closterium sp. Naga37s-1; assembly: GCA_947471745.1. Classification (NCBI taxonomy): domain Eukaryota; kingdom Viridiplantae; phylum Streptophyta; class Zygnematophyceae; order Desmidiales; family Closteriaceae; genus Closterium; species Closterium sp. Naga37s-1. The sequence continues at coordinate 1,023,044 of CANJKZ010000908.1, forward strand.
AAATAAGAAAACTGCAGAATTGCGTCTATTCCTCCCACCCTTCGCGACGGCGCGAAGCCAGTCAACCTGGCGACTCTAACTCTTCCCATGGTGCCAGCCAGACTGGGGATATTTCCACCAGCGCCGGACTGGGAGCAACAGCCGCAGCCCGCCTCGCCGCAACCCCCGCCACTGCTGTCACCCGTCGCACCGCCTCCTTCCGCGGCGATTGAGGCGACGCCTGCGATGGCGACGGACGACGGCGACGACGACGACGACGACAGCATGCTACCGCCCGGATTTCGCTTCCACCCGACGGACGAAGAGCTTCTGTGTTATTACCTTCGGCGACGCGTGGACAACCGTCGCATAAGCTTCAATGTGATGGGCGACATCGACTTGTACAAATTCGAACCTTGGGATCTCCCCTCGCGCGCCTCGAGTCCTCTAATGGGGAACGACGAGTGGTTCTTTTTCACGCCGCGCGACCGGAAATACCCGTCCGGGCTGCGGTCGAATCGCGCCACGCCTGCGGGGTATTGGAAGGCGACCGGGAAGGACCGGCCCGTGTTCGCCGCGAATCGCGGAGGAGGAGGAGGGGGCTCGAGCAGTGGCGGTGGAGGTGGAGGTTCCGGCGCGACGACGGTTATTGGCTTCAAAAAGACGCTCGTTTTCTATCGGTAAGGACGACTCGCGTTTCATGGTTTAGCGGGTTCGAAGTTTGATTGAATTGAAACCCCTCTTCGTACCATCCAATTCCAATTGGTTCGGCGGTTGGAGTGAAAATTGTGAAAATTTGTGAAATTATTTCGACGCTCAATTTCTTCAATTTGTGAAAATTGGCTTTGTTTGAACCCTCCCCCTCCCCGCCTCCCCGGTCCCGATTTGATCAGGGTTTCGCGGAGAAACGACGCTAGAAACTCTCTCTGGCAGGAGCGTCGTCGCATTATCGCATGTCTTTCGCATGTTGTTAGCCATTCGCAAGGGCCCTTTCTTATACGATCTTTTCCTGTCGTTTCTCCCCGCCCCCCTCGTTCCCCATCCCCCCCGTTTTCCAATTCCTCTCAGCGGGCGTGCGCCAGCAGGCGAGAAGACGGAATGGGTGATGCAGGAGTACCGCCTACCCGACAGCTCCGACGACATCGCCAGCCTAATGCTGCCGGCCGGCAGTTCCGCCGTCAGCGCTGACGTCACCATCTCCGCGCCTCCGTCGCCGTCCGCGTCGGGCTGGCAGAGCGCAAGCGGCCCGTCGGGAATGACTCTGTCACAGTGGGTGGTCGTGCGCGTGTACACGCGCGGCGCGCCTCCGCAGCAGGCGCAGCCTGGGCAGGGCGGCGGAGGAAGCGGGGGGCGACTAGCCGCGCCCGGGGGCTTGGGTCACGCGCTCCAGGCGCACGCGGAAAGAGCCGCGGGAAAAGCGTTGAAAGCGGGAAAGGTGGGAAAGTCGGAACTGGTAGAGGAGCCAGAGCAGCAGCGGATGATTTTGGATTCTGGCGGCAGCGGCGGAAGCGGAAGCTTCCCGTTAGTATGTGGGCTGAGCGCGGAGAGGGGGGAAATGGGCTCCGTTCCGCAGTCTCCGCTCGTGTCCCCGCGTTTTCCTCTTCCGCAGGCTCACTTTCCGATTAGTCCGCGCCAACCTCCCGCAAGCAGGAGCGCAAGTGCTGCTATTTCCGCAGGAGCTTCCGCCGCCGCTTCCGCCGCTGCTTCCGCCGTTGCTTCCGCTACTTCTGGTGCAGGCGGAATTGCCCCAGTCGGAGCCGCCGGTCCTGCGCCTGGTTCAGCTCTCAACAGCCTTCGGAAACTTTTTTCTGCCCGGTCTTCCCAAACCGCGCCCCTGCCCGTGCTTCAGAAGGGGCCTTCCGCAATTGACCGGGCAGTTACTGTAGCTATCGGAGATTCTGCCAACCAATCAGGAATCGCTGCGACTTCGAATGTAACTAACGTGGGTTTCGCGAACGCCAATCATGGTCTCGCAAATCAATCAGCAGGTTCGAGTCCCACAGGTTCGGGAGCTGTAACGAATCAATTTAATTCGAGCCTGTTGCTTGGGGCAATGTCAAACCTGACGCGGTTCAACTCCCCAGCAATCCCAAGGGGCAATTCTTTACCATCTGACATAACTGCAGGCCTGGGTTCGAATCCTGCCAGACACATTTCAACACTTGCAAGAGCTCAAAGCTTGGCGCAATCAACTGTTATGGAGGAGTCAGGCGAAGGGGAAGAGGAGAATCAAGGGCAGGTTGGGGCGACCGAGCGAAGCACAGAGGCGCAGCTGGCAAGCGGGCAGAAAAACGGGCAGAAAGCCGGGCAGGAAAGAGGGCAGGAAAGCGGACAGGGAAGCGGGCAGGGAGGTGGAGGAAACGAATCTGCAGAGGCATTTTCGAAGCTTCTTGCCGAGTACGTGTCAGGGCAGGGAGACAATGATGGGCATGCGAATATTTTCTCCTGGCAGACGGACCCAGCAGCCACGACAAGCGTGTTCCCCGCGTGCCAGGAGCAGCAGATGCAGCAGAGTGAGGAGGCACAAGGGACAGGGCGGTGTGAGGGGGGAACTCAGGAGACTCAAGAGACGCATGGAAAAGAGAGGGCGGACGCTCAGGCTGCCGCTGGGGAAGCATCCGAGAAGCAGCACAACCAGGTCCAGCAACATGAGAACCAGGCAAGACCCATGCTACGTCGCCTGCAGCGGTCAAACGCTGCCGAGATTGAGCCTCTCGAGGACCTGATTGGCCCACAGAGCCCTTCAAGCCAGGGCCTGCAGCAGCCGCATCAACAGATCCAGCAGCAGGAGCAACAGCAGCCCACAATCTCTCCTGCTCTGACCCCAGGCCTGGGAACCCCACCCGCAGCAGCCACTCCCCTGCCCGACCCTTTTCTGGCTGTGCCAACCCCATCCTCTGCACTGACCACTCCTGGTATGCCTCGGGATCTTCTCGGACTTGAAACCCTAATGACGCCCATGGATCTGACTGCTACTGGCTGGTGGGCTGCTGCCGATGCTGCTGCTGCGGCTGCTGTTGCTATTGCTGTTGCTCCTCCTGGCGCTGCTGCTGCTGGTGGTGGCGGTGCCGCCGGTGCTTCTTCTGCTGCTGGTGATATCACTGTTGCTGCTGGTAATGCTGCGGCTGGGGGTGCTGATACAGGTGCTGCTGCTGGTAACCTCTCACCTTTTTCCGCCATGGGTTCTGGTGTTGGAGTTGGTAATTTCGGGGGTTACAGCGGTTTTTCAGCGTTTGGCAATGGCAGCGGGCACTTGTCTTTTTTCGACAGCCCGTTCAGGTTCGGCACTCCCGCTCCCACAGGGGCTGATTGTGGGGCTGCGAATGCCTGGACGGCTGCCGTTGTTGCTGCTGCTGCTGCTGCTGCTGGTGCCGATGCTGCTGCTGCTGGTGGTGCAGATGCTGCTGCTGCTGCCACTGATGCTGCTGCTGGTACTGCTTCCGCTGTTGCCACTGGTGCTTCTGGCCCTGCTCCCACAGGAGCTGATTCAGGGGCCCGGTTCCGAGGGAGCGAGTGTGCAGCGCAAGCCAGTGGCAGCGTCAGTGAGAGTGGCAGTGAGCTGAGTTCCCCGTGCACTAACACCACTCACACCCCCCCCACCGCCTCTGCGAGTGATGGTGAATTCGCAGGGGAAGTGGCCGGTCCTGCTGCTATTGCAGCTGAGTCGCTTGCTGCAGACAATAGTGCCGCTGAGTCAAACCTTTCAGCAACGCAGCTCCCACACCAGCAATGTTTGCTACAGCAGCAGCATTTATCCACTGCCGCTGCAGCCGCAATTGCTTCTGACCGTTTTTCCATGCTCTCCTCCCCTCCTCTACCGCCTGGGATGATGTCAGAGCTCACCGAGCTGCTTCTACACTCGGCAGTTGCCCAGCCTAGTGACTCAGGCTCGGGGCCAGCAGGGTCGGAAGCAGGCTCGGCGCAAGCGTGCAGTGAAGGGAAGGATGGTGGTGCAGGACAAATCATTAGGCAGTTCCAGCAACCACTGTGGGCGACTAAGGCACACCAGCAGCAGCAGCAGCAGCAGCAGCGCCAGCTGGAGCAAGGGCATGAGAAGAATGGAGCACAGGGAAGAAAGCAGGTTCGGTCCCCGAAGCGGAGTCGAGGGGAGGGTGAGTTTGAGGGGCTGATGGTGATGGAAGCAGGTGGAGCTGCTGATGGGGTTTCAATGGAGGCAAGCCTGGTTCGGCCCTTGTCCAAGCGAAGGAGCTTTGTTGCTGAGGAGATTGAGGATGGTTCGGGTGGATTGAGTGCGGTGAAGGAGATCAGCCTGGGAGAGGAGGGAGGTGTGGGGGAGAACTCACAGCCTGATATTCTCAATATGCTGAAGCAGATCTTGGGGTGAAAAATGGTCGTTTGCTTGTGCCCTGCGGGACCATGGCTTACGGTAGTCCTGGCACAACTTAGCTGCTTGTTTCATCTTGCGTACATATCCCCTTACCTGCTTTGTGTTCACTTTTTGTTTAATAGCGGCCATTTTATGGTCAAGATCATATTTTCTGCTTCCTTCAAGGCCATTGTAGTAGTGCCATATAAATTACTAATGATGAGCTAAATGTTGGGTTGAGAAAAGCCCTTAGTATCCTTTCCAAGTCTAAGGGTACATTCCGCTGTGGACACTGTCCCAATCGATGTGTCCCAATCGATTGTGACGCGTACGTACAGCATATGCTGCCAGGTGTCAGAATGCCGGGCCGCCCGTGGTTGTCGCCAAATGTATTTATCATTGGGGGACGTGAAACACGGAGCGGTCGCCAGCTAATTGCAACACAATCCATCAGTCGCACGCGGTGCCAAATGTCAACACATGCAGCATGTATCTAGACGACATCTCCCCAAAACCTACTATCCCCATCAACGCGTACACTGCGTAGTGATTGGTCCAGACGACACACCCGGGATTATTGACAGGGACGCGCACGTCCCCGCCAGCGCGCCTTCCCCCAGCTCCAATGCTCCTTCCCCACAACTCCTCCACCTCCCAACACCTTGCGAGTTCATCTTCGTGCACCATCCTTCCTGTTCCAATCTGTTCATTTTTCTCTGCTCCCGCTCCCTAAAGATCTAGATCTAGAAGCACTCTATTTGCCAGCATGGCTCGTAAGCGTAAGGGGCAGGCCCTTAACGACTGCCCCAAGGATCTTGACGACATCCCTTACATCCGCTGGATGAACCAGCAGATCGGAGCCTGTTGTGTTGGGGGAACACAGGGTTCCCACTTGTGTGTCGCAATGGCACCCCGTGTCCACCAAGAGTCGCGGTTGCGGGGCAGATTGAACCAGGCCATGTTCTTGTGCCTAACGACTGCCATCTCTTCACACAAGTTGTGCAGGATCACACAACACGCGGCTCCTGCGAGAATGCGCCACAACTTGCAGTCGTTGCGCCCGCCGAAGATGCGCCATCTCCCTTTCAAGGCGCCGATGCACCGTTCCACCGCCATGCGGGTGGCGCTCTGGCAGTAGTTGAAACATTGGGCCCAATCGTCCATTAGGACCTCTCCACGCGGTGCATGCAGGGGGGTTAGGCAGTATTCTCGTAGCGGGTAGGCCGCATCCCCAACAATCTGGTATGGGGCTATGTCCCCGTTGTGTAACCTCTCGAGTAGTGCAGACTCTTTGAAAACCCGCATGTCGTGCGCGCTGCCGGGATAGCCGATGAGGTAATCCCATATCCTGCCTCGTGCATCACACGTGATTTGGAGCTGAACGGCGTAGGCCGACTTCCTTGTCCAGTACTCCGCCCTGTGCCCTTCCATCCCTTTCATGTGGATGTGAGTCCCGTCCACAGCCCCCACCACTGCAGGTACACCTTTGATGGCAGCGAATTCACGCGCCATCTCGGGAAGTTCATCGCGTGTGGGAAAGCGCACCCAGGCGGCCTTGAAGACAGAGGGTAACTCGGTGAGGAACACGTCAACAAGCTCGTGGCAGAGTGTCTTGGAGACACCGAACAGGTACGACATGTCGACGAATGAAATCCCACTCGCCAAGTACTTTATTGGGATGAGCAAAGCAGTGTCCATTGTGATTATCGACCGATGGACGATGGGCTCTAGATATTGTCGCATCCCAAACTTTACATGCTCAAGTATGGCACGGTTGATCCTGAATATGTCTTGGAAATCGTTCTCCCGCATGTGTTGCAGGTCTTCAACCCACAAAGCATGACGTCGCCGCCGTACACTCGCTCTGTGACGGCGGTTCTCCCCGGTGTCGTCCCCGGACGATGAGGACTGCTCGTCCGCGTCCTCAAACACACCAGACTCTATGAGGCCTACGAAGGACTTCGCGACATTTTCGTAGAAAATGGTGTAGTAGTTGGTGACCCAGGCGACGAGGAGGCGTAGGATGAAGGGGATGGCTCTAGGCTCTGCCATCATGCGTGGATTCGGCGTGTGTAGTAATGGTGTCTGTGCTACGTTTGATTATAAAAACTCACGTACTAGAAGAGTTGCAGATGTATGTGCCGTTGAGGCAATTATTGGCACTGCGGAGGAGTACTGTACCCTCCGCGGCCTCCCTGGACATCACCAATACACTACCGCGGACCTGGAGGTGTTGGTGTATGTGCTGCGCAAGGACGAGTGGGCATGTTTATTCGTTGACCAATCACAGTGGTTCGCACATAATTCTCGCGCGTCTGTACAGAGTCGCAATACATCGATCGATTGGGACATGCAAACTCGAGACATTTGAGTGCGACTCGGCCAAATCGTGATTGGGACACATCGATTGGGACAGTGTCCACAGCGGAATGTACCCTAAGGCTCAGAATAGTGGTGTATTAGCGGAAGCGTCTTAGTACATTGGTTGAACCACCTTGCACTGGTATGTGAGAACAAGATAAGTTGATTATAGCAAAGAGATACAAGGCTTTATATGATTACAAGGAATATGAAAGGTTTAACTAACTGTAACTGCTGTTGCGGTTCGATACAGCGACGACTCGGGTAACTGCTCAATAGCGGGTCAGTTATGTGTCCTTGCTGTCGCGCTGCTTTTCGGCGAGTCAAAGGTCGCTGACCTTTGACCTTCACTTAACCTCTTGCTGTTGTCTTTCTGTCAACCGCTTTGGTTGACTCACTGTTACTTCGTTGTAGTTCGCTTCGCTTACGTTGTAGTGTTCGACACATCAGAAGCGCGAACTATATGTTTTTATCAAATGTTGATATTTGTGATAGACTGTAGTGAGGTGCTCCTTAGTGAGTACAACTCAGTTAGGGTTTGCTATTTGTATCACCCACATTCCTAATCTCATCATTCCGTTGCATTCCTACTTTGAGAGTTTCCAACACTCACCTTCGCTTCTGGAGTGTCATCGCCTTCGTTGCTGGTGACGCGGCCTTGTCCAGTCAGCAGCATGCAGGGCATCGTACAGTCCTGGACGCTGTCGGAGTCCCCACAGCAGAATGGGGTTGCTGAGCGCCGCATTGGTTTGGTCATGGACATCGCCCGCACGCCCATGATTCATGCCCGTGCGCCCCATTTTCTGTGGCCCTACACGGTTCGCTACGCCGCTCACCAGCTGAACCTCCAGTCGCGCGTCTCGCAGCCAGAGGCTTCACCGACCAGTCTTTGGACCGGGTCCCCTGGTGTTGGGTCAGCCTTTCGTGTCTGGGGCTGCCTTGCGCTTGTCCGCGACACCGTTGCGGACAAGCTCTCGGCTCGCGCCGTCCCCTGTGTCTTCCTTGGTTTCCCGGTAGCCTCGGCCGACTGGTCCTTTTACCACCCGCCCCTCCACCAGTTCGTAGACTCCCGTGACGTCCGGTTCGACGAATTAGTGTCCTACTACACCCGGTACCCCTGTAGAGGTCTCCCGGTTCCCCCTCCCCCCCTTTTCCTCGCACCCTCTCTTCCCCCTGCTCCCGCTCCTTCGGTACCCCCACCCCCCCCTGGTCCTGCCCCGTCAGGTGTGTCTCACGCTACCCCTCTACCCTCGGTCGCGCGTCAGGTAGCGTCTCCCTCCCTGCAGTCCTCCTCACAGTCCCGTCAGCAGCCTTCGGCACTTCCGCGACAGGGTAACTGTGGACTCGGTTGGTGTTGGAGCTGGAGGTGCATCCACTGGCGGTACTCGGTCTGGGGGTGCTCGTTCGAGGGGTGCTGGAGCTGGAGATGCTTGTTCTGGGGGTGCTGGAGCTGGAGGTGCTGGCACGGGAGGTGCTAGTTCTGGGGGTGCTGGAGTTGGAGGTCCTGGCACTGGGGGTGCCAGGACAGGGGGCGCTGGAGTTGGGGACCCTGACCCTGTTGGTACCCCTTCTGGGGACACTGTACTGGGGGTGCTAGTTCCGAGGCGACTGGAGCTGAGGGCACTACGTATGCGGAGAGCACTCCGCCTCCCCACCGCCACGACACGCGTTACCAGGCGGCCTGCCGGCGTGCGCGCGAGGAGCAGGAGCGGTTGGAGCGGGAGCGGCAGGAGTTGCGGCAGATGGACCTGCTGGAGCAGCAGCAGCGGCAGCCACAGCAGTAGCCGCCGCAGCCACAGCAGCAGCAGCAGCAGCAGCCGCCGCCGCCGCCACCGCAGCCAGAGCAACTCCCTCTGGAGCGGCATTTGTTCCCGCCCGTGAGTGGCCTCCGGGCCCTTGGTCTTCCCTCCTCTCCTCCTGTCCGCCCTCCGTCTCCTCCTACGTTTGGTCCTACGTTTTCTCCTCCTGACGCCCGTCCGGCGGTCTGGTCTTCTCCTCCACCGCAGTCTCCTCCAGTTGTCCATCACTACCGTTCCCATCCTTGTCCTCCGAGTGCTCGTCCCTCGTCCCCCGTTACCGACCTCCACACTGCCCTCCTTTGTACCTCTCTTCGTCGTTCTCCTCCTCCGGTGTCAGTTCTCCCGTCTCCTCCTTCGTCTTCTCTTCCTGTCTCCCCGACTCCTATCTCCGACTACTACCGTGCTGTTTGCCCTGTTGTCTCCCGCGTTCTAGCCACTGGTGTCACCGACCCTCGTTTCTCTCCGTCGTCTGTCTCGGCTCTCACTGCTGCTGTCGCTGACTTTGCCACCGCCAGCCGTCTTGACTACAGCACTCGTGTGGTGCCCGCTCCGCCTACTCGTCCTCTGTCCGTCGGGGGTGAGTTTGCCCTTGGCTGTGACGTCCTAGAGGACAGGCCCTATGAGCTGGAGTACCTGGCAACCGCTTCTCCCACTCTCTGTGCCATGCTGCTTTCCCCTGAGGCAGACCCCGACACCCTTGACATACCGACTCCTGTGCAAATCACCAGGGACAGAGCCGCTCGCACCATCACGTTGACTCAGTCACACATGGTGCAGCAAGTCCTTCAGCGGTTCAGGCTTCAGTTCTCTACCACACAACCCACTCCTCTTGCTGTAGACCACAGACTCACCGGCCCCTTCCCCGACAAGCCCTTTGAGCCTAGTGGTCCCTACCCAGAGATTGTTGGCTGCCTCATGTACCTGATGACCTGTACTCGCCCGGAGCTCCCCTACCCTCTTAGCGTCCTCTCTCATTTTGTTGGACCTGGGAGGCACCGTCCTGTTCACTGGATGGCTGCCGTGAGGGTGGCGAAGTACCTGGCGACTACACCAGGCATGGGGCTTGTGCTTGGAGGGACTCGGCCAGTTGAGCTGACTGGCCTCTGTGACTCTTCTTACGCTGACGACGTGGAGACTCACCGCTCGACCCAGGGTTACTGTTTCAGTCTGGGAGCTGGGGCCGTGTCGTGGAGGTCCACACGGTCGTCGTTGGTGGCTTCGTCCAGTGCAGAGGCAGAGATCTACGCCGGTGCTATGGCTGCTCAGGAGTTTGCTAGTTGACCTTCTTGCTCGCTGACCTTGGTGAGCGACCTCGCACTGCTCCGACCTTGTTCGCTGATAACAAGGCCATGATTCTCTTGTGTCGCGAGCCTCGACCAGAGACCAGGGTGAAGCACATTGACGTCCGGTACTTCCTCCTGCGTGAGCTACAGCGACGCGGCCAGGTGCGCCTGGACTTTGTGGCCTCAGAGGCCAACACTGCTGACCTCTTCACCAAGGCCCTGGTGCCTTGTGATCACCACCGGTTCTGTGTGCAGTTAGGGCTTGTTGAGGCAGGTCCTTGGTTGCTGTAGCCTTGTTGCTTGCTCTACTTGTTGTGCTTTGCTATTATATATCCTAATGAACTCTTGAACTGGCCTTGTGGCCGCTTGCTTGTGCTCGGAATTTGTGTGGTGTCCTTGAGATCCACCCTGAGCTTGCTTTGCTTTTTGCATTGACTGGTCTTGTGACCGTTTGTTCACCCTGCTTGCTTGGATGCCCCTCACTTAGCCTATGGGGGTGTGTCAAATGTTTATATTTGTGATAAACTGTAGTGAGGTGCTCCTTAGTGAGTACAACTCAGTTAGGGTTTGCTATTTGTATCACCCACATGCCTAATCTCATCATTTCGTTGCATTCCTACTTTGAGAGTTTCCAACACTCCCCTTCGCTTCTTGAGTGTCATCGCCTTCGTTACTGGTGACGTGGCCCTGTCCAGTCAGCAGCATGCAGTACTCAAACTTCTACTTTCCGAGTTTCTTGGTTAAGTAATATGCTGCCATCTCGGACGTAGGGCAGTAGGATAGCTCGAGTCTCCCTTTCTTGATCTCGTCCTTCACGAAGAAATAGCGCAAGGCAATGTGCTTTGTTCGGTTCGCGAACCCGCTCTTGTTCGCTATGCGAATTGCAGATTGGGGGTCGCAAAATTGGGAGAAGCTGGGTAACTGGGCGAGCTTTGCTTCTTCCAGAAGTTCGCGAAGGTATAGTCCTTCCTTGGTGGCTGAGCAGAGTGCAATGTATTCTGCTTCAGCAGAGGAGAGAGCAATTAGTTCTTGCTTGCTCGACTGCCACGAGATAGGACCGACAGGCTCAAGTCGATAGATGTAGCCGGTGCGCGGCCGCCTGTTGTCAGAGTCGCCTGCGTATTCAGGTCCACGTAGCCGATTAGCTTTGGAATAGTGGTTCCGGTCTTGTGGTAGGTTAGGCCGATTGTAGGTTTGCTGACGAGATAGTGTAATGCGCGGTCGAGTTCCGCCATGTGTTCTACTTTAGGTCGTTTGAGATATGTGGCAAGCTGGCTCGCTGATTACAAAAGGTCCGGTCTACAGGTAACGGCTGCGAAGAGTAAGCATCCAAGTTTCCGCTGGTAGTCGCGTAGTCCGGCAGGTCCGAGCGGATTAGACTTTTCCTGGTGATTTCCGGCGGTGTAGCGGTAGGGCGTGGATATGACGGTTGGCGATAATCCGAAGCGTTTGGCGATTGTGTCGGTGTATTTTGCGGCGCTGAGGTAGATTGTATTCTCTCCGTCGAGTATGTTGAGTCCCAGGTACTGAGTTACGGTGGAAGAGACTGAGTGAGAGATCCCGTTGTAGCTCCCCTTCAAACCAGGTGGTGATGTCGTCGGTGGAGCCTATGTAGAGCAGGTCGTCTGCATACACGATCAGTAGGGTGTATTCGGCTTCCTTCGTGAGTCTGTACATGCCCTGGTCGTGTGGTAGTTGCTGAAAGCCGATGCAGATTAATCGGGCGTGTAGGTACTGCTGCCACAGCCGCGGAGCTTGCTTGATGCCATACAAGGACTTCAGCTACTGGCAGACTTGATTAGGGTCTGTGTTGGATCCGTCTGGTTGCTCGACGAAGATTTCGGCGTCGATTGGAGCATAGAGGAACACGTTAGCTACGTCGATTTGGCGGGGCTTCTTGTGCTTCATGGCGGCTATCGCGAGGAGAATTCACAAGGAGGTATGTCGGCTGACTGGCACGAAAGTCTTGGTGAAGTCTCGCCCGTGCTCTTGATCAAAGCCACGCACGACCCATCTCGCTTTGATTTTTTCAGTTGTCCCGTCAGCTTTCGTTTTCATGCGGAAGACCCACTTTCCCGTGAGAATGGTTTTGTTGCGTGCCACTCCGATGGGTACTATCTTCCAGGTGTTTTTGTCTTCCAGCGCTTTTAACTCTCTGTCCATGGCTTCTCACCATTTTTCCTTGTCCTCCCCCCCAAGAGCCTACTGAACCGTAGCAGGCTCTCGCGGCATTGGTGCGCCATGGACTGCGGTGACGAGCCCAAGAATTTGCAGCCCACTATGTGTGTAGCGAGGGAGATTTGGGTCCTCGGGATAAAATGCTTCGTCTCCCGCTTCAGAATCGGGTAAGAAGTTGTCACAGTCGCCTGTGTGGTCAGCGTCCACATAGCCGATTAGTTTTGGAGTTGTGGTTCCGGTCTTGTGGTAGGTTAGGCCGATCGTTGGTGTGCTGACGAGGTAGTGTAACGCGCGGTCGAGTTCCGCCATGTGCTCTGCTTCGGGCCGTTTGAGATAGGTAGTAAGCTGGCTCGCTAAGTACGACAGGTCCGGTCGGCAGGTAACGGCTTCGAAGAGTAAGAATCCAAGTTTCCGCTGGTAGTCGCGTAGTTCGGCAGGTCCGAGCGGATTAGAAATTTCCTGGTGATTTCCGACGGTGTAGCAATAGGGCGTGGATATGGCCGCTGGCGATAATCCAAAGCGTTTGGCGATTGTGTTGGCGTATTTTGCGGCGCTGAGGTAGATTGCGTTCTCTCCGTCGAGTATGTTGAGTCCCAGGTACTGGGTTACGGTGGAAGAGACCGTGAGTGAGAGATCCTGTTGCAGCTCCCCTTCAAATCAGGTGGTGATGTCGTCGGTAGAGCCTATGTAGAGCAGGTTGTCTACGTACACGATCAGCAGGATGTACTCGGCTTCCTTCGTGAGTCTATACATTCCCTGGTCGTGTGGTTGTTGTTGAAAGCCGATACGAATTAGTCGGGCGTGTAGGTGGTGCTGCCACAGTCGCGGAGCTTGCTTGATGCCGTACAAATACTTCAGTAACTGACAGACTTGATTAGGATCTGTGACGGAACCGTGCGGTTGTTCGACGAATTTTTTTGCGTTGACGGGAGGGTAAAGGAAGGCGTTGGCCACGTCGATTTGGCGGAGTTTCTTTCGCTCCATGGCGGCTATCGCGAGAAGGATTCGCAAAGAGGTATGTCGGCTGACTGGCGCGAAAGTCTCGGTCAAGTCTCGTCCGTGCTCTTGGTCGAAGCCACGTACGACCCATCGTGCTTTGAATTTGTCAATTGTCCCGTCAGCTTGCATTTTCACGCGGAAGACCCATTTTCCCGTGAGAATGGTTTTGTTGCGTGCCACTCCAATGGGTACTATTTTCCTGGTGTTTCTTTCTTCCAGCGCTTTTAACTCCCTGTCCATGGCTTCGCTTCATTTTCCTTGTGCTCCCCCCCCAGAGCCTGCTGAACTGTAGCAGGCTCTCGCGGCAGCGATGTCTAGGCCTAGGCTCTCGCAGTACCCCTAGGCTCAGCATCCCCAGACTCCACACCCTCAGACTCAGCACCCCCAGGCTCCGCACCCTCAGGTTCAGTACCCCCAGGCTCCACACCCCCAGGCTCAGCACCCCCAGACGCCGCACCCTCAGACTCAGCACCCCCAGGCTCCGCACCCCCAGGCTCAGCACCCCCAGGCTCCGCACCCTTAGGCGCAGCACCCCCAGGCTCCGCACTCGCAGGCTCAGCACCCCTAGACGCAACACCCCCAGACGCAGCAACCCCAGACGCAGCACCACTACCAGCACCTGAGTCTACAACGACCTCAACAACCACAATCCCGGGGAGTGGGTCTACCTGAGAAACACCTGAGGGAGCAGGACCCTGAGGGGGGAGGGGGTCTACCGGAGGGGGACCTAGAGCAAGGAAGAGCGGCAGGGGGGTGAGAGGGGCAGTGCGGTAGGGGAAGAGACAGTAAAAGGGAACCGACTCGTCAAACGTGACGTCCTAAGAGGGCAGGACACGACGCGAGGTGGGGTGGTAAAACTGCCAGCCAGGCGCGTCAGGGGGAAAGCCAAGGAAGACGCAGGGAATTTTGGTGTTGTGCTATAAATAACCGTAACTAGCTTACACCTAGTTTGTTATGAGTTGTAAAATAGAGTTGCGCGGGATCACGAATAACGAGGCTGTGACTCAATGAACTGATCATACAATGATGTCACGTGCTAATATAGTGACTAGCCTAGCTTGGAGGGAACTTCGGGGATTCAAGGTTGGGTGCAGGTTTGGCGACTGGAAAAACGAAGGCGACGCGGAGCAGTCAACCCCGGTAAGGAAAAGGGATTATCCCTTACACTACCCCCCCCCCCCTCCCTCTTCCCCCTTAACAAAGGTGGTCAATATCAGCAGCTCTCCGGCGGGCAAGATAATCACCAAGAAGTGGGGATGCTTCAAACGAGGCAGATGGCACCCAAGTGTCGTCTTCACTGGTGCAATCAGTCCAACGAACTAGAAAGCCCACGTGGCGACCAGATGCGTCAAGCCGAACACGATGCGCCAAAGTTTTCGACGGGTCGAGTGTCGGTTTCGGGACAGGACGAGCTGGGTGGCATTCTGGCAAGCAATGTCAGTCGTGGCGGGCACGAACTTGCGAAGGAGGGTGACATGGAAGGCGTCGTGTACACGTCAAACGTCCGGTAGTAGCAGCTTCGCGGTGACAGGTGTCACCATCTGGATGTTACGAAATGGTCCACAAAATTGTGGCCGTAGTTTTGACGAGCCGGGTAGGCAAAGTTTTTTCGTGTCAAGTAGCACTAGTAGCCCAGCCATCATGGTGATTTCCTGTCAGAGGAGGTCCATGTATTTTCGGGCAGTCGTGTTCGTCTTCTGAATTGCGTCAGCTGCCTTTTCGCAAATATCCTGGAGTTCCGTCACAAATGTTTGTGACCTCGGGACCGGGTTGTCGAGTGTAGTCTATTTACGGGAATGGAATGTTGACCCCGCCCTCGCTTGGGCAACGCCGACGTTCGGGTCGCGTGCACGGGAGAAGCAGCCAGCTGTTCGCAGCGAGGGGGCTGCTCGACGGGCTTCGTCAAGCTACAGGGATCACTATAGTGTTGCCGTCGACCAGGGGTGCTCGACGGCCTTCTTCTGCGGGGCAGGTCGCAGAGGTGGCTGTCGACCTGCACAGGTCTGTCACGGGGCTGGAGCTGTCGACCAGGGAGCTCGACAGCTGCAGCTGACGGGTGGGCCGTCGACCAGGAGGGGCAATTCGACGGGGAGGTCGACGAAGCAGTCCGTCGACCTGACATGTGAGCAGGAGTCGACGAGGGGAGCTCGGCGATAGCAGCCAACAATGCTGGTCAATGGAGGGGCCCGTCGACCAGGGTGTTGCTCGAACAGAGCACTTGGTGGTCGACCAAGTCGACCAGGTAACCTGCTCGGCGAGTTCTGCGGAGGCACGCGAACGTCGTCGAGGTCGCGGTGATGAAGGCAACTTTGGGCTGGTATTCCGAAGCCGATGTGGCTTGTCAGGCGCAGACAACAGCCGACGGATGCACAACGATGCAAGTCGGGCCAATCGTCTGCGCGGACCTGCGAGCGTGCGCACTGCAGCCATCTACGGGTGCAACGCTGGACAGCCGCTCTGCTGGAGCGTTGGCAAACTGTCGACCTGCTGTGTAAGCAGGCCGCCTTTCTGCAGTGGTGGCGCAGCTCCTCTACGCAACGCTGGCAGGCGGTCGACCATGCTGTGCTGGCGGTCGACCAGGCTAGCTGCAGAGTTGCTAGGTGCCCGATGTAGCCATTCTTGCCATTGCTTGTTCAATGATTCGGTCATGCACTCTTTGCCTAGTGAAACTCTTGTTGATTTCTCCCATGAACGTGCAAGCGCTAAGGAACTAAGCAAAGCTACGATCACTCCTAGTAGTTCGTGCCAACCCCCCCGTAGTCTAGCTCACTACATTGTCGAGTGGCTCTCCGCATGGTGCGGGGAGAGTGGACGGCCCCGCATATTACCTTTAGATAGGAGCCGACTTTTGCACCTACTAAGTCGTTCGTAGGCCAGCAGCCGCGTTAGTCGCCATGGTCGACCCCGGAGCTAATGCGGGTGAAGCGGACACCTTGGAGGCACGCTTGGCTGACGCGCAGAAACGCACAGAGGATGGCGAGTATGGGACGATCCCCTCGGCGATCGTCGAGTTTGGCATCCGGGCGCTGTGGGCAACGGAGCACTCTTCCTGTCCTGCATCTCCTCGACCGGTACGAAACGTAGGTGGCCTCGAAGACGAGGTCGACGGCGATGCACGAGTCAGTGGCAACAATGGCACGAAGCAGAGAGGGGTGATCAAGGTCGACGGTGGCATCGACAGGAGTCAGGCGCGAGTGCAGCGGACGACGGCGACTGCAGGCAGCTCGCGTGCCGACGTCGATGGTTGACGTCGCTCTCCCCTATGAATTGGTGGAGGGTTCTCGGCGACGATGCACGTGACGGCAGGCGGGATCGCATCGGCGTATGGCTACTTCAAGTTTTCGCTGGACCGGATCACCGTCACACCTCTTCAAGGTCGACGGGACCTCATCACCTGGAGGGAGTTGATAGAACCTCAGCTGGAGGTTGCTGGGCTGAAGGGCTTCGCCGACAGCACCGTGCCCATTCCGCCCGAGGAAGATGTCGAGCTGCGCGGTAAGTTTCGTACTGCTCACTTGCTCACCTTCATGGTCATCTTGAGGTGCTGCTCGCCGGTGGTGGAGCTAGCGCTCAGGTCCTGTCGAGAGCGACTGGACGCCAATCATCAAGCATGGCACTTCATCATGTCGACGTACTAGGTGAAGGACGACCTGTACATCAGACAGCTCGAGGAGAAGATGACACACATTCAGATGGGCGAGCAGGAGTCGGCGACAGACTACTGCAACCGTGCTCGACGGATCCTGGCTAAGATGCGGATGGCGGGCGCCGAATACTCTACAGCGTCCTACATCACCTCATGGGCCTACCTCGCAGCTACAACCTCATGAAGAGGATGACGATGGTGCCCGGCACATGTGAGTCCCTCGACGAGGACTCCCTCACCAGCTACATCCTTCAAGACGAGGCTATGCATGAGGAAGAGCAGACTGCGGAGCTCCTTCTGCAGGCGAGTTGCGCTGCACCGACAAAGCCAAATCGTCAGCAGGAGCAGCGCAGGAAGCCGGGCGGAGGTGGTAGCGGAGGTGGGTAGTCGACAAAGGACGTCGACGAGAAAAAGTCGACGCGGGGCAAGGGCCGTGGAGGTGGTGGTCGACGGCGTGAGTGTTGGATCTGCCACGACCCCGACCATCTCTCCTACGAGTGCCTCGACCACGATGATAGCGATGAGGACGATAAGCAAGCGAGGCCGCGAACGGTCGACCAGCCATCGCCCCCGTCGAGATGCAAAGCCGCGCAAGGAGAAGCAGACGTCGAAGAAGACGTCGTCGACGAAGGACGTCGACAACTCCAGCGGCAAGGGCTGAGGCGACGGGGAGGCGTCGTGCTCGATGGTCGGCGTGGTGGAGCCGGCAGTCTCACTGGCGCCGGAGGCTGGCGAGGACTTCTAGGCGGTGGCTGCAGCTGTGCAGGCCAACCCGATGGCGGTGCTGCTCGACAGCGGGTGCTCCCACCACCTGATGGGGACGAAGGCGGTCTTCGTCGACATGGTGCCGAGCGACAGTGTGAAGCACGTGCACGGCTTCAATGGGGCGTTGCAGCCTGTCCAGGGTCGTGGAACCGTTGCTCTGCAAGGGGAGGCCGGAAAGCGGGTCCTTATCCCCGACGTGCTCTACGTTTCGGAAGTACAGGCGAACCTGCTGTCAGGTGGCCAGTTGAAGGAGAACGGAGTGCAGCTGCAGGGCGACGGCGACGAGATGCTGCTCGTCGCTGCGACCGCGGAGGTGCTCGGTCAAGCACGCTGCACCGGACGAGTCCTTTGCGCCGACCTTCCCCCCTGCTCGACGCGGTCACCGTCGACCGATTTGGTGGCTCTGCAGACGATCGTCTCGGCGACAAAGTCGACCCCTGTCCGGTTGCATGCGAGGCTCGCGCACATCGGCGTCGACACGATCAAGAGCTCGGTGAAGCATGAAGTTGCTACTGGGCTCGACATCAAGCCGTCGACCGGAGCAGACCCGCCGTGTCTCTCGTGCGTCGGAGGAAAGCTGGCGCGACACACCTTCCCCGACAAAGGCTTGGACTCCGAGGAGGCGCTGGGTGTCGTGCACATTAAATTGTGTGGGCTATTTCGGGTAGCTGCCAAGGATGGCAGCTTGTACTTCCTGCTGCTGAAGGATCGCCACACTTGGTTCGTGTGGGTGATGCCGGTCGCTAAGAAGAGCGACGTGCTGCGGGAGTCCCAGAAGTGGCTGGTGCTTGTGGAACGGCATGCAAAGAAGTCGGTGCTGATGCTCCGCTCAGACCGGGGAGGGGAGTTTCTCGGAAAGGAGTTCACCGACTTTGTCAACGGCAAGGGAATCGTCCACGACCTGACGTGCCCTTACACTCCGCAGCAGAACGGCATGGCTGAGCGGGAGATGTGCACGGCCGTCGAGTCCGTGAGGACGATGCTGCTGCACATGGGCGTGCAGCACCACTGGTGGCACCTCGCTCTACGACAAGCTGGCTGGGGGCGCAACTGCTTGGAGCGGTCGACGACGACGTCGTATTAGTTGCTGACCGGGAAGAAGCCCAATCTCACGTTGGCACAGGTGTGGGCCTGAATGGTTCAGATCATGGTCCCTGAGCAACAGTGCTGTGGGAAGTTGGCGCTGAAGGCTCGCTGGGGGCTTCACCTGGGCGTGTCGCCGGAGAGTAAGGGCTTGGAGGTGCTCGACCTGACCGACAACAAGGTGGTCACGTTGGTCGAGGTGATCTTCTACGAGACGCTGTCGCTGGAGGTGTGGATGGCAAAGTATGGGCAGGCGTCAGGACGGACGTAGGCACACCCGCCGACGGACACCTCGACGGCAACGGTCCCACTGCTCGCCGAGGTCGACGAGCCTGCTGATGAGGATGTTGTGGAGGTTCTTCCTCCTCCGCCTGTTCTTGCTCTTCCCACCCTCGTCGCAGATTGGCCTACGTCGACACCTGTATCAACCACCAGCGATGAGGGTGCGGAGATAAATCTATCAACGAGAGCTAGACTACGGGCTAGGCATGGGGTAGGAGGGATCTCTGCTTTCGTTCACTTAGTCGTTCTCTAGCACTTGTGCGTTTACAGGGAAAAACCGCAAGATTTTCACTAGCAAAAGTTGAGAACAATGGTAGCAACTAGATTGGCAAGATAGACTACATCAGAAGCCTAGCATACAAGTCGACCACCAGCTCAGCACGAAGGCGACTTGCCAGCTGGTCAACCTCAGGCGTCCTCAGGCGTCCTCAGTCAACCTGCAAGGCTGGCGTGCCACCTCACCAACAACAGGCCACCACAGGTCACCACACGTGCTCATGTGCGCGCACCTACTTCGCAGGTGCAAGGTGACGGTAACGACATGCACCGCCACGCACATTGCGCAGGTGCCAAGTCGACCACATGTCGACGGTTGCACCTGAGGAGTCCTGTTGACCACGTGCCACCAAACCGCAGTTCGACATTGCCAATCTACCTGGGCGTCAGTCGCGAACCTCGCAGATCTCGTCGTCCGGGTAACCTGGTCAACCAGGCAACCATATCGACCAGGTGTGTCATCCCAGGCCCGTCGACCGCCCATGTCGACGACCACCACATGTCGACCTCACCAGGTCGACCACTCCCCTGGTCGACCAACTCCAGGTCGACCAGTACACCTGTCAGCCGACCACACCCAGTCGGCTTCCCCTGGTCGGCGTCACCCAAATCGACGCCCTCCACTGGTCCCAAGTTAAGCAAGCAATGACAAGAATGACTACATCAGGCACCTAGCAATTCTGCAGCTAGCCTGGTCGACAGACAGCACAGCATGGTCGATCGCCTGCCAGCGTTGCGTAGAGGAGCCGTGCCAGCACTGCAGAACGATGACCTGCCAACACAGCAAGTCGACGGCGTGCCAACGCTGCGGCAGAGCGGCTGTCCAGCATTGCCCCGTAAAAGACAGCAGTGCGCACGCTCACAGGTGCACGTAGACGATCGGCCCAACTTGCACCATTGTGCATCCGTCGGCTATTGTCTGTGCGTGATGAGCCACATCGACTTCGGAATACCAACCCAAAGTCGCCTTTGCCATCGCGACCTCGACGAAGTTTGCGTGCCTCCGCAGAACTCGCCAAGCAGGTTACCCGGTCGACCTGGACAACCCCAGGTGCTCTGGTCGACCACCAAGTGCCTCTGGTCGACCACCGGGTCCCTCTGGTCGACCACTTGGTGCGCCTGGTCGACCACAGCTCCCGTCGAGCTACCCCCCTGGTCGACGAACCCCTTCCGTCGACCAGAACTGTCAGCTGTTGTCGCCGAGCTCCCCTCGTCGACCGCTGCTCACTTGTCAGGTCGACAGACTGCTCTGTCGACCTCCCGGTCGATCTGCCCCTCCTGGTCGACGGACCATAGCGGTCCCCTGCAGCTCGACGAAGCCTGTCGAGGAGTTCTCCCACTGTGGATGGTCGGCTGCTACTCCCGTACATCCGACCAAGTCGGCGTCGTTGCCCAAGCGAGGGCGGGGCCAACACTTCACTCCCGTTAACAACGATGACCGGCTGTACGACGACGCCGAAGATGACGTCGACCTGCCGGAGCTCGACCCCGACGTACATGTTGACCCCGACCACCGCAGAGACATCGCCACGATGACGCTGAAGGAGGCGCTGGCGAGCTGGAAGGGCAAGGCGGTGAAGGCCACCATGGAAGAAGAGATCCGCAACCTCATCGGCATGGGCACTTGGGAGCTGGTCGAACGCCCACACGGGGTGAACATCATGAAGAACCGGTGGGTGCTGACCACCAAGTACCTCATCGACGACACCGTCGAGCGCGAGAAGGCGAGGCTGGTCGTGAAGGGATTCACGCAGGTGTACGGCGCCGACTACGATGAGACGTACTCGCTGGTGAGCAGCTACGTCACGTTGAGGATCTTCCTCAACATCATCGCCCTCCTCGAACTCAACCTGATGCAGCTCGACATGAAGAATGCTTTCTTGCAGAGCAAGCTCAACCAGGTGCTGTACATGTACCAGCCGAACAACTTCGACGATGGGATCGGCTGGGTGTGCAAGCTGCTGAAGAGCCTCTACAGGCTGAAACAGTCGCCGCTGCTTTGGTACAGGGCTCTCGACGGTGTGATAATGGGCGCTGGCTGGAAGAAGAGACAGGTCGCCACGGCGCTCTACTTCAAGGCCGGCGACGATGGAGTGACCTGCTGGGTGCTGGTCTACGTTGACAACCTACTTGCTGCCAGCAGCAGCACCGCAATGCTGAAGGAGCTGAAGTAGCTGCTGGAGGCCGCCTTCGAGCTGCGCGAGATCTCGCCAGTCGTTAAGAACCTCGGGCTGGAGATCATGCGCGACAGGCCATCGAGGAAGCTGGGGCTGCACCAGCAGAATTACGTCGACAAGCTGCGCAGGCGCTTCACCGACGAGGAGGAGATCGGGCGCATCTCGAAGACGCCGGTCTCGGTCAACGCCTACGCCGAGCTGACATTCGACGACGAGGAGGCGCAGGAACGCGAGGAGGAGTACCGGCAGAAGGTTGGCTCGATGCAGTTCGCAGCGACGATGACGAGGCCAGACATCGCGTTCGCTTGCAGCAAGCTAGGTAGCGGCCTCACTGTGAGGAGCGACCCGCATTGGCGCGAGGTTGACCGTTGCCTCGCCTACCTCGCTGTCACCCGCGACACCGCCCTGGAGCTCGGCGGTGGACTAGAGTCGCTGGAGCTGATCGACTACGTGGACACCGATGACGCGGGCGACAAGCAAAACCGGACGAGCACGGGCGGCTACGTGTTCGTCTTTGGAGGGGCCGCGGTCTCCTGGTCGAGCCAGCGCATCAAGTGCGCGACGATCTCCTCGACCGAGTCGGAGTAGGTCGCGGCCCCAGATGCTGGCAAGGAGGGGCGTTGACTTCGCTTCCTCCTTGCAGAATTCAAGTTGCTCGACGATGGGAAGCCGACCATCCTTCGTATGGACAACAAGTCCGCAATCACTGTCGCTGAGGGCTTGGGGCTGACGGGCAACCTCAAGCACATGGAGCAATGCTACGCCTAGGTGCAGCACATGGTGAGGCGCGGGAAGTTCATGCTGAAGTACATCCCGACCACCGAGCAGCCGGCAGAATTCCTGACGAAGGCACTGCATTTTCCAGCTTTCAACCGGTGCTCTGTTGCCATCAACCAAGTGCGTCTGGCCGACGTCGGCGACAGTGGCGACGAGATGCAGCAATAGGTGCCGTGCCCTTCTGCACGGCTGGTGCGGTGACGGTGTGCTGAGTGTGGGGTGCACGCCGAGGATGAGTTTTCTCCATGGAGTACTGCCGTGTGGGCTGGGGGCGCAAGCGTGAGCGCGGCAGGGGAGTGTTAACGAGAATGGAATGTTGGCCCCGCCCTCGCTTGGGCGACGCCGACGTTCGGGTCGGGTGCATGGGAGAAGCAGCTGACTGTTCGCAGTGAGGGGGCTGCTCGACGGGCTTCGTCGAGCGGGGCAGGTCGCCGAGGTGGCTGTCGACCTGCACAGGTCTGTCACGGGGCTGGAGCCGTTGACCAGGGAGCTTGACAGCTGCAGCTGACTGGGCTGGTCGACGGGTGGGCCGTCGACCAGGAGGGGCAGTTCGATGGGGAGGTCGACGGAGCAGACCGTCGACCTGACATGTGAGCAGGAGTCGACGAGGGGAGCTCGGCGACAGCAGCTAACAATGCTGGACGTCGGAGGGGCCCGTCGACCAGGGTGTTGCTCGACCAGAGCACTTGGTGGTCGACCAGGTCGACCAGGTAACCTGCTTGGTGAATTTTGCGGAGGCACGTGAACGTCGTCGAGGTCACGGTGACGAAGGCGACTTCGGGATGGTATCCCGAAGTCGATATGGCTCATCAGGCGCAGACAACAGCCGACGGATGCACAACGATGCAAATCAGGCCAATCGTCTGCGCGCATCTGCAAGCTTGCGCACTGCTGCCATCTACGGGTGCAACGCTGGACAGCCGCTCTGCTGCAGCGTTGTCACGCCGTCGACCTGCTGTGTTGGTAGGTCGCCTTTCTGCAGTGCTGGCACTGCTCCTCTACGCAACGCTGGCAGGAGGTCGACCATGCTGTGCTCGCTGTTGACCAGGCTAGCTGCAGAGTTGCTAGGTGCCTGATGTAGTCATTCTTGCCATTGCTTGTTCGATGATTCTGTCATGCAACCTTTGCCTAGTGAAACTCTTGCCGATTTCTCCCATGAACGTGCAAGCGCTAAGGAACTAAGCAAAGCTACGATCACTCCTAGTAGTTCGTGCCAACCCCCCCCCCCCCCCCCCCCCGTAGTCTAGCTCACTACATTGTCGAGTGACTCTCCGCATAGTCGTGGTTGACTAATTATAAAAGAACGGCGAGTGATAAGTCGTGTTGGATGGGGCGTTGTTGAACGCGAAATCCAGCATGGCGAGAGAAGTTTCCCAGCGAGCAAGGTCGGGGCAGTTCGTGCGGATGAGCTGTTCCATCGTCTGGTTGGTCCGCTTGGTCCGGCCGTCGGTTTGCAGGTGGTAGGCCGACGAGAACTGTAGCTTTGTGCCGTACTGCGCCCACGTCTCTTTCCAGAAATTCGAAGTGAACTTCGGGTCCTTGTCGCTGACGATCGCTGAAGGGATGCTGTGTAGTCGCACAACGGTTGAGATGAAGAGGCGTGCAATTTCTTTGGCTGTAATTGTCGTACGACATGGTGCGAATTGCGCCATTTTCGTAAGGCGATTGACGACGACAAGTACAGCGTCGTTGCCAAACAGGCCAGCTGGCAGTCCCATGACAAAGTCCATTGTCACTTGTTGCCACAGTCGCTCGGGTGGCTCCAAGGGTTGCAGCAATCCAGCTGGTCACTGCCAAGTCGATTTCATGGCCTAGCATACTCTGTATGAGTACACATAACGCTGCACGTCGATAGAGGAATCAGGCCAATAGTATTGATGATGAAACAGTTCATGGATTTTGTCAACCCCAAAATGTCCTAAGAGATTAGATTCATAGACCTCCTTGATAAGGAGTTCACGCAGCAGCCGGTAAGCGGGAACCCAAATCCGGCCAATTCTGGCTTTTAGGTAATAATCCCCCTTCTATGTCATCGCCTGCTGGTGATTCTCAGTCGTGAAGAACGGGTCCGTAGTGTAGCCGTGGGTGAATAGTCCTGTAAGTAGTGGGTTCGAATGGGTGATGAGTACTGTTGCGGATTGAACTCTCGGTCGGATAAGGGCGTCGACGATGTTATTCGCCCCTTTCTTGTACGTGATGTGGTAGATGAAATGCGACTCCATGTAATCGAGCCACCGGATTTGTCGTGGGTTGAGGTTGGGCTGAGCTCGGAGGTACTAAAGGGACTTGTGGTCCATGCGAACATTGACGTTGGCGCCCGTCAGTTAGCAGCGCCACAGTTTGAACATGTGAATAATGGCGAGCATCTCCTTGTCGTGAATCGGGTAGTTGCACTCGGTTGCCTACAGCTTGCGTGATTCATAGGCGATTGGCTGCAGCCCGTCCCCGAAATCTTGGAGAAGTACAGCACTGATGGCGAAATCTGAGACGACTGTGATGACTTCGAATGGCTTCGATAGGTCGGCGATGTGCAAAATTGGAGGGGAAACGAGACAAATCTTCAGCTCCTGAAAAGCAGCCTCAGCCTCTTTTCCCCACACAAAATTTGTGTCCTTGTGCAGCAGGTCGGTCAGCGGGCCGGTTATCTCCGCCATGTAGTTACACAAACCCCATAAAACTTTGTAGTCCCATGACGTTGGTCGGGGACTTTCACCCCTGTATGGTCTTGATTTTCGTCGGGTCGATTTTAATGCCGTCACGGGAGATTAAATGCCCCAGAAACTCCAACTCCTGCTTAAAAAAATCGCACTTACAGCCCTTGGTGATGAGGCGGTTGTCATGTAGCCGCTTAAACACTGCGTCGAGGTCTCGTGTCTTGCTAAAATACAAAATATCGTCCAAGTAGACGATAACACATTTGTGGAGGAGGTTGCGGAAAACCATGTTCATGGTCAGCTGGAAAGTCGAAGGCGCTTTCATGAGGCTGAAAGGCATCACTTGGAATTTGTAGCTTCCGTAGTGGGTTCAGAACGAGGTCTTGTGACCGTCGTCGGCGAAGACCCGAATCTGGTGGTAACCGTCATGCAAGTTGATTTTCGAAAAGTAGCGAGCGATGGGAAGTTGATTGAGGAGGTCATCGGTGCATGGGATGGGGTAACGAGACTTTATGGTAACATGGTTGAGCGCGCAATAGTTGATGCACATGCGAAGCCTGCCGTCCTTCTTCGGTGTGAAGAGGATCGGGGTTGCGAAGGGGGATGTAATGGGTCTGATAAACCCTTTCTCCAACAGGCCATCAATTTGGCTTCGCAGCTCTTCGAGTTCCGGCTGGGTCAACCGCCACTCTGTACGAACAGTCGGCTGCGCGCTAGGCTCCAGCTGGATTTTGTGGTCCTCACGGCGCTCGGGTGGCAGGTCGTCGGGGAAGATGTCGAGGTACTATCAAATCAGCTTCGCCAAATTAGGCGGTACTGCTGCGCACAGCTTCTCAATGTCGTTTCCCTCGGTGTCGGTTTCCAACTCGCGGAAAACACTCAGCGAACAGTTGCATGCCCCGATTGAAGTGTTGGGCAATAGTGATGGCCTTGACGCACGGGACTTAAATGTAGTCTGGAGTCCATGTAGGTAATTCTACGAGCCCCTTGTGCTTGTTCATGATGCACGATCCTGCCCTCCAATCGATGATGGGGTTGTACTTTCGTAGCCAATCACGTCCCAGCAGGACGTCGCAGCCGTCTACTTTTGTCATGAGAACTTCATGCTGAAGCTGAAATCGTCGCCGCATTCGATCTGCACCATACATGTTTCTTTCAATATCGCCAGAGGCGTCCCATCCACGAGGCGAGCGTCGATTTTGGGCAGACACCTATGAAGTTGCAGCTTGCATTTTTTGGGCTGTCGCCAAGTTGAAGAGGCTATGGCTAGCCCCGCCATCGACGAGCATTTTCAGATTATTTTTTAACACCGTGCCAGTGACTAGCATAGGGTTATCCACATTGTTATCCGCGTTATTCGGCCGAGTGCGATGGATTGCATGAATTGGAACCACGACTCGGTGGGGATGTTGGTGTTCGGGCGATGGAGCACAGTCATTAAGGGGCCCGTTAATTATAGACTCTTCCCATTTCCCTGCTCCTTCCTGTCGTTCCTCGTCGTCGGCGTTTTCTCGGGGCAGTCTCTCATGTAGTGACCCGGCTTCCCGCACTTATAACACAACCCCGAGAAGGGGCGGTCAGGTGCATGGACTCCGTTGATTGTGGTTCGTTGGGTCTGGCCGCGAAAACGGTTTCCCTCTCGGCAACCTGCCCTCGCCCACTGCATCAGCGCATCTGTAGACTCAGCCAACCGTACAGCTTCCAGGAACAAAGTCGGGCGGCATCGGCACACCTCATACTGTATCTCATATTTAAGGCCGCTGGTGTACTTATCCAACCGCTCCGCTCCGCCATGTCATCCACTTGGTCAGCGAGTGCCATAAGTGACGTCGTGTGGTCTTGAACAAAATCCAACTGAGACCAGACACGCAACTTCATGCAAGCTTGCTCCGAGGCGGATACGTGCTCGAAGCGATCTCGTAAGGCTGCGCCCCACTCATTCCACGTGCGAATCCTGGTCACACCAAAGATTGAAGTTGCCACCTGATTAGCCGATGTTGAGGTCCCGTCTACCGCATGTGTCGCACCTGTCGAGGTCCCCGTGTCTAAGGTTCGGCGCCACCATTCAAGCGCGTAACTAATACGCGTGGCATCATCGCTGACGTTCGCTGCTGTGAAGAAGACTTCAACGCCGAACCTCACTGTAGTATTCTTGTCCGTAGGATTGAACGGGGGCGGGCTCGCAGGTTTAATATTGATTGTCGTTACTGCAATTGGCGTCGCAGCTGCTTGCAACCTATCTTCTTCTTTGAAGTCACGTGTAAGCACGTCCAACGGATTGCTCACCGCCCAACTGTTGCCCTCGCCTTCTGTCAGAGGTCCACTGGCGATCCCCGATTGATCCTAGGGAAGGGTTACAGGCTCGTTGTCCTGGGGGGGTTATGGGCGCACTGACCCGCTACTTAATAAGCCCTTTTATCCCAATGGTCTAGTGGTTGGGATTCTGACATGGTATCAGAGCGGTATCGGGTTCGAATCCCAGTGCGTGCACTTCGAGCATCCCAGTGCGGGGGAGTGTCAGAGGTCCACTGGCGATCCCCGATTGATCCTAGGGAAGGGTTACAGGCTCGTTGTCCTGGGGGGGTTATGGGCGCACTGACCCGCTACTTAATAAGCGCTTTTATCCCAATGGTCTAGTGGTTGGGATTCTGACACCTTCTTCATCGGGCGACTCATGGCGCGCTTCACCTCGCGCTTGGCGTAGCTCGGCGTTTTCTCCATGTAGTGTTGTCACTTCCGCCATTAACGACTTCATGCCCTCAAGCATTTCATCCACTTGCGCCATCAACCTGTTGACTGCATCCTGATGCATGCGTCTAGCTCTCTGTCTGGTGGGCAAGCGGGTATCCGTGGCCTTCAGGCGAGCGGAAAGCAAAAACTATCGGAGTCGGGCAGGTTAGAATTAACGAACCTTGCAGCCAACTGTTTTGCTGTCCACTATACCAGCCAACCCGTGCCACCAGACTACCCTCGAAAAGCAGGGTGAACTAGGAAAGTAGCTATGATACCAGGTGTTATGAGTTGTCAAACAGAGCTGCGCGGAATCACGAATAACGAGGATGTGACTCAATGAACCTATCATACAATGAAGGCATGCGCTAATAGCTAGGAGGGAACCTCGGGGATGCGAGGTTGGGTGCATGTTTGGCGACTGGAAAACCAAAGGCGACGCGGTGGGTCGTGAATGTATGCCGAACATGCAAAGTTTGAAATGTCGGGGTTGAACGCATAGCAGTCAACACCTGTAAGGAAAATGGAGAATTCATTACATTGTTGAAAATTGATCACCCGTTCAAGTTGAAAATTGTTTTAGTTATAGAGAATGAAACATGTGTTGCCCCCAGCCGGATTCGAGCCCATGACCTTCCATGTGCAAAACCATTTTTTTTTTCAGTTCGTGATGGTGCACTTGGCAAAAATGGATCCTTGACCTTTTGCGTGCACCAGTTGTTGCGACTCTTGACACATTTCGAGTGTCACTGTTTTGAAAAAAAATATTTTTTATGGACAGGGGAGTCCCGAAAGCTGTCGTGGGGATATCCTACCCATTCGTCAGAATTCTGAGCAACATATTTTGCAAATGAATGGACCAGGTGGGAGAAATTCTGGTGGTTATAACTAAGCCAAGGAAGAGATAAACCAGGGAAAGGAGGGGAGTTCGGGTAGGTGGGGGTTTTGAAAGTAAACGTAAATTTCGGGTTGGGGGCCAGTTGAGCCCGTAAGGAAGAGGGGCTGGCCTCTAAGCCAACCCTTGAAGATTATAAGATGAACCCGAAACAGCACTTCAATTCAAAAGTATAGAGGGCGAATTCTCTTGTATCGAGACACATTGTCCAGACTCCAGAGATTGCGCGGATCCCTCTGGCATATCACTGTACCACTTGAGCCCACTTTTTGTACAGTTAGGCAAATGTGGCTTGATAAATTTGGCATCAGACCTGATCCAGACTTAAAATGCGAATCATACAGTGCTTCTCGTTCATTTCCAAGTCCAGCATATGATGGCCTAAGTGCTTTGTTTCCACCGTTCGTTTCATCAGCTGGCTGGCAGCTAAGTTCTGCCCTACTACGTGGCAGGCGAAAAGCAAATGAGTGCACAATCCCTTGAGGATGACCTTGGGGTACCCACATTTTCAAGCCACTTGGCGTTGAGATTTTTGGGCTGAACGAAGCTGTAGCCCGTAGCCGGACTGGCGAAACCCCTTCGCACCAAGGAGGAAGCAGCCACGGCCGGGCGATAAGCCTGCCTGCTGTAATTGATCGATGAATTTTATCAGCCAATCAGACATACGGAAAATGGCAGCGTCGTACTTTCGTGCGTGCCACCTGTGGTGTTGGCCCAAGTGCTTTGTTTGTTACCAGGGCTGTCGTTTCGTTTTGGCCCCCCCGGACAAATCAGGGGGCCCGGCATGTACGACCCTGTATTTAGTAGGATCGGGGCGAATCTCGGCCCTTTAGGCTTCAGGGCTTATTTTTTTCCCTCCCTGTAAATCAGGTTTGGCGCGAAAATTCTGCAGCCTCATTTCTACCACAAAACTAACAGCCGCACTCTGCAAGTATTACAATAAGCAAAGAATACATAAAAACACTAGTTAGCGTCATTCACTACGCACGCTTAACAGACTTCCTCCTCTTCCAACTCTTTCCAGGGATCTGAGATGTGTTTTGCTGCTGCTATGCCGATTCATGCCTGCTGGTGCACTGAACGACGGGGATCTGAGATGTGTTTTGCTTCTGCCATGCTGATTCATGCTGCTGTCTGTGTGTCATCGGATGGGAGCGAGGTTGTGATTGGCGCAAGTACCAGTTGTAGGTTGAGTTGAATCTGTGGCCCAGCCACGTAACTCCAGATTTGCCAGGTTTTAATGCAATCAAGATAAAAACGGGGGGAGGGGGAGTGGAGGAGTTTGTGGGGGGGGGGGGGGGGGGGGGGGGGGGGGGCGGGAGGTGGGAGGGGGGGTTCGAAAGATTTTGTTCCAGGGCTCGCCCAAAATCTCCCCTGCACTCCAGGCCTAAGCCCGAAATCAGCCCTGTAAGGAATCAGGGCCAGAAAAAATTCAACATATCAATTTCAGTTTTCAAGGGCAACCCAGCCCTGGAATTCAAGGTCCAGCATGGCAAACGCCCTGCAAGCGACAGGCCTGTTAGTTACCGTTCATATCATAATTGGATTGGCAGCTGTTTATGCCCTCCTACGTGGCAGGAGTAGAGCAAAAGAGTGCACAATAAAAAAAAAAAACAAGGGCTATCCCGTGAGGTTGACCTTTATGGTATCCCTCGTTTTCCAAGAAATTTGGGGTTTTTTTTTTTTTTTTTTTTTTTTTTTCACGAAGCTGTCATGCTTGATGAGGGACAACACGGTGACGGACAACAAGCTGTCAAGCGTCAGGAACAGACAATAAGGCAGACACTGCTGCTTCGTACACCAGGGAGGAAGCTGCAGTTGTCCGGCGGCAAAACGCAGCTTCGGGTCAACCGAGCTCGCCTGCTGATTTTGATCGATGTTAAACCAACCAGAAGTACGGAAACTGGCGGCAAGGGACCTTCGTGCCATGTGAGAAATGCGAGCTTGGGAGACGGCCGAGCCCGCCAGCCAACCCACAAACCACCAACAGCCAATCGCATGCAAACAAAGAGTACAGTACTACAGTGCAATACAAGGCAACTGTGTCTCGGGGAGGGGGGAAGCGGGGAGTTGGGGGGAGGGGGGGTGGGGGGTGGGGGGGTTGGAGGGGGTGGGTGGAGGGGGGTGGACGCGTAGGGGGGAGGGGATTACTGTACTGTACAGTCCAGAACATGTGAGTGTGTCAGAATTATATTGTTATAACTGCATGTCGTTCTAGCTGTAGTGTAGTTATCCTAATCAACTTGTTTGGTGGTGCACCTTCTTGTCATGCTTCTTGCCTATTTGTACCTTTGAGTCTATAGTGAAACCCCTCTTTTGGCCTTCTCTCTCGACTCTCGTTCCTAACTCTCGCCATGTCTAGGGTTCCTACTTTCATGCCTCTACCTACTATCTTAACAGAGTGAGCCATCTTGTAATGTGCAGTAGGACCGTATGTGCATTTGGTGAGGCTGTCTACACCTGATGCTCTTTTAGGGGCCCAAGTTTTTCGGCCAAATAGGCCTCACTGGGGCATGGTGTTTTTCAGAAGGGCAAAATGGACTTTAGGAAGTGTCTATATTAAATGAGTAGCTACGCTTTTTTTTTCATTGAAAGTTTCGTAACTTTTCTGCGAGTTTACAAAGCTCAGTTCTGAGTCTAGTAACAGTGTACAGCTCGCGGGCCTGTAACGATAGCGCCGTTGCCCATAAACCCCAACAATTTGGAGTTTCAAATGTAGCTTCCATTAAAAACGACAGGCAGTTTCGCGAGCATCATCTGTAATTTGGTTGATCGAGCCCAACCCAGCCCAGCCCAACCAAGCTCAACCCAACCCTAGCTAACCCAACCCGGCCCAACCCAACCCAAACCCTGAAGCAGGCCACCTCTCAGAACCAGTGTACATCATGACACTTCCTTCCCCAGTGTCATCTCTCCGCGGATGCTCAGCGTTTGTGGGGCCAAAGCATCCGCGCGGCACATGCCGCCCATACACGACGCTCATACTCTCGAAACTGGGTTATCATTTGAGCAGTCCCAAGATTACATGATGCAGCATAATTGGCAGGAAAATCAAAAGTCTTTGTTTTTCTCAAGCAATCATGCGAACTTCAATGGACATCACTGCTGTTACTAGTACTACTACTAGTAGTAACAACTGTCCTCGTAGTATTCTCGGAGAGGGTTTCCCGCCTGGATTTAGATTCCGGCCTACAGACGAGGAGCTGCTGTGTAACTACCTCAGGCGGCGCGTGGAGGGCCTTCCCATCGCATGGAACGTAGTTGGCGACGTTGATATGTACAAGTTCGAGCCTTGGGAACTGCCAGGTACTGCCCTCAGCAGCCTTTTTAGTGTTCCCAGAACACTAGACCCCAGACCCCAGAACACCCCCCTCCTCCCCTCCCACCTTCTGGAACTTTCACATTACATACCCCCCTGTCCGAGTACCACCGGGCCACCTGAAGTGCCACTCTTCCCTTTCATCTCTCACTCCCGATTCACTGGTCGAATCCAGGGACTAAGCCTCATCCCCCAACCCATTACCAGCCAGAGCACCAAACCCCATGACTAGCAACTTCAGCTGGTTATTGATTTCAGGAAAACTCCACCTCTTTCAAACTATTCCCTTCAATCCAATATCAGGCAGAGAAAATCAGGCCCCACAGCACAGACAAAATTGGCCCTCTTTGCTTGACAACCCCCTCTTTCCTTCCCCCCCCCCCCCCCGCCCCCCATTTCGAGCTAGAGCAACTTGTGTGTTTCCAGCCTTCATGGCTGTTTGCTGAAGATATCGACTGGGTCTTTGCTTTGGGAGCCCTCAAGTACCGCTTCCCCCATGCCCATCAAATTCTTAACTCCATCCACAGCCTTACTCCGAACATACCCAATCGTTGAAAACAAGTTGCGCTTCTTTGCATCCCCAGCGGCCTTGACCTCCTCTCTCT
The DNA here is from genome assembly GCA_947471745.1 of Closterium sp. Naga37s-1. Taxonomy (NCBI): domain Eukaryota; kingdom Viridiplantae; phylum Streptophyta; class Zygnematophyceae; order Desmidiales; family Closteriaceae; genus Closterium; species Closterium sp. Naga37s-1. The sequence goes on from CANJKZ010000908.1 coordinate 1,055,179, forward strand.
CCATCGCATCGTTCCCTTCTCCACTCCCACCTTGCCCTGTACCTGGTGACGAGTGAGTCTTTCTTGCTTCACCACTCACTCCTCACTCACCCCACTTCAGCTCTCCTCTCTCCCTCTGCACCACCCAGAGCCAGAGCAACATTCCCAATTTCTGGAGACAGCAAGTGGTTCCTTGTCACATCCCGCAACCTCAATCAATTCCCTTCCTCTCTCTTCTCTCCCTCTCCTCCACTTCCAGCCAGGGCAAAATGCCCTATTCCTGGTGACGGCGAGTGGTTCTTTTTCACATCCCGTGACCTCAAGTACCCATCAAAATCCCGATCCAACCGAGCCACAACTGCTGGGTACTGGAAGGCCACTGGGAAGGACAGGCCAGTGCACGTGCGCTTCACAAGCAGCAGCGGTGGTAGTGAAGGCAAAAGGGAGGAGGCAATCAGGGCGGGAATAAAAAAGACTCATGTCTTTTATATGTGAGTTCATTTCTGCAGCGTGTTGATCTCCGCCTCTCAGGCATCAGCAACCCCCCTGCCGTTATGTAGGTATCAGGTGTCCGGGTTGTTTGTTTGAGTCTTGGTCAGCTTGCTGTTGTTAAGTTCGTCGCTGGATTGCTTGTTCTGGCTTGGAAAGAAATGTGAGGGTCTTTGGACAATGTTTGAGTGGCTGAATTACTCTTCATATGGTAAGTCCTCCGAATCTTTTTTTTGTGTGTGTGTGTGTGTTTTTTTTTTTTTTCAAATTTGCTGGTGTGGTCAACAGGGGACGAGCGCCAGGAGGGGACAAGACTGACTGGGTCATGCACGAGTACCGACTGGCAGAGGATTCGCCTGAAGCTGGACCTGCTGCTACAGATGTGGTACGAGCTACAGCTGCAGCGAGCGAATCAGACCCAGCAGCAGCTGCTACACAAAGCACCGCACCTGGTGTGGTTGCAGCTGGTGGCACTGCCATAGGCCGGACCGGCAGCAGAACGCACGAAGCGACGCACCCAGATACTGGTGCAGGAGGTGATGTAGTTGGTGGCTTCGGCAGGAGCAGTAGCAGCAGCCCCAAAGCCAACAGTCCAAAGACCGAACCTGGCAGTGATAGGAGGATTGGCACGACGTCATGGGTGGTTGTACGGGTGCTCAAACGAAGCTCCCTGACAGCGGAGGAAGAAGCGATGGGGGCAAAGCAACCTGTGGTAGCACAACCAATGGTGTCACGGAATGAGATGGTAGAACAGCAGATGATGGTGATGCAGCAGCTGTGTGGGGCTCCTTCACCAAAAGGAAAACCAGAGACGGACGAAGAGGAACCAGTGGCAGGGTACCATGCGGGTTTATCAGTGCATGGCGTGCACTTTAGAGGTGATTCACCCTCACTAGATTCTCCACGGAATAACTCCCCAACTACCCTCTCAAGAAGCCTGTCCCCCAACTCCTCATGCTGCACAATGCCTGTGGATGTGCGGAGCAGCGTTGTGGCAAACCGAGAAGCAGCTGTAGGTGCAACGATTCCTGTAGGTCCAGAGGAGGAAGACGCATCAATAGTGGCAAAGGTGGCAATAACAGGAGCAGCAGAGGGAGAAGCAGTCGAAGCAGTACCGATGGAGGTACAAGGAACAGGAGCAGGAGTGGGAGCAGACAAGCTAAGCAGCAGCTCAGCAAACAAGCAGCAGAAAAGCAGCAGACAAGCAGGGGGGTTCTTGAAGGGCCCGCTATGCCCGGAGAACTTGCCATCTTTCAAGCACTATCTGTTTGAATTAAAGCCGCCTGGAAGCGGCAGGAGTGATGGTGGTGTGGAGGGCAGGGATGGAATGGGAGAGCAGCAGCAAACGGAAGAGGAACAGCAGATGCAAAAGGAGCAGAAGAAGTGGGAACTGGCGAAAAAACTGGACTGGAGGGTAGAACTGGACAGTAGAGAAGAGGACGGGCAGAAGGTGCAGGGGAAGGGTGACCAAGAGCAGGGAAGTTGGCACGTGGAACATAATCAAACAACCAGAAAGAAGAAACCGAACTGGCAGAAGCTGACAAGTAGGCAGGAGCAGCAGATAACCACTCCCCAGCATCAGAGGCACCTACAGCAAGAAGGGCCGGCCGGTGCAGCTTCTCCTGCTGCTGCTGATAATATGGCTGCTGCAGCTGCTGCTGGTACTGCTGGTGCTGCTGGTTCAGGTGAAGGAGGTGACAGGTTAGCAGATCCAGATATCCATGTTGAGGATCTGCAAGAGCTAGCTGACATTCTCAACTCCCTCTTGCGAACTCAGGTCACCAACACCACACCTGCTACCAGAACTTCCCCTAGGGCCGCTTCCAGTGCCGCTACCGCTACTGCTCCTACTATTCCTCCCCCTGCTGCTGCTGCTTCCACTGCCACTGCCACTGTGGCTCATTTGGTTGCAAGTGAACCCCAACCCTTGGGAGGGTCAGGACCTGGTGTGGTCCCAACAGGTGTTGCGCCTTCTGCTACTCCTGAGGTAGCTTCTGCAGCTCGAAGAGTTGAGCCTAGAGGGTTCCAGAACAGCACAGCAGCAAGTTATCTGAGGATAGCACATGCGCATTCATTTGATGCACCCTTACATGCAGCCGCATCACCCTCTGTAGTACCCTCTGTACCACCCTCAACAGCATCCCCACGGGGGAAAAGGCACAAAGGACAGCAAGGGGGAAAACCTGTGGACCAGGACCAGCAACGCCAGCAGCAGGAGGAGGAGAAGAAGAAACGTCAGCAGCAGCAGCAGCATGCTGAACTCCACCAGTATCAAACACTTCAACAGCAGAGACTCAGTCCTGATCAGCAGAAGCAGCAACAGCCTGTAGCAGAAGAAGACTCCAAATGTAAGCAAGACCACGTGGATGAGCCCAGGGATGATTTCCCATGGCTAAGGGCTCAAGAGTACATGCCTCAGCACCAGGGACTCAGTCCCCACCTTCCATGGCAGAGAAGCGTTTCTTGTCCCGCTGTCTCTCTACCACTTCAGGCACTAAGTCAAGGCGCCAACCAGTATGAAACGCCCTTTCGCACCTCCCACAGCCTAGAGTATCACCAATCCCAGTCGATGCATGAAGAGCTGGAGGGACAGGGAAGGTTATATGGTAGGTATTTTAGCGACCTGCTGCATACCAGTCTGTGGGAGATAAGAGAAACGGAGGTGGCTGGAGAAGGGATGGAAGGAGAGAGGATGGGACAATGGGGTGGCTTGGGAGGAATGATCCGTAGCAGCAGCTGGGGCGCAGGAGCACATGGTTTGGGGATGGATCATGGAGAAGAAAGCTCGACAGCAGGTGTGAGAGTTGGAGCAGCAGGAGTCGCAGCAGCAGGAGTAGCAGCAGTAGGGGTAGAAGCAGCAGGGGTAGTAGCAACAGGGGTAGCAGCAGCTGGTTCAGGAATGGCAGTGACAGCAGAGGGAGATGCAGCAGCAGGGATAGAACCAACCGGTGCAGTGGTGGAGACAGTAGGGTTGGGAGTTGCAGCTATGAGAGTAAGAGAAGGAGGGGGAGTGGAAGGAGGAGAAGGAGGAGATGATATGATGACATCGGTACATGGGATGGAACTAGAGGAGCTGGAGGCACTTCTACTAGATGTGGATGAGGACGACAACATGGAAATCAGCAGCAGAATGGTCAGTGGGTTCAGTCACCACTCCAGTACCAGCATAGACTGCCGCGCCGCGCTCCCCGTTGACTCTGGTGTTCCACACAGCGTCGGTCAAAACAGCAGCAATGATATTCATAGCACCACCAATCTGATGCGTGCTGGCGACACAACTGCAGGTGAACAAATGGGATTATTCACAGGACCAGCACCATCCGTAGCACTGGGACCATCATTGGGACAGAGATTTTATGTGTTCACGCCAATGTGTAATGGGTCTGGAGTCTCGTTTGCATCAGAGGAGGGGACTGCTGCTGCCATGGCTGCATATCCCACTACCAATACCACTGGTGGCAGTGATGGCATGTGGTCTAAGGGGCATGAGACTTTGCTGCTGCCAGAACCATTCTTCCCAGCACGAGTAGTGGTAGGGACAGGAGGCCGGGCACAGACAGGAGGAGCAGCAGAAGAATCTGAAGGATTAGCAGCAGCAGCAGGGGCAGCAGCAGCAGGGGCGGCAGCAGCAGCAGCGGCAGCAGAAGCGGCAGCGACACCAGCAAAAGCAGCGGCACCAGCGGCAGAATCAGGAGAAGCAGCAGCCAGAGAAGGTGCAGAGGTAGTCACTGCAGGCAGGATTGTCAGTGTATCAAGGGAGACACCAATGGGGACTCGTGGATTGGGCAGCAGCCAGGGCCTTGGAAGGATGCTCTCTCCCAAAAGGAGTTGTGAAGAGGACTACTGAGTCTTGCCGCAAGCAGCTGTTGTATGGGCGGGTATGTTCCCTGGGGCTAGTTGAGTTGGTTGTTGAAATATCTAGATAACCAACATGTTTCAAAAGCAGCCGCGATGAGGAGTGCTGAGTCTTGCTGCAAGCAGCTGTTCCATGAATGGGTGCATTCCCTGGGGTTGTGACAGCTGGCTCAGATCTAACAGCAAGGGGAGACGACGTGTGACAAGGTGGATACTATACTTCGATTCCAGAAAAGTGCAGTCCAATACCCTCCTTCCTTCTGTTAAGCACCCGGATACAATACATTGGATTAGCTGATACAGATGTGTGTGATAAAATGTGTGTGTGTGTGTGTGTGTGATTTTTTTTTTTTTTTTTTTTTTTCCAAATGGGTCTTGATTGCCATGAAATTAACATTGCAACTTTTGGTTGACCTGTTCTGAGTTGACATAATGAGAGAGATTTGGGAATTCAAGTTCCATCAGGAGCAAGAAGTGGGATGGGAGAAGCTGTGTTAGTGGACTTAAAAGCCATATTGAGCCAAGCCAATGAATGTGCCTTCGAAGTTGGGGTGGGGTGCCGCTGTAGCCTGGGATGGAGATGGCAAATAATAGATAAATACAGAGGAAGAAATGCACTGTTCCAAATAAGGGGTTGCTCGGAGGTTTCTTTTCCCCCTTTTTTTTTGTTTAATTCATACGACCTAAAAAGATATAGTGAATCGTGATGCAGTGTGCCTACATGTTAGGATTGGGGTGGCTGTCTGACCAATAAAGCAAGGTGTATGTATGGGATAAGTTGCAACAAAGCAGTGACTTCGTAGCCAAGCAAATATGACGCACTAAAGCATTCAGAATTCAGAATCCAGATGCACACATGATTGGAGTCCAAGTCATACTAATTAAGCAAATGCAGGAGGTACAAAAGAAATAAACCAGTGCTTGAACGCGCATCACGGTATCTCCTGATGGGTATCTAAAGCAAGCAAGCAGGCAAGGTTACATGGCATGGCATGGCAGAGCAGACACAGAAAGACATTTGAGGAGTCCTAACCCTATCCAAGTCATCTTGATAGCACAAACGAAAGAGACATGCCAACGCCAAGGCTATTCCTCTGTTTAATAGTGCCGAGAGTGCTGTTTGACTCTGCTCACGAGCCACTTGACTTGACTTGAGAATCAGTGGGAGTTGTGCGTGGACCAGCCAGGGTTTTTGCTAGGTCCATGACTAACGGCAAACACCTGGGCCAAGAGGGCTTCGCAAATACAAGTGCCTATGTAAGTGGACGGGCTTGGGGAAGGGTGGGGGGGAGGTCGGGCGGGGGGGAAGGAGGCCTGGGAGGTGGGTGCAGAGAGTGACTCTACACTAGGGTAGCTGAACTACGTAGGAAGGCACAGGTGGTACGAATGATCATAGCTTTGCTCGTGTTCCCTCTACTTGCACTTTCACAGGGCAAACTAGAAAGAGTTTTACTAGCAAGTTTGGGAGCACAATGATGCAATAGCAATGGCAAAAGATGACTACATCTGGGACGTAACAAGCCCAGCATGCAGGCAGGTCGACTTCCACCTCAGCAAGAGGGCAGCCTGCCAGCACGGCAAGTCGGCGGCGTACCAACACAGCTCAATGGCGGCTTGACAACATTGCAAGGCGGCGATTTGCCAGCATTGGACCAAGGCGGCTTGCTAACGCTGCACAAGGGCGGCCTGCCAGCGTTGCATCCGCAGATGAATATACGAGCATGTGCGCACGCCCAGGTTGACGATCGAGAACGTTGTGCATCGTCCCGCACATCACGCAGATGCCAAGTCGGCCACGTGCCGTCAGTTGCGACTGATGCACCACGTCGACCTGGGGATACGAGGTCGTAGGTCGACTTCGCCAAAGCCTTCGGGACAACGTTTGCGCTCCCCGCAGAACTTCGTTGCCCTGGTTGCTTGGTCGACCGATGAAGCCCCAAAGTTGGCGCCGACCTGGTAGTTGGTCAATGCCCGCAGGTTGACGAACTCCCCCGTCGACTACCTAGGCCGAAGCCGTCCGCCAACTTCACCTCGTCAGCGACTTTGCAGTGGTCCCATCGAGGAGGTCGACGTCCTCTATCGAGCTCCTTCCCAAAGTCGACATCGACCACTGTAGGCTACCAACTGAACATCCGACTGCGATGTCGGCTTCGCCCAAGTGAGGGTGGGACCATGTACCGTCAACACTCCCCCGCCAAACACACGCTTGGGCACCCACACACGAGGTCCACCCAGAACTCGAGGGATATTGTACAAGGAGAAATCCGTCGGTGTGCACACTACACACAGCACGCCGTTTACCGCACCAGCCATGCTAAAGGGCATGGCGCCTACTGCTGCACGTCATTGTGGCCGTCGCCAACGTCGGCCAGACAAACTTGGCCGATCGCGACGGAGCACCGATTGAACGCCGAAAAGTGCAGCGCCTTCGTCAAGAAGTCGGCCGATTGCTTGATGTTTAGAGAGAAGAATGAATTGGAAACCCTAATTGAACTTAGGGTGTGTTCATTGTACTATAGCTACAAAATGAACCTAAATTGAACCTGGAAGCGTAACTCGCTCTAAGCATGGTGGAATTATAAGAGAACACCAAAATAAAGGCCAGAGCGAGCTCTAGCCTATTCCAACAATGAGAACGAGAGAGAGAGAGAGAGAGAGAGAGAGAGAGAGAGAGAGAGAGAGAGAGAGAGAGAGAGAGAGAGAGAGAGAGAGAGAGAGAGAGAACGAGAGAACGAGAGATAGAACGAGAGAGAGAGAGAGAACGAGAGAACGAGAGAGCAAGAACGAGAGAGAGAGAGAGAGAACGAGAGAATGAGAACGAGAACAAGACAGAACGAGAGAGAGAGAGAGAGAGAGAGAGAGAGAGAGAGAGAGAGAGAGAGAGAGAGAGAGAGAGAGAGAGAGAGAGATAGAGAGAGAGAGAGAGAACGAGAGAACGAGAGAACGAGAACGAGAACGAGAGAACGAGAACGAGAGAACGATAGAGAGAGAGAACGAGAGAGAGAGAACGAGAGAGAGAGAGAGAGAGAGAGAGAGAACTAGAGAGAGAGAACGAGAGAGAGAGAGAGAACGAGAGATAGAACGAGAGAACGAGAATGAGAGAACGAGAACGAGAGAACGAGAAAGAGAGAACGAGCGAGTGAGAGAGAGAGAGAGAGAGAGAGAGAGAGAGAGAGAGAGAGAGAGAGAGAGAGAGAGAGAGTGAGAACGAGAGAGAGAGAACGAGAACGAGAGAGAGAGAGAACGAGAACGAGAGAGAGAGAGAGAGAGAGAGAGAGAGAGAGAGAGAGAGAGAACGAGAACGAGAGGGAGGGAACGAGAACGAGAGAGAGAGAACGAGATAGCAAGAGAGATAGAACGAGAACGAGAGAGAGAGGACGAGAGAACGAGAGAGATAGAACGAGAGAGAGAACGAGAGAACGAGAGAGATAGAACGAGAGAGAGAGAGAGAGAGAACGAGAGAGAGAGAACAAGAGAGAGAGAGAACGAGAGTGAGAGAACGAGAGAGAGAGAACGAGAGAACGAGAGAGAGAGGACGAGAACGAGAGAGACAGAACAGAAAAGAGAGAACGAGAGAGAGAGAGAGAGAACGAGAGAGAGAGAACGAGAGAGAGAGAACGAGAGAGAGAGAACGAGAGAGAGAGAGAAAGAGAACGAGAACGAGAGAGAGAACGAGAACGAGAAAGAGAGCGAGAGAACGAGAGAGATAGAACGAGAACAAGAGAGAGAGAGAGAGAGAGAGAGAGAGAGAGAGAGAGAGAGAGAGAGAGAGAGAGAGAGAATGAGAGAACGAGAGAGATAGAACGAGAATGAAAGAGAGAGAACGAGAGAATGAGAGAGGGAGTAGGAATAACGCGGGTAAGTCGCTCTCAAAGTAGGAATGCAACGGAATGATGAGATTAGGAATGTGGGTGATACAAATAGCAAACCCTAACTGAGTTGTACTCACTAAGGAGCACCTCACTACAGCCTATCACAAATATCAACATTTGACACACCCCCATAGGCTAAGTGAGGGGCATCAAAGCAAGCAGGGTGAACAAACGGTCACAAGACCAGTCAATGCAAGAAGCAAAGCAAGCGTAGGGTGGATCTCAAGGACACCACACAAATTCCGAGCACAAGCAAGCGGCCACAAGGCCAGTTCAAGAGTTCACTAGGATATATGATAGCAAAGCACAACAAGCAGAGCAAGCAACAAGGCTACAGCAACCGAGGACCTGCCTCAACAAGCCCTAACTGCACACAGAACCGGTGGTGATCACCAGGCGCCAAGGCCTTGGTGAAGAGGTCAGCAGTGTTGGCCTCTGAGGCCACAAAGTCCAGGCGCACCTGGCCGCGTCGCTGTAGCTCACGCAGGAGGAAGTACCGGACGTCGATGTGCTTCACCCTGGTCTCCAGTCGAGGCTCGCGACACAAGAGAATCATGGCCTTGTTGTCAGCGAACAAGGTCGGAGCAGTGTGAGGTCGCTCACCAAGGTCAGCGAGCAAGAAGGTCAACCAGCGAAGCTCCTGAGCAGCCATAGCACCGGCGTAGATCTCAGCCTCTGCACTGGACGAAGCCACCGACGAAAACTGTGTGGACCACACGACACGGCCCCAGCTCCCAGACTGAAATAGTAACCCTGGGTCGAGCGCTGAGTCTCCACGTCGTCAGCGTAAGAAGAGTCACAGAGGCCAGTCAGCTCAACTGGCCGAGTCCCTCCAAGCACAAGCCCCATGCCTGATGTAGTCGCCAGGTACTTCGCCACCCTCACGGCAGCCGTCCAGTGAACAGGACGGTGCCTCCCAGGTCCAACAAAGCGAGAGAGGACGCTAAGAGGGTAGGCGAGGTCCGGGCGAGTACAGGTCATCAGGTACATGAGGCAGCCAACAAGCTCTGGGTAGGGACCACTGGGCTCAAAGGGCTCGTCGGGGAAGGGGCCGGTGAGTCTGTGGTCTACAGCAAGAGGAGTGGGCTGTGTGGTAGAGAACTGAAGCCCGAACCGCTGAAGGACCTGCTGCACCATGTGTGACTGAGTCAACGTGATGGTGCGAGCGGCTCTGTCCCTGGTGATCTTGTTGATTGTGTAGGTGGTTGTGGTATTTTGCTCTAGATGGTTGTGGGCTAAGGGTTTGGGCAAAATATGATTGCTTGACTTGTTACGGGCTGGATTTGATCTCACACCAAACAAGCACCAACAAACCTTTGCTACCAACTACAACACCTTTGGTGTTGCTAGTTTGGCATTTTGGGTTGTTGGGGATTGTTGTATGGCGAGGGTTGGGATGGTAGGGTTTGTCAAAATCGTCACTTTTCAGATCTGAACTCTAGCTTAAGCCATTCCTATATCTAATCCATGGCTGCCAAGTAATTCCGCCAGGACATCCCGTCGTACTTAAATCGCGATAACGATCGGCCTAGATCTTGGTTGAAAGCGGGTGTTACCATTCTGGAAATTAGAGATTAAGAACTTTCCAACGCGTACCTGCTCATCGTTGAAGGTTACGTGAGCTGCACGTAATGTTCTGTCGAAGTCGACGGACTTAATCTCTTGTACGCTCTCTAGATTCACGCGCTTTCCATCTGTGGTATCAGAGCTGGTTAGGCCTGCGACATTCCCTCTTTTCATCAAATTTCGAATTGGTTTAAGGACCTCCAGATCTAGGGTTGGTCATGGCCCAGAATTTAGATGGCCCTCCTAGGTTCTCTGGCTCGGATTTTTCGCTATGGCGGTTCCAGTTTACGCTTTGGCTAGGTATCAAAGACCTAGAAGGCGTTTTGGAGGGACCGGAGCGAAGACCTGGAGCTGATGAAGCAGAGGCATCTGCTGGAGTGTCTAGCCAAGAGGGAGCAGTGGCTGGGGGAGCCTCTAGCTCATCTATAAGTGAGGGAAGTGGAGGTGGATCAGCAGCACCGCGAACCGGAAGGCACCTGCTTAGTGCGGAGGAGCTACTTAAGGCACAGGAAGCATGAGACCGCAAGGACAAGCAAGCGTTCCAGTACCTGTGTTGGGCTTTGGAAGGCCAACTAGAGCTCCTAAAGATGCTGATTGACCTGAAGGGGAAGCAAGGAGCAGCTGCCCAAGCATGGAAGAGAGTTCAAGATCGACATTTGCAAAAAGGGTTGCTAAGCATACTCACTTGGAGGAAGCGGTTCTACACCATGGAACGCAACTATGGTGATGGAGAGACCATGGTGCAGTATCTCCAGAGGGTGGATGAGTATGTCAGTGCCTTGGAGGAGTTGAATTACAAAGTAGATGAGAAGGAGATCATCTACACCGCACTCCAGGGGCTGGACCAAGAGGCGAACGAGGCACTACTACAGTACCTTCACCTTGAGCAGCAGAAATGGACCAAGGCCTGGATATGGGAGGTTTTGGTTTCTGATGAGGCTCGCAAATGTGATGCTGGAAGAGGAATTGAAGGGGGAATGGGGGCAGGTTATAGGGCTGCCTCCAAGAAGTACCGGCAGCGGCAAGGAGGTGGGGGGAAGAAGAAGGAGCTCGACAAGTGTCTCGTCCCTGGATGCAACCGGAAGCACTCTTGGAAGGAGTGTTGGAGCCGACCAGATGGGTGGAAGCCTCAAGGGTACCCAGGAGAGGCTCCACCTGTCACTAGGCCTGAGTGGGTGGAGAGGAGGATGAAGAATGGAGCATGGAACAAGAAGGGCAGCAAAGAGAAAGCGGCACCAGCGGCGGCAAACAAGGATAAGAAGGGAAAGGAGGACTCATCGGATGATGGTTTCTCCTTCTTATCCTTGGAGAAGGAGACGGCGCTTGCTGGTCGTGTGTTGGCTGACCCCAATCAGCTCATTCTAGACTCAGGGGCAACCTGTGGAATGGTACCTCGGCGCAACCTCTTCATCACCTATCACTCCCTCCCACCTAACTCCAGAAATGTGATTGTGGGGAGCGGAGATACGCTGCAAGCAATCGGCATCAGCACCATCACCGTCAAGAGGAAGGAGGGGGAGGTGCTGAATGTGAAGGGTGTGCTTCATGTTCCTGGATTGGCAGCCAACCTTGTCTCATGCTCTCAGCTTGTGAGACAAGAATACATGTGCACCTTCACCATTGGAGGGTGCACGGTTCGCAAGGGTGGAGCTGTGGTGATGGAGGCCAAGTTAGAGAAGGGTTTATACCTTGTTCCAGTGTGTGTGCCTCACGTGGAGAAGGCACATGGGGTTGAAGCTGAGGATGCTGCTTGCAGCACCCGTTGGAGGGACGTGGAGCAGGTGACAGCAGATTTGCTGCACCTACGCATGGGGCATGCGGGAAGGCAGCAACTTGTGGAGTGTGTGAAGAAGGGGGAGCTGAAGGGTGTGGAGATCAAGGAGGGTGGTGGGCAGCCAAGCAAGTGCCCTGATTGCATGACCGAGAAGCTGCCAAGGACCTCCTTCCCTACCTCCACCACTAGAGCTTACCTTGGTGAAAACCAAGGATGAGGTGGCCAAGGTCTTCAAGTGTTGGATACGCTATGCGGAGAGGGAAGCCGGGGCCAAGGTGAAAATACTTAGGTCTGATTGGGGTGAGGAGTACATGGGGAGGGATCTGGAGTCTTTCCTTGAAGACAAAGGCATCACCCACCAGCTTTCAGTTGCCTGCACGCCGCAGCAAAATGGGGCAGCGGAGAGGCTAAACCGGACCCTCATTGACCTTGCCCGAGCCATGCTTGCTCATGCGCAGCTGGACCATACTTGGTGGGGGGCAGCAGTGCAATATGCCAACTGGGTTAAGAACCGGATGGGCAGTAAGGGGCTAGAGGGCAAGAGCCCATACTTCATGTGGACCAGGAAGGTGCCTAGTGTGTCGATGGCACGAGTGTGGGGGTGCATGGCGCAGTACAAAGTGCCCAACCAGCAACGGAGGAAGCTGGATCCTAAGGCACAATGGGGCATTTTCCTTGGGGTGTCGGAGAGGAGCAAAGCTTGGATGTTGTGGAGTGTGGCGGTTCAGCGGGTGGTGGAAAGCCGAGATGTGGTTTTCCACGAGGGGCTGAGCTACAAGGGGTGGAAGAAGCATGGTGCTAGTACAGTTGGGAGCTCCTTCCAGGATCCCTACACCTCTTCCATCTTTGAGGGGGCATGGGAGGACCCTGGAGAGGAGGTACAGGAGCAGCAAGAGGAACAAAAGGCAGCTGCACCTCACCATGAGGAGTCACCAAATGCTGGTTCTACCCCTGACCCTAACGCACCAGCCCATGACCCGGAGCAGCCACAGGGGCAGCAGCAGCAACAAGAGAAGCCGCAGCAGCCACCACAGCAGCATACACCGCCTGTTCCTATGGGTAGGTGGCAGCAACTACTGCAGCAGCAGCTGTCCAAGTCACCACGGTCCCCCATGAAGAGAGTGACTTGGAGGGAGAAGCTGCAAAGTTTGGAGCAAGGGGAGGCATCACCTCTGCGCCGCACCACACGCATCTCCCGGCCACCTGAAAGGTTCACACCAAGTGCACAGTATGCTTGCATGCATGATCATGAGGTGCATGATTTGGAGGAGTGCATGCTTGTGGATGATGATGGGGGTGCGCATGGACTTGATTTTTGTCTTATGGGTCAGGTACATGAGCCTAAGTCAGTCAAGGAGGCCTTGTCCCGTCCTAAGTGGGTCGAGTCCATGTGCGAGGAGCTTGAGTCTCATAAGGTGAACGAGTCCTTTGAGCTGGTTGATCCAGCTTGTGTGCCACCTGGTATGGAGGTCTTGAGGTGTCAGTGGGTGTGGAAGTACAAACACCAGGCTGATGGTAGCATTGAGAGGCCTAAGTCCAGGTTGGTGGCCATGGGGAACACTCAAACACGGGGTGTTCACTATGACCTGGTGTTTACCCCGGTGGGTAAGCCTATTACCCTGAGAGGCTCCCTTGGGATGGCAGTCTCCTCGAGGTTTCACATCCATCACATGGATGTGACCACTGCCTATCTTCATGGGGTCTTGAAGGAGGAGCTTTACATGAGGCAGCCCCCTGGTTTTGATGATGGGTCCGGCAGAGTTTGCCGACTCAGAAAATCAATCTATGGGCTCAAGCAAGCTCCAAGGCAGTGGTACCTCAAGTTTGATGAGGCGCTGATGGATTTTGGCTTTGAGAGGTTTGAGTGTGACCCTGCCTTGTACCACTTGGTGAGGGATGAGGGCAGGTTGTCCCTTTACCTCTATGTGGATGACATTCTGCTCATGTCTTTGAGCATGGTCTTGCTGGACGAGGTGAATGTCAGAATGTTATAGTGCTTACATTTGTGTAGGCTATAGTGGGGTAGCCCATAAGGGGTACAACCCAATTAGGGTTAGTACTTGTACCAAACTCTTTCATAGTTCATTCATTCTCGTTCATCATTCCGACATGGTATCAGAGCAGGTCCTCCGCTAGGACCGGTTTCCTTTCTTGGGCCCACCACAGCGCTACCCCGCTAGCAACCCTCTGCAGCCCTCGTGCTGCCCCTGCTGCCCGTCGACCCTACCCTAGGCCCCGGCTCCTAGGCCCGTCGCCCGTCGACTCTCGCCTAGGCCCCGGCCCCGCGGCCCCGTCGACTCACCTTAGGCCCCTCGGCCCCCGTCGCCCCTGGCCCCGTGGCCCCGTCGACTTTCTAAGGCCCCTCGGCCCCCGTCGCCCCTGGTCCGGCGACCCCGTCGACCCCCCCCCTAAGGCCCCTCGGCCCCCGTCACCCCTAGCCCCGCGGCCCCGTCGACCCCCCTAAGGCCCCTCGGCCCCCGTCGCCCCTGGCCCCGCGGCCCCGTCGACCCCCCCTAGGCCCCTCAGCCCCCGTCGCCCCTGGCCCCGCGGCCCCGTTGCCCCTCGCCTAGGCCCCGGCCCCGCGGCCCCGTCGACCCACCTTAGGCCCCTCGGCCCCTAAAGCCCCTGGCCCCGCGGCCCCGTCGACCCTAGCCTAGGCCCCTCGGCCCCCGTCGACCCCCACCTCAGGCCCCTCGACCCCCCGTCTCCCCTGGCCCCTTGGCCCCTCGGCCCCTAGGCTACTCGGCCCCTCGGCCCCTTCGACCTCGGCCCCTCGGCCCCTCGGACCCTAGGCCCCAGGCCCCTCGGCCCCTAGGCCCCAGGCCCCTCGGCCCCTTGGCCTCTCGGCCCCTATGCCCCTTCGTGTTTGGCCCCTCGGCCTCTAGGCCCCTTCGACCTCGGCCCCTCGGCCCCTCGGCCCCTAGGCCCCAGGCCCCAGGCCCCAGGCCCCTCGGCCCCTAGACCCCAGGCCCCCCTCCTCGGCCCCTTGGCCTCTCTGCTGCTACTGCTGCTGCTGCTACTGCTGCTCCTGCGTGCTGCACCACTATGGCTTCGCTTCCAGTTCTCGCGTTCGATCATGAGGGTAGACCGATTCAGTTTGACACGTGGCTCGACAACCTGCAGCTGTACCTACTGAGCGATTCTAAGGACAGTGTGTCGCTGTTTGACCTCGCGTTAGGTGCCGCTACTGCCCCTCCCGCCACAGCTGACAGTGCGACTCGCTCCCAGTGGCTTACGCGCGACGCTGCTGCACGCTTAGCCATTCGCAACCACCTGCCGTTAGCCGAATGCGCTCATTTCGGACAGCACAGGACAGCACAGGCACTGTAAGATGCTGTAGTCGCTTGCTACTCCTCCCCTGCCACTGCTGCTCTAGGCCGCCTGCTTCTGCCCTACCTGTTCCCCGAGCTGTCCGCCTTTACCACAGTCGAGGACCTGGTTTCCCACCTTCGCGCTAGTGACGCTCGCTACCGTGCTGCCGCCCCCGCTGAGTTCCTTGACAAGAATCAGCCCCAGATGTTCATCACCCTCTACTTCATAGTCACTCGCCTGCCTGACTCTCTTCGCTCTGTCAGGGACCACTTTCTCTCTCTTGACCCCACCTCCCTCACTGTTGACCTCCTAGAGCAGCATCTCCTCGCAGCTGAGACTAGTGCAGTTGCTGTAGGTGCTGCTCGTGGCACTCCGCGCCCGCCCTTCTTTGAGGGGTGCTCCCCCTCCCTCCTTGCCCCCTCCTACGCCTCTGCTACTGCTGTAGACGTCTCTGTTGCTGAGGACGTCGGGGCTGCTTCTGCTAGTGCGAAGCGCCGCAGCAGCAAGGGCAAGGGTGGCAAGGGTGGTGGGGGTGGCAGCGGTGGTGGTGGAGGTGGCAGCGGGAGTAGTGGTGGGGGCACCAGTGGAGGTGGTGGCGGCGGTGAGACTGGTGGAGGGAGTGGGGGTTCTGGTGGCGGCGGTGGAGGCAGCAGTGGGAGTGGCGACAGTGGCAGCGGTGGGACTGGTGGCGGTGGGACTAGCGCTCGGCGTGTTGGTTCTGGAGGTGGCCAGCGTCAGCAGCAGCAGCGTCGGAGCGATACCCTGTCGCCCCAACAGCTTCGTGAGTGGTTTTAGCGTGGGGCGTCTGGGGGTAGTGGTAGCTGCCCGTATGTCATTCGCACGGGTGTTCGTGCTGGTCAGACATGGGGGAAGCTTCACACTCAGCACCGCTGCTTCTCCCGCCTCGACGACGCTTGGCGTGCTGAGTTTGGTGACGACGTCGAGCTCCCTCGCTGGGCAGATTTGCTTAGGTCTAGGATTGCTATCTTTGACCTAGACTTTGATGCTATTCTTTCTGCTATGTATGCTTTGTCTGTTAGTGCTAGGGGTGACTGTTACCGGTGTGTGCCGCCTGATCCAGGTATAGCTGTTGCTGCTCTAGGTGCTAGTGAGTCTGGTACTCTCCCTGGTACTACGCCTGCTGAGGCCTTGCACACCTTCACGTTGGACATAGGCGCCTCGCGCTGTTTCTTTCGTGACAGCACCACTCTCACTCCTCTTCCTGCACCTGTCCCGGTCGGACTGGCTGACCCCTCTGGGGGCCCGGTCGTGGCCCGTTCCTCCACTGTCCTCCCGTGTCTGGCGGTTCCGTCCGACTCACTATCAGGTCTTCACCTCCCCTCGTTCTCTACGAACTTGGTGAGTACCACTGCCCTCCAGGATGCGATGGTCACTACCACCACTCCTGGGTGTCAGCGCGTGTCGATCTGCACGTGCACACGGACGGGACGTCACCTGGCCACGTTCACTCGTCGGCCAGGGTTGAGTCTGTACACACTCGCTACCGAGCCTCCTCAGGTATTTGCGTCTGCTCAGGTGTCCGCGTCAGGTCAGGTAGCCACCTCTTCCTCGTGTCGCCTCCTGTCGCACCACACTCTTCTGTGGCACCACCGCCTGGGTCACCCCTCCCTGCCACGCCTTCGTGGCATGCACTCTCGTCTTCTTGTCTCTGGTCTTCCCAGGTCTCTGCCTCCCCTCCCGCCCTCGCCTGCCCCGCCCTGCCTTCCGTGCGTCGAGGGGCGGCAGCGCGCCGCTCCTCACTCCTCCTCGTTTCCCCCGACGACTGCTCCACTGCAGACTCTCCACATGGACGTGTGGGGCCCAGCCCGCGTCAGTGGACAGAGCCGCGAGCGGTACTTTCTGCTGGTAGTTGACGACTACACGTGGTACACCACGGTCTTCCCCTTGCGCAACAAGGGTGAAGTCGTTGATGTCTTGATCCCTTGGATCCGCACAGTCCGTCTCCGGCTCCGCGAGCGGTTCAGCCAGGACCTTTCTGTCCTGCGTCTGCACTCTGACAGAGGTGGTGAGTTCTCCTCCGACCTCTTGCGGGACTTTTGTCGTGGGGAGGGCATTCTCCTGTCGTTCACGCTTTCGGACCCCCCTCAGCAAAATGGGATTGCTGAGCGCCACATTGGCTTAGTCATGGAGGTCGCTCGTACCTCCACGATCCATGCGGCTGCTCCCCATTTTCTGTGGCCGTTTGCGGTCCGGTACGCTGCGCATCAGCTCAACCTCTGGCCCCGTGTCTCCTTACCGGAGACCTCCCCCACACTGCGTTGGACGGGGGAGGTTGGCGATGCGTCGGTGTTCCGGGTCTGGGGTTCTCGTGCCTTTGTTCGCGATACGTCCGCGGACAAGCTCTCCGCCCGTGCTATTCCCTGCGTCTTCCTTGGCTTTGTCCCTGATGCGCCTGGCTGGCAGTTTTACCACCCCACCTCGCGCCGTGTCCTCCTGTCTCAGGACGTCACGTTCGACGATTCGGTTCCCTTCTACCGTCTCTTCCCCTACCGCTCTGCTCCTCCCCCGCCCCCGCCGCTCTTCCTTGCTCCCGGTCCCCCTCCGGTAGGCCCCCTCCTGCCCCAGGGTCCTGCTCCCTCAGGTGTGTCTCACGTAGACCTTCTCCCTGGTACTGCGCCTGTCGAGGTAGCTGTCGGCTCAGGTGCTGCCACAAGTGCTGCGTGCGGGGGTGCTGCGTCTGGGGGTGCGGAGCTGGGGGGTGCGGGGTCTGAGGGTGCTGGGTCTGGGGGAGCTGAGCCTGGGGGTGAGGAGCCTGGGGGTGCTGAGCCCGAGGGTGTTGAGCCTGGGGGTGCTGAGTCGGAGGGTGCGGAGTCTGGGGGTGCTGAGTTTTGGGGTGCTGCTTTGTCTGGAGGTCCTGCTGGTGCTTCGCCGTGACTGTCTCTGCACCAGCTGCGTGAGTGGCTTGTTCGGCACGCACGCCTTCGGAGTGGAGCTCCCGGAGCTGGAGACGCTGGAGCTAGAGGTGCTGGGGTTACTGCTGGAGCTCGTGGTCCTGGAGGTACTGCGGCTGCTGGTCCTGGAGGTGCTCGTACCAGGGGTGCGGAGCCGGGGGGTGCGGGGTCTGAGGGTGCTGGGTCTGGGGGAGCTGAGCCTGGGGGTGAGGAGCCTGGGGGTGCTGAGCCTGAGGGTGTTGAGCCTGGGGGTGCTAAGTCGGAGGGTGCGAAGTCTGGGGGTGCTGAGCCTCGGGGTGCTGCTTCGTCTGGAGGTCTTGCTGGTGCTTCGCCGCGACTGTCTCTGCAGCAGCTGCGTGAGTGGCTTGTTCGGCGCGCACGCCTTTGGAGTGGAGTTCCCGGAGCTGGAGACGCTGGAGCTGGAGGTGCTGGGGTTACTGCTGGAGCTCGTGGTCCTAGAGGTACTGCGGCTGCTCGTCCTGGAGGTGCTCGTACCAGGGGTGCTGGAGCTGCCGGGACTGGTGGTGTTGGGGGCGCTGGAGCTGGAGACCCTACAGAGCCTGGAGCTGCTAGAGCTGGAGGCTCTTGCACTGGTGGAGCTGGCGCTGGAGGCGCTGGAGCTGGAGGAGCTGGAGTTGGAGGCACTGGCATGGGAGGTGCTGGAGCTGCCGGAGCTGGAGCTGTTGACCCTGGAGCTGGAGGTGC
This sequence comes from Closterium sp. Naga37s-1, assembly GCA_947471745.1. Taxonomy (NCBI): domain Eukaryota; kingdom Viridiplantae; phylum Streptophyta; class Zygnematophyceae; order Desmidiales; family Closteriaceae; genus Closterium; species Closterium sp. Naga37s-1. The sequence goes on from CANJKZ010000908.1 coordinate 1,073,643, forward strand.
TGGAGGCACTGTGCGGCCGCGACCATACTTCATTCCCCTACTTCAGCAGGTCCTCCCTTACGGTGTCCACCGCCTCACCAGTCGCAACTGCCATTACAGCCAGCCTCCCCATTGCCTGCTCCCTCTCCTTACACTGAGCAGACCGGCGGTCTTATAGAGCTTCGTGAGCCTGCGTCTCGTCCTGTCTCGCCTGTTCGCACTGCTCGTTGCGCTCCTCGTTCGCGTCCTCCTCCTGTCCCCAGCACGCAGACTATGGCACTCCGTCCTTCCTCTGATCCACTGCGTGTTCCTCTGCCTGCTCCTCCTGAGTCCTCTCTTCCTGAGGTCCCTGACCCTGAGTCTGACCGCGCTCGTGCTGCCAGTCCCACTGTCTCTCGTCTCCTCGCCACTGCTGTCACAGACCCTTCCTTTGAGTCTGCTGCTGCGTCTGCTCTTGTTGCTGAGCTGCTTGACTTTGCTGCTGCATGCCGTCTAGACTACGCCACTGCTCTTGTTGCTAAGCTGCTTGACTTTGCTGCTGCCTGCCGTCTAAACTACGCCACTGCTCTAGTTGCTCAGTCTGCGTCTGCCAGTCCTCCGTCCGTCGGGGGTGAGTGTGCTCTTGGCACGGACGTCATTGAGGACAGGCAGGAGGAATTTGAGTGTCTTGTAGCCGCTGTACCTCATTTCGCGTCCATGCTGCTTGCCCCTGAGGGAGACCCGGATGCACCAGACATCCCGACCCTGCACTCTTACGCAGAGGCGATTACGGGTCCTTACTCCTCTCAGTGGCAGGCAGCCATGGATGCCGAGATGGCATCCTGGAAGTCCACAGGCACCTACGTCGACGAGGTTCCCCCACCTGGGGCGAACATAGTCGATGGCATGTGGATCTTCAGGGTGAAGCGGCCACCGGGTTCTCCACTTGCCTTCAAGGCGCGTTACGTTGCTCGAGGCTTCAGTCAGCGACAGGGAGTTGACTACTTCCAGACCTTCTCCCCCACCCCGAAGATGACTACTCTTCGGGTGTTGCTGCACGTCGCTGCTCAGTGTGACTACGAGTTGCACTCTCTGGACTTCAGCACAGCTTTCCTGCAGGGCAGCCTGCACGAGGAGATCTGGCTGTGCCGCCCACCTGACTTCACTGAATCCTTTCCTGCAGGTACTCAGTGGAGCCTCCGTCGACCAGTCTACGGTCTCCGCCAGGCGCCTCGCGAGTGGCACGACACACTGAGGACTACACTTGCGGCTCTTGGGCTTGCTCCTGCTACTGCTGACCCATCGCAGTTTCTATGCACAGACACCTCGCTCCCGCCGTTCTACGTCCTCGTCTACATCGACGACCTCGTCTTTGCCACTGCTGACACTGGGGCACTGACCCTTGTGAAGTCGGAGCTGCAGAAGAGACACACCTGCACTGACCTGGGTGAATTGCGCAGCTATCTTGGCTTGCAGATCACCCAAAACAGAGCATGGCGTACCATCACCCTGACTCAGTCAAACATGGTGCACCAGGTCCTTCAGCACTTCGGCTTCCAGTTCTCCTCGCCACAGCCCACTCCTCAGTCTACTAGCCACTCGCTCTCAGCTCCACCTTCGGACGAGTCCGTAGAGCCAAGTGGTCCGTACCCAGAGCTTGTGGGTTGCCTCATGTACCTGATGACGTGCACACGACCTGACCTCGCGTACCCTCTCAGCCTCCTGGCTCTCTACGTGGCTCCCGATAGGCACCGAAAGGTGCACTGGGATGCTGCGAAGAGGGTACTGCGTTACTTGTGCAGTACGTCGGGCATGGGGCTCGTGCTTGGAGGACGGGGTCCAGTTGTCCTCACCGGTCACGCAGATGCTTCCTCGGTTGACGACTCAGCTACGCAGCGGTCGTCACAAGGTTACACCTTCAGCCTTGGTTCCGGCTCTGTTTCTTGGCGGTCTACCCGCTCGTCTTTGGTTCTCAGCTCTAGTTGTGAGGCTGAGATCTACGCCGGGGCCATGGCTGCACAGGAGCTACGCTGGCTCACCTACCTGCTGTCTGACTTGGGAGAGCAGCCTCGTTCGCCTCCAGTTCTGTACGTAGACAACAAGGCCATGATTGCCTTGTGTCAGGAGCACAGACTGGAGCACAGAACGAAGCACATCGCTCTGCGATACTTCCTTGCTCGAGAGTTGCAGCAGCGTGTGTCAGATATATATGCCTTAGCCTATGTAGGCTGTAGTGGGGTAGACACTAAGGGGTACAGCTTTCATATTTGTATCTCACAATTTCCTAGTTCATTCATTCCTGTTGTTCCTTTCACATGGTATAGAGCGGGTTCCCACATGGGACCGTTCCTTCCTAAGGGCCCACCATAATTTTTTTTTAGCTGCCCAACGCCCTGCCCTAAAATTGTTTTTTTTCGCGGCCCCTACGGGGCCCCTTTGTCGCCTCGCGCGCCCCTACGCGGCCCCTACACGGCCCCTAGCGCGCCCCTACCCGGCCCCTACGCGGCCCTTACGCGGCCCCTAGCACGCCCCCTACCCGTCCCTGACGCGGCCCCTACGCGGCCCCTGACGCGGCCCCTACGCGGCCCCTGACGCGGCTCCTCCGCGCCCCCTACGCGGCCCCTGACGCGGCCCTTACGCGGCCCCTGACGCGGCCCCTACGCGGCCCCTACGCCACCCCTGCCGCGGCCCGACCCAGCCCCGTCCCTGACGCGGCCCCTACGCTGCCCCTGACGTGGCCCCTACGCGGCCCCTGACGCGGCCCCTGACGCGGCCCCTACGCGGCCCCTACGCGGCCCCTGACACGGCCCCTACGCGGCCCCTGACGCGGCCCCTACGCTGCCCCTGACGCGGCCCCTACTCTGCCCCTGACGCGGCCCCTACGCCGCCCCTACGCGGCCCGGCCCGGTCCCGTCCCTGACGCGGCCCCTACGCGGCCCCTCCGCCGCCCCTACGCGGCCCCTACGCCGCCCCTAAAGGGCCCCGTCCCGGTCCTGCCCCGGCCCCGACCCCGTCCCGGACCTGCCCCGGCCCCGACCCTGTCCCGGCCCCGTTGCTGCCCTGTCCCGGACCCTGCTCGGCCCCGACCCTGTCCCGGACCTGCCCCGGCCCTGACCCTGTCCCGGCCCCGTTTCTGCCCCGTCCAGGACCCTGCTCGACCCCGACCCTGTCCCGGCCCTGTCACGGCCCCGACCCAGTCCCGGACCTATCGTTCCGCCCCTGGTAAGAGCCTAGCCGGGCCGAGCCGCGCGGCCGAGCCGCACTGCCTTGCTAATTGCCCTGCCGAGTCGCACTGTCCTGCCTCGCCCAGTTGCACTGCTGCTGCTGCTAGTCTGCTGCTGCTCCTAGCATGGCTAGTCCTAGTCTTCTCACCTTTGATGCTGAGGGTCGAGCGGTTGACTTTGATGTCTGGCTAGATGATTTGCAGCTTTTCCTTCAGTGCGATCGCAAGGATGGTCTCTCCTTGTTTGATCTTACGTCGGGTGCCTCTACTGCCCCTGCTGCTGATGCTGTCAGTACCGTTCGCTCGCAGTGGCTCACGCGCGATGCTGCTGCCCGCCTTGCTGTGCGTAGTCACCTACCGTCTACTGAGCGCGCGCACTTTAGTCAGTACAAGAGTGCTAAGACTCTGTACGACGCAGTAGTTGCACGCTACTCCTCCCCTGCCACTGCTGCGCTTAGTCGCCTCATGCTACCGTACCTGTTCCCTGACCTCGCTGCTTTTGCCACAGTCACTGACCTCATTACGCACCTCCGCACTAGTGACACTCGCTACCGCGCTGCGCTTCCTGCTGATTTCTGCGCCCAGAACCCCCCCCCCATGTACATCACCCTCTACTACCTAGTCACTCGACTCCCTGACACTCTCCGCTCGGTCAGGGACCACTTCCTCTCTCTTTGCCCTACCACCCTCACTGTCGACCTCCTCGAGGAACGCCTCCTTGCAGCAGAGACTAGTATCACCGCTGTAGGTGCCTCTCGTGGTGACCCCCGTACCCCTTTCTTTGAGGGGTGCTCCCCCGTTCCTCTTTTGCCCTCTGTTGCCTCTGCTGCTGCTGTCGACCTTGTTGGCACCGAGTCGGTCAGCGCTGCGTCTGCTCCTAGTGAGAGGCGCCGCTTCAGCAAGGGCAAGCGGGGCAAGGGAGCTGGAGGAGGTGGTGGGGGCGGCGGTAGTGGCGGTGGAGGCGGAGGAGGGGTTGGGGGTGGGGGTGGTGGTAGAGGTGGGGGCTTCGGTGGCGGCGGTGGAGGTGGAGGCGGCGGTGGCGGTGGCGGGAGGGGTGGAGGAGGCGGAGGCGGCGGCGGCGGAGGTGGAGCTGGTAGAGGCGGAGCTGTGCAGCGGGGACCCCAGCAGCAGCAGCGCTCTCGTGAGACCCCTTCGCCCCAGCAGCTTCGTGAGTGGTACGCGGGGCGCCAGGGGTCTGGGGGTGCTGGTCCCTGTACTTACGTCCTGCGCACCGGTGACCGCACTGGAGAGCAGTGTGGCGGCCTGCACGCCACCCAGCGCTGCTTCGGTCGCCTGACGGATGCCTGGCGTGCCCAGTTCCCGGACGCCACTGAGATCCCTCGTTGGGGAGATCTGCTCAGGTCGGGGGTAGCTATCTTTGATCTTGACTTTGATGCTATTCTTGCTGCCATGTATGCTGTGTCTATTAGTGCTGAGGGTGACTGTTACGTGTGTGTTCCGCCTGACCCTGGTATTGAGGCTGCTGCTCTAGGTGCTAGTGAGTCTGCTGCTCCAGGTACTCGTGAGTCTGCTGCTCTAGGTGCTGGTGAGTCTGCTCTCTCAGGTACCGAGTCGGCTCAGGTCTTTCACACCTTCACCCTCGACTCGGGTGCTTCCCGCTCCTTCTTTCGAGACCGCACCACCCTTACGCCGCTCAGTCGGCCGGTTGCGGTCTCCCTGGCAGACCTCTCTGGGGGTCCTGTCCTTGCTCGCTACTCCACTGTCCTCCCGTGTCCGGCGGCCCCGTCAGGCTCCCTGTCTGGTCTCTACCTCCCCTCGTTCTCCACGAACTTGGTGAGTGGTGCTGACCTTCAGGATGCCGGAGTTGAACAGTTCACTCCTGCAGGTCAGCGAGTGACCCACTGCACGTGTGCTCAGACGGGCCGCCACTTGGCCTCGTTTACCCGTCGACCAGGGTCGAGCCTGTACACACTGACCACAGAGTCTCCTCCGGTTGCTGCGTCTGGTCAGGTAGCTGCGTCGAGTCAGGTGTTTGCTGCAGCGTCTCGGTCAGGTCCTGAGTCTGCCCCCTGCTCGTGTCGCCTCCTGTCCCACCAGACCCTCCTCTGGCACCACCGCCTTGGTCACCCCTCCTTGCCTCGTCTCCGAGGCATGGCCTCCCGTGTCCTTGTCTCTGGTCTTCCCCGGTCCCTCCCTCCCCTTCCCCCGGGGCCTGCCCCTACCTGCGTTCCCTGCGTCGAGGGGCGGCAGCGCCCCGCTCCTCACTCCTCCGAGTTTCCCCCGACAGAGGCTCCGCTGCAGACTCTTCACATGGACGTGTGGGGCCCAGCCCGCGTCCGTGGACAGGGTCACGAGCGTTACTTCCTGCTGGTGGTTGACGACTACTCGCGTTACACCACTGTCTTCCCCTTGCGCAGCAAGGGTGAGGTCACTGAGGTGTTGATCGACTGGATCCGCGTTGCTCGTCTCCAGCTCAGAGAGCGTTTCGGCTCGGACTTTCCTGTTCTGCGTCTGCACTCCGACAGAGGCGGAGAGTTTTCCTCCGACCTTCTGCGAGCCTTCTGTCGTGCGGAGGGCATCCGCCAGACGTTCACGCTTCCGGCCTCTCCACAGCAAAATGGGATTGCTGAGCGCCGCATTGGCATGGTCATGGATGTCGCTCGTACGTCCATGATCCATGCGGCTGCTCCCCATTTTCTGTGGCCGTTCGCGGTTCAGTACGCGGCGCATCAGATCAACCTTCAGCCCCGGGTCTCCCTGCCGGAGACCTCCCCTACTCTGCGGTGGACCGGGAAGGTTGGTGATGCGTCTGCGTTCCGTGTCTAGGGATCTCGAGCTTTTGTCCGAGACTTGTCTGCGGACAAGCTGTCCTCCCGTGCTGTTCCTTGCGTCTTCCTCGGCTTTCCCCCTGACGCGCCTGGTTGGCAGTTTTACCACCCCACCTCGCGTCGTGTTCTGTCCTCCCAGGACGTCACGTTTGACGAGTCGGTTCCGTACTACCGTCTCTTCCCCTACCGCACTGCCCCCCTCCCCCCCCCGCCGCTCTTCCTCGCTCCCGGTCCCCCCCCGGTAGACCCCCTCCCCCCTCAGGGTCCTGCCCCCTCAGGTGTGTCCCAGGTAGATGCAGTCGAGCCTGTCGAGGTAGCTGCTGACTCTGGTGCGTCTGGGGGTGCTGAGCCTGAGCGTGTGGAGCCTGGGGGTGCTGGGTCTGGGGGTGCTGAGCCTGAGCGTGCGGAGCCTGGGGGTGCTGGGTCTGGGGGTGCTGAGCCTGAGCGTGCGGGGCCTGGGGGTGCTGCTTCTGGGGGTGCTGAGCCTGGGGCTGCTGGGAGTGGGGGTGTGGAGCCTGTCGGTGCTGGACCTGGCGGTCCTTCGGGTGCTTTGTCCCGGCGGGAGCTTCCCTCTCCACAGGAGCTGCGCGAGTGGTTTGCTTGCCGCTGGAGCCGTGCTGCTGGAGCTGGAGGTGCTGCCGGTGCTGGAGGTTCTGCTGCTGCTGGAGGTTCTGGAGCTGGAGGTGCTGCTGGAGCCGGTACTGGAGGTTCTGCTTCTGCTGGGGGTGCTGAAGCCACGGGTCCCGGAGGTGCTCGTACTGGAGGTACTGGAGCTGCTGGGCCTGGTGGTGCTCCTGGTGCTGGAGCTACTGGTGGAGCTGGAGCTGGTGGTGCTGCTGGAGTGGGTGCTACTGGAGGTACTGGAGCCGGAGCGGCTGTGTCTGCTGGTGGTCCTGCTGGAGCTGGTGGTGCTGCTGGAGTTGGAGCTGACGCTGGGGGTACTGGTGTTGTCCCAGCTGGTTCTGGAGGTGCTGCGCGGCCGCGGCCGTACTTCGTTCCGCTCCTTGAGCAGGTTCTTGGTCTTCCGCCTTCTCCTAGTCCTGCTCCTTCCTTAGAGTGTCCTCCGCCTGTCCAGTCCGAGTCACAGTTACAGCTGGTCTCCCCTCTGCCTGCTCCTTCTCCCTACGCTGGTCCTACTGGAGGTCTTGCTGAGCGTCGTGAGCCTGAGTCGCGTCCTGCGTCGCCTGTTCGCACTGCTCGCACTAGTCGTCGTGTTCCACGTCCGCGTCCTCCTGCAGTCCCGGGCACGCATCAGATGGCACTGCGTCCTTCCACTGCGCCACAGCGTGTCCCTTTGCCGTCTCCTCCAGAGTCCTCTCTTCCTGCTCTTGCTGACCCGGCGTCTGACTCCCTTCGTGCTGCCAGTCCTACTGTCACGCGTTTCCTAGCCACTGTTGTCACTGACCCTTCCTTTGAGTCCACTGCTGCGTCTGCCTTAGTTACCGAGCTTGTCGACTTCGCTGCTCACTGTCGTCTAGACTACGCCGCTAGTCTTGTTGCTGAGTCAGCGTCTGCGTCTGTCTGTCCTCCGTCCGTCGGGGGTGAGTGTGCTCTTAGCACGGACGTCCTTGAGGACCGACAGGAGGAGTTCCAGTGTTTTGCTGCTGCTTTACCTCATCTCGTGTCCACGCTGCTTGCCCCTGAGGGAGACCCGGATGCACCAGACATCCCGACCCCGCGCTCTTACGCAGAGGCGATAGAGGGTCCTTACTCCTCTCAGTGGCAGGCAGCCATGGACGCAGAGATGGCTTCCTGGAAGTCCACAGGCACCTACGTCGACGAGGTTCCCCCACCTGGGGCGAACATCGTCAGTGGCATGTGGATCTTCAGGGTGAAGCGGCCGCCGGGTTCTCCGCCTGTCTTCAAGGCGCGTTACGTTGCTCGAGGCTTCAGTCAGCGGCAGGGAGTTGACTACTTTCAGACCTTCTCCCCCACCCCGAAGATGACCACTCTTCGGGTTCTGCTGCACGTTGCTGCTCAGCGTGACTACGAGCTTCACTCCCTTGACTTCAGCACTGCTTTCCTACAGGGCAGTCTGCACGAGGAGATCTGGCTGCGCCGCCCACCTGGCTTCACTGGGTCGTTTCCTCCTGGTACCCAGTGGAGCCTCCGGCGGCCAGTCTACGGTCTCCGCCAGGCGCCACGTGAGTGGCACGACACACTGAGGACTACGCTTGCGGCTCTTGGGTTTGCTCCTTCCACTGCTGACCCGTCGCTGTTTCTTCGCACCGACACCTTACTGCCGCCGTTCTACATCCTCGTGTACGTCGACGACTTGGTGTTTGCTACAGCTGACACTACTGGACTCACCCACGTGAAGTCCGAGCTGCAGAAGAGACACACGTGCACAGACCTGGGTGAACTGCGCAGCTATCTTGGCTTGCAGATCACCCGGGACAGAGCACGGCGCACCATCACCCTGACTCAGTCACACATGGTGCAGCAGGTCCTTCAGCGCTTCGACTTCACGTACTCCTCGCCTCAGGCCACTCCTCTGTCTACTCGCCACTCGCTCTCAGCTCTGCCTTCGGATGAGTCCGTAGAGCCGAGTGGCCCGTACCCAGAGCTTGTTGGCTGCCTCATGTACCTGATGACCTGCACTCGACCTGACCTAGCATACCCTCTGAGCATTCTGGCGCGCTATGTTGCTCCTGGGAGACACCGACCAGAGCACATGGCTGCAGCGAAGAGGGTGTTGCGCTACTTGTGCAGTACTTCGGGCTTGGGGCTAGTGCTTGGAGGGCGGAGTCCAGTGGTCCTCACTGGTCACGCAGACGCGTCTTGGGTGGACGACCTGGCTACGCAGCGGTCGTCACAGGGTTACACCTTCAGCCTTGGTTCCGGCTCTGTTTCGTGGCGGTCTACCCGCTCGTCTTCTGTTCTCAGCTCCAGCTGTGAGGCTGAGATCTACGCAGGGGCCATGGCTGCACAGGAGTTACGCTGGCTCACCTACTTGCTGACTGACCTGGGAGAGCCGCCTCGTTCTCCTCCAGTTCTGTACGTAGACAACAAGGCCATGCTGGCCTTGTGTCGGGAGCACAGACTGGAGCACAGAACGAAGCACATTGCTCTTCGCTACTTCCTTGCTTGTGAGCTGCAGCAGCGTGGCCAGCTGCGCCTTGCTTACGTGGCCTCTCAGGCCAACACTGCTGATATCTTTACCAAGGCACTTCAGCCTTGTGATCATCAGCGCTTCTGTACTATGCTAGGTCTTGTGCCTACTTGGCCTCACTTGCTTACCTCTTGACTCTGCTTGTTCTGTGATCTATATATACCTGTACTTGCTTGTTTACCTTTATATATGAACTTGCATGTGAACTGGCCTTGTGGCCTTTGACCCTGTGCTCAGACTGTGTGGTGACGTTGTGATCCACCTTGAGCTTGCTTTGCTTTGCTTTGCTTGACTGGTCTTGTGACCCCTAGTTCTCCCCCACTTTGCCTATGGGGGTGTGTCAGATATATATGCCTTAGCCTATGTAGGCTGTAGTGGGGTAGACACTAAGGGGTACAGCTTTCATATTTGTATCTCACACTTTCCTAGTTCATTCATTCCTGTTGTTCCTTTCACAGCGTGGCCAGCTTCGTCTTGCGTACGTGGCCACTAGGGCCAACACTGCTGATATATTCACCAAGGCACTTCCGCCTGGTGATCATCAGCGCTTCTTGTGCCTACTTAGGCCTTGTGCCTACTTTGCCTCACTTGCTTACTGCTTGACTCTGCTTGTACTGTGATCTATATGTATGCCTGCATGCTTGCACTTGCTAGGATATGATCACTGTATTGTTTGTTCTCTTTTATATAACTCTGCATGTGAACTGGCCTTGTGGCCCTTTGCTTGTGCTCGAACTGTTTGGTGACTTTGTGATCCACCCTGAGCTTGCTTTGCTTTTCTTCACTGGTCTTGTGACCACTTGTTTTCCCCCACTTTGCCTATGGGGGTGTGTCAGAATGTTATAGTGCTTACATTTGTGTAGGCTATAATGGGGTAGCCCATAAGGGGTACAACCCAATTAGGGTTAGTACTTGTACCCAACTCTTTCATAGTTCATTCATTCTCGTTCATCCTTCCGACAGTGAAGAGTCTCTTGTCCTCTCGTTTCCGCATGAAGGACTTGGGGGAGGTTAAGTACTATTTGGGGGTGCAGATTGAGCGTGATGAGAGTGGCATCTTGATTCATCAGGAGAGGTACATTCTCAACATGCTTGAGTCCTTTGGCCTTTCTGAGGCTAACCCCGTGCGTACCCCTCTCCCTACAGGGTTCGACGTGCATGCACATGCTGAGGAGCCCTTGCTGAGAGATGAGCTGGTCCAGCTCTATCAAAGCATTGTGGGGTCTCTCATGTATGCAAGCACGACCACACAGCCCCTAATTGCTTATGCCATGTCACAGCTGTCCAAGGTGGTGTCTTGTCCCAAGGCATTTCACCTACAGGCTGCTAAGAGAGTGCTAAGGTACCTGAAAGGTTGTGTCAAGTCAGGTATCTTCTACCCCGAACACAGCAAGCCTCAAGTTGAGTTGGTGGGCTTTAGTGATGCTGATTATGCTTGAAATTCAGCTGATCGCAAGAGTCACACCGGCTATGTCTATTGCCTTAATGGTGCAGCCATCTCTTGGCAGAGCAAGAGGCAGCCGGTGGTTGCATTGTCCACCACTGAGAGTGAGCACATCAGTCTGTGTCAGTGCATTCAGGAAGGTGTGTGGCTGAAGCGTTTGTTTGGGGAGTTTGGGCATGAGTTTGATGGTGGTGTGCCTGTGTTTGTGGACAACCAGTCTGCCATTGCCCTTGCACAGAATGCATGCTTGTATGGCCGCACCAAGCACATGCAAGTTCGGTGGCATTTCATCAGGGAGATGGTGGCAAGCGGCGAGGTGATCCTCCGGTGGTGCCCAACCAGCCATCAAGCAGCACACATACTCACCAAACCCCTTCCTTTTGAGCAGCACGGTGTGTGCATGTCCTTGATGGGGATGCAGCCCCATGTTGGCATGGTGCTTGAGCACGATGTGGGAGGGCTGGTGCTTCTCTGCCTTATCGACATCATGCTGTGGATGGCGCCCCTCCCTGGGCAAGGGGGAGTGGAGTGAAGGATTTTGCCCAGTGGTGTTCAGCCACCTCCAGCACGAGCAAGGGGGAGTGTTGATTGTGTAGGTGGTTGTGGTATTTTGCTCTAGCTGGTTGTGGGCTAAGGGTTTGGGCAAAATATGATTGCTAGACTTGTTACGGGCTGGATTTGATCTCGCACCAAACAAGCACCCACAAACCTTTGCTACCCACTACAACACCTTTGGTGTTGCTAGTTTGGAATTTTGGGTTGTTGGGGATTGTTGTATGGCGAGGGTTGGGATGGTAGGGTTTGTCAAACTCGTCACTTTTCAGATCTGAACTCTAGCTTAAGCCATTCCTATATCTAATCCATGGCTGCCAAGTAATTCCGCCAGGACACCCCGTCGTACTTAAATCGCAATAGCGATCGGCCTAGATCTTGGTTGAAAGCGGGCGTTACCATTCTGGAAATTAGAGATTAAGAACTTTCCAACGCGTACCTGCTCATAGTTGAAGGTTACGTGAGCTGCACGTAATGTTCCGTCGAAGTCGGCGGACTTAATCTCTTGTACGCTCTCCAGATTCACGCGCTTTCCATCTGATCTGCAGGCCAAGGTAGCGCTGCAGTTCACCAAGGTCAGTGCACGTGTGTCTCTTCTGCAGTTCGGGCTTCACCTCAGCCAGAGCTGCCCTGTCTGGTGTAGCAAAGACCAAGTCGTCAACGTAGACGAGTATAAAGAAAGGAGTGGATCCGGCACGAACAAACAGTGACAGGTCAGCAGAGGAAGGGCGAAACCCTAGGTCACAAAGCGTAGAGCGAAGAGTCTCGTGCCACTCACAAGGCGACTGGCGGAGACCGTAGACTGGTCGCCTCAGGCTCCACTGGGTCCCAGTAGGGAAAGTACCAGTGAAACCAGGAGGACGGCGCAGCCAGATCTCCTCGTGCAGTCGTCCCTGGAGAAAGGTAGTGGAGAAGTTGAGGGAGTGGAGCTCGTAGTCACGCTGTGCTGCTACGTGTAGTAACACCCGAAGTGTAGTCATCTTCGGGGTCAGAGCGAAGGTCTGAAAGAAGTGAACCCCCTCGCGCTGACTGAATCCTCTCGCCACATAGCGCGCCTTGAACACCGGGGGTGATCCAGGCGGCCGCTTCACCTTGAAGAGCCACATGCCATCAACTACGTTCGCCCGGGGAGGGGGAGCTGCGTCGACGTACGTGCCTGTGGATCTCCAAGACGCCAACTCTGAGTCAATGGCTGCCTTCCACTGAGAGGCCCACGGCCCTGACACTGCCTCACGGTACGTGCGAGGAGTCGGTATGTCAAGGGCGTCGGGGTCTCCCTCAGGGGAAAGCAGCATGGCACAGAGAGTGGGAGAAGCGGCTGCCAGGTACTCCAGCTCAGAGTGCCTGTCCTCTAGGACGTCACTGTCGAACTAACGAACGAGAATGAATGAACTATGAAAGAGTTGGGTACAAACACTAACCCTAATTGGGTTGTACCCCTTATGGGCTACCCCACTATAGCCTACACAAATGTAAGCACTATAACATTCTGACACACCCCCATAGGCAAAGTGGGGGAGAACAAGTGGTCACAAGACCAGTCAAGAAAAGCAAATCAAGCTCAGGGTGGATCACAAAGTCACCACACAGTCCGAGCACAAGCAAAGGGCCACAAGGCCAGTTCACATGCAGAGTTATATAAAAGAGAACAAACAATATAGTGATCATACCGTTGCAAGTGCAAGCATGCAGGTATATATATAGATCACATTACAAGCAAAGTCACGCAGTGAGCAAGTGAGGCAAAGTAGGCACAAGGCCAAACACAGTAGAGAAGCGCTGATGATCACCAGGCGGAAGTGCCTTGGTGAATATATCAGCAGTGTTGGCCCTAGTGGCCACGTACGCAAGACGAAGCTGGCCACGCTGCTGCAGCTCTCGAGCAAGGAAGTATCGCATAGCGATGTGCTTTGTTCTGTGCTCCAGTCTGTGCTCCTAACACAAGGCAATCATGGCCCTGTTGTCTACGTACAGAACTGGAGGTGAACAAGGCTGCTCTTCCTTGGATGGTGTCGTTGTAAGTTCCGGCGAACCCTGGGCCAACGCTACGATGTTCGACACGTCGGCGGTACCGATTTTCACGGGACAAAACTACTCCGCGTGGAAGTTTAAGTTCCAAGTGCTCATGATGGAGCGGGGACTTTGGGGTTTCTTCGATGGAACGGAGAAGAAGCCGGACAACGAGAGCGACATCGCGGAATGGAAGAAGAAGGACCAAAAGGTGTTCGCTACGTTGATTTCGCGCATCGGCATCAATCTCATGAGCTCGATGCGCATGTGCATCAAGCTCGAAGCGTCAGCGCATGAAGCGTGGAAGCGGCTCGAGATGATGCACATAAACAAGACTCTCCACGGCAAGATCCTAGCCCGGAATGCGTTCTACATGGTGAAGATGCGCGCGGGCGAATCGATGCACGAGTATGCGACTAGTGTGGAGGAACTCGGAGAAACGTTCATGGACCTCGGTGGAATGGTTACGGAGGAGGATTGGATTTTGACATTGCTATGCGGCCTTCTGGAAGAGTGGTCGACGGTGGTTACGACACTTGATAGCGTGCAAGACACTTGGACGAAGGAAATGGTGGTCGGTCAGCTTCTCCATGAAGAATCGCGTCGCCGACAATTCGCTAATGAGTGCGAGTGTGCCGCCCTGTTCTCCGGAGGGAGTTCCAGAAAGAAGTCCACGTGGAGCAAAGGTGCGACAAAGAAGTCGTCCGGTGGAAGCGATCGCGGCAAGGGAAACGCATCGAATGGCTCGAGCAAGTGCCACTATTGTGGCAAGGCGGGACACTTTTGGCGTGCGTGTCGGAAGCACCCGAGCGATTGGACTCCATCGAAGGCGCGGAACCACGAGGGCAACGCGCACACGGCATCCGGCGATGCGGATGATTCAAGGGAGTCGATCGTATTATTGGCCGGTGACGGGACCAACACACCAAGCGGTGCATGGTTCCTCGACACCGGCGAAACACAACACATGACGCACTCGGCATTGTTCCTCACCAACGTTGGTGCACCGGGAGACGTAACGCGCATCGTCTTCGGAAACGACAAGTCGCTACCGGTGGTCGGAGTTGGAAGTACGCACCTCATCGTCAATGGCGGGCCAGTGGACATCACGAACGTGATTCACGTCCCGGGGTTGAAGGTGGATCTCCTCTCCGACACTCAACTCACGAAGAAGGGTGTGAAGGTCACTATCGACGATGCGAAGATGAACCTCTTTTGGAAGGGGAAGCAATTCGCACAAGGTGTTCTCAACGGAGAACTCTACCAACTCAAGACGCACCCGTTAGCGGCTTCATCTGTCAGAATGTTATAGTGCTTACATTTGTGTAGGCTATAGTGGGGTAGCGCATAAGGGGTACAACCCAATTACACTTGTACCCAACTCTTTCATAGTTCATTCATTTCTCGTTCATTCTTCTGACATGGTTTCAGAGCAGGTCCTTCGCTAGGACCGTTTTTTTTTCCTTGGGCCCACCACTGCGCTGCCCCACTAGCTGCCCCTAGCGACCCTCGTGCCGCACCTGCTGCCCAGCGCGCCGCCCTCGTGCGGCTTGTCGCCCCTAGCCTGGCCCGTCGCCCCTAGGCCCGTCGCCCCGGCCCGTCGCCCCTGGGGCCCTAGATGCAGTCAAGAAGGTGCAGCAGTCACAGCAGCCACATGGTGAGGTGCTTGCTGGTGTGGATGCAACAGCTGCATGGGCAAAGGCTTCATCTGGGAATGGTGATGCCGATTGGGAGACGTGGCACGAGAGGTTGTGTCACATCAACATTCCTATGCTGCAGAAGTTAGTGAAGGATGGGAGCTTGAAGGGGTTGGAGGTGAAGGGGGCAGCAAAGGAGATTGGGAGCTGCCCTACATGCCTTGAGACCAAGTTCACAAAGTTTCCCTTCAGCAGTGGCACGGGACCAGCTAAGGCCCCGCTCGCACTTGTGCACATGGATGTGGTGGGCCCTACGAGGGCCCCTTCTCTCTCGGGCAGCCGCTACTTCTTAACCATTGTGGACGACCACACGCGTGCCGTGTGGGTGTACCCTCTCAAGACTAAGGGGGAAGTGGCAGCGGCTGTTCTTAAGGAGTGGATGCCGAGAGCTCAAAGGGAGAGCGGACACAAGGTGAAGGTGATCCGCACCGACAATGGGGGAGAGTTCATTGGTGCTGATTTTGAGTCGGTGCTGAAGAAGAAGGGGATCCAGCATCAGCTCACAGTGCCCTACAACCCTCAGCAGAACGGCGTGGCTGAGCAATTCAACCGGACCCTGCAAGAAGGTGCTCGCACTCTCCTTGGGCGTGCAGGGCTGCCGGATCCGTTTTGGGTGACTGCACTGCGGCAGGTCGCCCTTGTGAAGAACAGGGTGTTGGCGACTGTGGGGGACAAGCAGTGGGTCCCCTACACCAAGTGGTATGGGAGTGCACCAGCAGTCAATATGCTGAGAGCCTACGGCTGCATGGTGGTGTTTCATGTGCCTAAGGAGAAGAGGGGTAAGTTGGAGGCTAGTGGGAGATGGGGAGTACACTTGGGGCTTGCTAAGGATCATAAGGGCTGGTTGATATGGGACTTGACCAGCCAGCAGCTGACTGTGTCAAGGGATGTGAAGTTCCTTGAGTCCTTTTATTACAAGGAGTGGAAGCAGCAGCAGCAGAAGCTTCCTACTACACCGCTGATCATTGAGGCCGATGAGGTGCAGCGGCCTTCGAGGCAAGTGCAGGTCACTGTCTCAGAGGAGGAGATTTCTGGGGTGACTGAGGATGGGGGAGAACCTGAGGTGGAGGAGCAGCAGCAGCAGCAGCAGCAGCAGCAGCAGCAAGATGCTCCACAAGGTGCCGCACGTCCGGCTGACCGTCCTAGGAGGGATGTGCGCCCTCCTAACCGGCTGACCTATCCGAGCTTTGGCAAGCCAAAGGTGGTACGGGCTGGGAGTGTGGCTGAGCAGTGTGATGAGGAAGAGATAGCACACTGCTACTGGGCAGCCGTCCCTGAGCCCAAGACGCTAGCTGAGGCCTTGAGTGGGCCCGATGCTGAGAAGTGGAAGTAGAGTGTGAAGGAGGAGTATGACTCTCTGCTGGAGAATGAAATGTGGGAGCTGTGTGAGCTGCCTCCTGGGAAGAAGGCCATTTCTTCCAAGCTGATCTTCAGGCACAAGTACGGACCTGATGGGGACCTGACCCGCTACAAGTCAAGGCTTGTGGCAAAGGGGTTTCAGCAGACAAAGGGGAAGGACTTTGACGAGATCTTTGCTCCTGTGGGGAAAGGGACTACACTAAGGGTGATGTTGGGAATGGCTGCAAACCGTGGATGGAGGATCAAGCAGATGGACATCACAACTGCTTTCCTCAATGGGATCATCCTAGAGGAGCTGTACATGCTGCAGCCTGAGGGGTTGGATGATGGGAGCGGCAGGGTGTGCAGACTCAAGAAGGCCATCTATGGCCTTAAGCAGGCTCCTCGCGCATGGTACCACAAGTTGGAGGAGACACTGCTGGCTGGGGGTTTCAAGAAGAGTGAGTGTGATCACAGCTTGTTCCTGCTGCAAGAGAAGGAGCAGTTTCTCATGCTCCTGGTGTATGTGGACGACATCCTGCTCTTCTCTAAGTCGTCTGCAATGATTGAGCATGTGGAGGAGATGCTGGAGATGCAGTTTAAGTGCTCCAAGATGGGAGATGTGAAGTACTATTTGGGCATGCATGTGGAGAGGGACCTTGACAAGGGAGTGTTGAGGTTGCACCAGAGAAAGTATTGTGAGGGGCTGGCTGAGAAGTATGGGCTGCAAGATGGAGGAAAGCCAGCCACCCCACTGCCTTCGGGGTTCACTGTGGAGCCCTGTGCTGATGAGGAGGTGGTGGGTGAGAGTGACAGGAAGCTGTTTCATTCCATGGTGGGGGCACTCAATTATGCGGCTAACCACACGCGGCCTGACATTGCCTTTGCTACATCCAGGCTTGCAAGTGTGGTTTCACGCCCCAGTCATGAGCAGCTGGAAGCGGCCAAGAGGTTGGTCCGCTATGTGAGCGCTACGGCATCAGTGGGCTTGGAGTACAGTGCTGTGCGACAGAGGCTGCAGAGGGGTGCAGCTGATTTGGGCAAGGGGGAGATGCTCCTGACCTGCTACACCGACGCTAGTTTCAACTCTGTGAAGGCGGATGGCACCAGCATTGGAGGCTATGTGTGCCTGTTTGGAGGTGGTGCAGTGAGCTGGCGCAGCAAGAAGCAGAACGAGGTGGGGCAGTCCTCGTGTGATACAGAGTACATGGCTCTGCATCATGGGGCAAAGGAGGTGGTGTGGCTGAGGCGTTTGTTGGAGGAGATCGGAGTGTGCCAGAAGGAGCCAACTGTGATTTTCTGTGACAACGAGTCGGCTGTGAAGCTTGCTAAGAACGCTTGCCTTCATGGGCTGACGAAGCACATCAGGCCTAAGTGGCATTGGGTGAGGAGGCTCCTGGACAAGGAGGTGCGGCTGGAGATTGTGAAGACCCATCAGCAGGCGGCTGACATTCTCACCAAGCGCCTGGCTGAATCTGAGCATTGGAAGGGCATGAAGCTTGCTGGGATGAGTGTGCATTGAGGGTGCATGCTTGAGCTATGACATGTGGGATGATGGTTGGCAGCCAGAGGGGGAGTTTGTTGTGTGATGCAATCATATGCACTCACGTCTGTCTGCCTCCCATCATGTGTTCGTGCGTTGCATGCGTGGTGTGAGCGTATGCAAGAATTTGTGTTTTGTGCGGTTTGGTTTTTCTGAGTGTGTGTGAATGTTATTTGGCTTGAGCAGATATCTGAAGTGACTCCTCTGCTCAAGAGCTTTCCGACGAACCAAGTATCGCTTCAGTCGGAGCACGAACAAGAAAGTTACGAACGTTGGAAGTTCGTATGCTTTTGATATTTGGTTGTGGTGACTATGGGAAGTTGTGGTGTTGACTCCATAAGGAGTACAGACTCTTGGGGGTTGGGAAATTCGTCAACATCACTGTAGATGCTGCCAAGTGGTTGGGAGGTGCCAAACCAGGTTGGCAAGTGTGGCCAAGTTGGGTGAGGTGGATGGCATGAGTTGGGAAAGTGACAAATGTCAAAGTTGGGGTGCCTATAGAGAGGGGAATTGTGTGGTATGGGGTGTCCTTGGTTGGGGACTCCCTTGGGACCTTCCCTCTCGTCCTCCTCATCCCCTCCTACCTGGTTATATTGCTACTCTAACTTTCTTGTGTGAACTTGTGAGATAATTTGTGATTGAGTTACGTTTTCTATGGCAGCATACCCCCTAGTGCGCCGAAGTTCATAACTCGAGTTATACTCCATATTTTGATACTATTCAAATTGGGAAAGGTATCCACGGTCAAGGGCTACAACATACTCGAGTTTGAGAGAATTATAACAGAGGACCTTTCGTCGACGACGTTTCTTGTGATGACGACTTTTCTGTCCAGAATTGTAGTTGACGATTTTGAGATATTTCAGCCCCTAATCTTCATAGACTCCGTCCTTAGTCTCTAACAGTTGCCCCTAGGCCGGCCCGTCGCCCCTAGCCCGGCCCGTAGGCCCGTCGCCCCTAGGCTTGTCGCCCCGGCCCGTCGCCCCTAGGCCTGTTGCCCCTAGGCCGGCCCGTCGCCCCTAGCCCGGCCCGTCGCCCCTAGGCCAGGCGCCCCGGCCCGTCGCCCGACGCCCCTAGGCCTGCGACCGACGCCCCTACGCCCCCGCCCGTCGCCCGACGCCCCTAGGCCCCGGCCCGACGCCTGTCGCCCATAGACCCGTCGCCCTTAGGCCTCGGCCACGGCCCGTCGCCCGTCGCCCGTCGCCCCTAGGCTCCGGCCCAACATTCGACCCCAGGCCCCGCGAGCCGCCCCTTCCGGCTCACCCCTCGACCCTGCAGCTCGCGAGCCGCCCTTGCAGCCCCGCGCGCCACCACTGCTACTCTGCTAGCCGCCCCTTGTGGCCCTCTCACTGCCCCTTGCTGCTGCCTGTCCTGTGCTCTGCGCTGCCCTGCTTCTCCTCGCTCTGCGTGCTGCGCCACTATGGCTTCTCTCCGCGTGCTAGCGTTTGATCATGAGGGACGCCCCCTACAGTCTAACACGTGGCTCGACGACCTGCAGCTGTACCTACTGAGCGACTCTAGGGACAGTGTTTCATTGTTTGACCACACGTCTTGCGCCCCTCCCGCCCCTCCCGCCACAGCTAACAGTGCGACCCGCTCACAGTGGCTTACTCGCAGCGCTGCTGCTTGCTTAGACATTTGCAACCACCTGCCGTTGGCCGAATGCGCTCACTTCGGACAGCACAGGACAGCACAGGCATTGTACGATGCTGTCGTCGCTCGCTACTCCTCGCCTGCCACTGCTGCTCTAGGCCGCCTCCTACTACCCTACCTGTTCCCCGAGCTGTCCGCCTTTGCCACAGTAGAGGACCTACGCACTAGCGACGCTCGCTACCGCGCTGCCGCCCCAGCTGAGTTCCTTGACAGGAACCAGCCCCCGATGTTCATCACTCTCTACTTTATAGTCACTCGCCTCCCTGACTCTCTTCGCTCTGTCAGGGACCACTTTCTCTCCCTCGACCCCACACTCCTCACTATTGACCTACTCGAGCAGCACCTCCTTGCAGCTGAGACTAGTGTAGTCACTGTAGGTGCTGCTCGTGGCACTCCGCGCACACCCTTCTTTGAGGGGTGCTCCCCCTCCCCCCTTGCCCCCTCCTACGCCTCTGCTGCTACTGCTGACGTCCCTAGTGCTCATCGGGGCTGCTTCTACTAGTGCGAAGCGCCGCAGCAGCAAGGGCAAGGGTGGCAGGGGTGGTGGCGGTGGCAGCGGGAGTGGTGGTGGGGGCAACGGTGGAGGTGGTGGAGGCAGTGGAGGTGGTGGCAGCGGTGGGAGTGGTGGCGGGAGTGGGGGCTTTGGTGGCGGCGGTGGAGGCAGCGGTGGGAGTGGCGGTAGTGGCAGCGGTGGGAGTGGTGGCGGTAGGACTGGAGCTCAGCGTGGAGGTTCTGGAGGAGGCCAGAGGCAGCGGCAGCAGCGTCGGAGCGAGACCCCGTCGCCCCAGCAACTTCGTGAGTGGTTGTTTCAGCGTGGGGTGTCTGGGGGTAGTGTGAGCTGCCCGTATGTCATTCGCACGGGTGACCGTGCTGGTCAGACATGCGGGAAGCCTCACACTCAGCACCGCTGCTTCTCCCGCCTCGACGACGCTTGGCGCGCTAAGTTTGGGGACAAGGCCGAGCACCCCTACTGGGCAGAGCTGCTTAGGTCTGGAGTTGCAATATTTGACCTCAACTATGATGCTATCCTTTTTGCTATGTATGCTTTGTCTGCTAGTGCTGAGGGTGACTGTTACCGGTGTGTGCCGCCTGACCCAGGTATAGAGGCTGCTGCTCTAGGTGCTAGTTAGTCTTCTCTCCCTAGTACTGTGCCTGCTGAGGCCTTGCACACCTTCATGCTGGACTCACGTGCCTCACGCTGTTTCTTTCGTGACAACACCACCCTCACTCCTCTCCCTGCACCTGTGCCGGTCAGACTAGCTGACCCCTCCGGGGGCCCAGTCGTTGCCCGTTCCTCCACTGTGCTCCCGTGTCCGGCGGTTCCGTCCGGCTCACTGTCATGTCTTCACCTCCCCTCGTTCTCTACAAACTTGGTGAGTACCGCTGCCCTCCAGGATTCGATGGTCACTACCACCACTCCTAGGGGCCAGCGTGTGTCGATCTGCACGTGTACACGGACGGGTCGTCACCTGGCCACGTTCACTCGTCGGCCAGGGTCGAGTCTGTACACACTGGCTACCGAGCCTCCTCAGGTAGCTGCGTCTGCCCAGGTGTCCGCGTCAGGTCAGGTAGCACCCCCTTGCTCGTGTCGCCTCGTGTCGCACCAGACTCTTCTATGGCACCACCGCCTGGGTCACGCCTCCCTGCCACACCTTCGTGGCATGCACTCCCGCCTCCTTGTCTCTGGTCTTCCCAGGTCTCTGCCTCCCCTACCGCCCTCGCCTGCCCCGCCCTGCCTTCCTTGCATCGAGGGGTGGCAAAATTAGATTGCTGAGCGCCGCATTGGCTTAGTCATGGAGGTCGCTCGTACCTCCATGATCCATGCAGCTGCTCCCCATTTTCTGTGGCCGTTTGCGGTTCGGTACGCTGCGCATCAGCTCAACCTCTGGCCCCGTGTCTCCTTGCCGGAGACCTCGCCTACACTGCGTTGGACGGGGAAGGTTGGCGATGTGTCGGTGTTCCAGGTCTGGGGTTCTCGTGCCTTTGTTCGCGATACGTCCACGGACAAGCTCTCCGCCCGCGCTATTCCCTGCGTCTTCCTTGGCTTTTCCCCTGACGCGCTTGGCTGGCAGTATTACCACCCCACCTCGCGCCGTAACTTCCCCTCTCAGGACGTCACGTTTGACGAGTCGGTTCCCTTTTACCGTCTCTTCCCCTACCGCTCTTGGCATGAGTGTGCTCTTGGCACGGACGTCCTTGAGGAGAGGCAGGAGGAATTTGAGTGTCTTGCAGCTGCTGTACCTCGTTTCGCTTCCATGCTGCTTGCCCCTGAGGGAGACCCGGATGCACCAGACATCCCGACCCCGCGCTCTTACGCAGAGGCAATTACGGGTCCTTACTCCTCTCAGTGGCAGGCAGCCATGGATGCCAAGACAGCATCCTGGAAGTCCAAAGGTACCTACGTCGACGCAGTTCCCCCGTCTCGGGCGAACATAGTCGATGGCATGTGGTTTTGCAGGGTGAAGTGGCCGCCGGGTTCTCCGCCTGCCTTCAAGGCGCGTTACGTTGCTCGAGGCTTCAGTCAGCGACAGGGGGTTGACTACTTCCAGACCTTCTCCCCCACCCCGAAGATGACCACTCTTCGGGTGTTGCTGCACGTCGCTGCTCGGCGTGACTACGAGCTGCACTCTCATGACTTCAGTACAGCTTTCTTGCAGGGCAGCCTGCACGAGGAGATCTCGCTGCGCCGCCCACCTGGCTTCATTGGGTTGTTTCCTGCAGGTACCCAGTGGAGCCTCCGGCGGCCAGTCTACAGTCTCCGCCAGGCGCCTCGCAAGTGGCACGACACTCTGAGGACTCCACTTGCGGCTCTTGGGTTTGCTCCTTCTACTGCTGACCCGTCGCTGTTTCTACGCACCGACACCTCGCTGCCGCCGTTCCACGTCCTTGTCTACATTGACGACCTGGTCTTTGCCACTGCTGACACTGAGGCTCTGACCCTTGTGAAGTCGGAGCTGCAGAAGAGACACAACTGCACTGACCTGGGTGAACTGCGCAACTATCTTGGCTTGCAGATCACCCGGGACAGAGCACGGCGCACCATCACCCTCACTCAGTCACACATGGTGCACCAGGTCCTTCAGTGTCAAAGTTTCGAACGAGAATGAATGAACTAGTAAAGAGTTGGGTACAAGTACTAACCCTAATTGGGTTGTACCCCTTATGGGCTACCCCCACTATAGCCTACACAATGTAAGTTATATATATAAATTTGACACACACCCATAGGCAAAGTGGGGGAGAACAAGTGGTCACAAGACCAGTCAAGAAAAGCAAAGCAAGCTCAGCGTGGATCACAAAGTCACCACACAGTCCGAGCACAAGCAAAGGGCCACAAGGCCAGTTCACATGCAGAGTGATATAAAAGAGAACAAACAATACATTGATCATACCCTAGCAAGTGCAAGCATGCAGGTATATATATAGATCACAGTACAAGCAAAGTCACGCAGTGAGCAAGTGAGGCAAAGTAGGCACAAGGCCTAACACAGTAGAGAAGCGCTGATGATCACCAGGCTGAAGTGCCTTGGTGAATATATTAGCAGTGTTGGCCCTAGTGGCCACGTACGCAAGACGAAGCTGGCCACGCTGCTGCAACTCTCGAGCAAGGAAGTATCGTAGAGCCATGTGCTTCGTTCTGTGCTCCAATCTGTGCTCCTGACACAAGGCAATCATGGCCTTGTTGTCTACGTCCTGAGACGGGAGGACACGGCGCGAGGTGGGGTGGTAAAACTGCCAGCTAGGCGCGTCAGGGACAAAGCCAAGGAAGACGCAGGGGATAGCACGGGCGGAGAGCTTGTCCGCGGACGTATCGTGAACAAAGGCACGAGAACCCCAGACCCGGAATATCGACGCATCACCAACCTCCCCCGTCCAACGCAGTGTGGGCGAGGTCTCCGGTAAGGAGACACGGGGCCAGAGCTTGAGCTGATGCGCATCGTACCGGACCGCAAACGGCCACATAAAATGGGGAGCAGCCGCATGGATCATGGAGGTACGAGCCACCTCCATGACTAAGCCAATGCGGCGCTCAGCAATCCCATTTTGCTGAGGGGAGTCCGGAAGCGTGAACGACTAGAGAATGCCCTCCCCACGACAAAAGTCCCGCAAGAGGTTGGAGGAGAACTCACCACCTCTGTCAGAGTGCAGACGCAGGACAGGAAGGTCCTAACCAAACCGCTCGCGGAGCTGGAAACGGACTGTGCGGATCCAAGGGATCAAGACATCAACAATCTCACCCTTGCTGCGCAAGGGGAAGACCGTGGTGTACCGCGTGTAGTCGTCAACTACCAGCAGAAAGTAGCGCCCGCGGCCCTGTCCACTGACGCGGGCTGGGCCCCACACGTCCATGTGGAGTGTCTGCAGGGGAGCAGTCGTTGGGGGAAACAAGGAGGAGTGAGGAGCGGCGCGCTGCCGCCCCTCGACGCAAGGAAGGCAGGGAGGGGCAGGCAAGGGCAGGAGGGGAGGCAGAGACCTGGGTAGACCAGAGACAAGAAGACAGGAGTGCATGCCACGAAGGCGTGGCAGGGAGGGGTGACCCAGGCGGTGGTGCCACAGAAGAGTGTGATGCGACAGGAGGCGACACGAGCAAGAGGCGGCTACCTGACCTGACGCAGACACCTGAGCAGACGCAGCTACCTGAGGAGACTCGGCAGCGAGTGTGTACAGACTCGACCCTGGCCGACGAGTGAACGTGGCCAGGTGACGCCCCGTCCGTGTGCACGGAACTGCCGGACACGGGAGGACAGTGGAGGAACGGGCCACGACCGGGCCCCCGGAGGGGTCGGCCAGTCTGACTGAGACAGCTGCAGCGAGAGGAGTGAGGGTGGTGCTGTCACGAAAGAAACAGCGCGAGGCGCCTGAGTCCAACGTGAAGGTGTGCAAGGCCTCAGCAGACTCACTACCAGGGAGAGTACCAGACTCACTAGCACCTAGAGCAGCAGCCGCTATACCTGGGTCAGGTGGCACACACCGGGAATAGTCACCCTCAGCACTAGCAGACAAAGCATACATAGCAGTGAGAATTGCATCATAGTATAGAGTAAAGATATCCACACCCTGCCTAACCAGCTCGAGCCAGCGGGGAAGCTCAGTTACGTCGCCAAACTCTGCATGCCAGGTGTCGCTCAGACAGGAGAAGCAGCGAGACTGTGTGTGACCAACTGTCTCGCAAGTCTGACCAGCCCGGTCACTTGTGCGAATGACGTACAGGCAGCGAGCACTACCCTGAGACGCCCCACGTTGAACGTACCACTCACGAATTTGCTGAGGCGAAAGGGTCTCGCGCGGACGCTGCTGCAGTTGCGGCAGGCCTCCGCCAGTAATGCCCAACTGAACAGCTGTAGAGCGACCGCCACTACTGCCGCCGCCACCACCTCTACTAGTGTACCACTGACAGAGCTGCTGGGGTGTAAGGGCCTTGTGCTGACGCTGCTGCACCCGCATCTGGCCACCGCCAAAAACTCCCCACCGAACAGCTCCACAGCGACTGCTAGGACGGCCGCCACCACTCCCACTGCTTCCACCACCGCCGTCCCCACTCCCGGCTGCAAGGGGCCAAGGGGCCGAGGGGGCCTGGGGCCTAGGGGCCGAGGGGCCAAACACAAAGGGGGGGGGGGGGGGGGGGGGGGGGGGCGAGGGGCCGAGGGGCCAAGGGGCCTAGGGGCCAAGGGGCCGAGGCTAGGGGCGGCGGGGCGACGTGTCGCGAGGGGGGGCCGCGGGGCCGAGGCTAGGGGTGACAGGGCCGCGACTAGGGGCGACGGGGCGACGGGTCGCGAGGGGGGGCCGCGGCTAGGGGTGACGAGGCCGAGGGGCCGCAGCTAGGGGCGTCGGGGCCGCGGGGCCAGGGGCGACGGGGCCGAGGGGCCTGGGGGGGGGCTTGGGTCGACGGGGCTGCGGGGGCCGGGGGCCTAGGTTGACGGGGCCGTGGGGTCGAGGTCGACGGGGCCGCGGGGCCAGGGGCAACGGGGCCGGGGGCCTAGATTGACGGGGCCGCGGGGGGGGCCGGGGGCCTAGGTCGACGGGGCCGCGGGGCCAGGGGCGAAAGGGCCGGGGGCCTAGGTCGACGGAGCCTAGGCTGACGGGGCCTAGGGGCGACGAGGCCGCGGGGCCAGGGGCTAAGGGGCGACAAGGCCGCGGGGCCAGGGGCTAAGGGGAAGAGGCGCCGCGAGGCGAGGGCCGGGGGCCTAGGTCGACGGGGCCGCGAGGGGCGACTGGCGACGAGGGTCGCGACGGGCCTAGGGCGACGTGGGTCGTGACGGGCCTAGGGCGACCGAGGGGCCGTGCTAGGAGTGGCGACGGGCCGGGGCCTAGGGGCGACGGGCGCGAGGCTAGGCTAGCAGGCCAGCAGGTGGTGGGCCCCAAAAAAAAAAGCGGTCCTAGGAAGGGACCTGCTCTGAAACCATGTCAAAGTTACGAACGAGAATGAATGAACTAGCAAAGAGTTGGGTACAAGTACTAACACTAATTGGGTTGTACCCCTTATGGGCTACCCCCACTATAGCCTACACAATGTAAGCTATATATATAAGTTTGACATTCAGCGCTTCGGCTTCCAGTTCTCCTTGCCACAGCCCACTCCTCAGTCTACCGACCACTCGCTCTCAGCTCCACCTTCGGACGAGTCCGTAGAGCCGAGTGGTCCGTACCCAGAGCTTGTGGGTTGCCTCATGTACCTGATGACGTGCACACGACCTGACCACGCGTACCCTCTCAGCCTTCTGGCCCGCTACGTGGCTCCCGGTAGGCACCGAAAGGTGCACTGGGATGCTGCGAAGAGGGTACTGCGTTACTTGTGCAGTACGTCGAGCATGGGGCTTGTGCTTGGAGGACGGGGTCCAGTTGTCCTCACTGGTCACGCAGACTCTTCCTGGGTTGACGACTCAGCTACGCAGCGATCGTTACAGGGTTACACCTTCAGCCTTGGTCCCGGCTCTGTTTCTTGGCGGTCTACCCGCTCGTCTTCGGTTCTCAGCTCCAGTTGTGAGGCTGAGATCTACGCAGGGGCCATGGCTGCACAAGAGCTACGCTGGCTCACCTACCTGGTGACTGACTTGGGAGAGCAACCTCGTTCGCCTCCAGTTCTGTACGTAGACAACAATGCCATGATTGCCTTGTGTCAGGAGCACAGACCGGAGCACAGAACGAAGCACATCGCTCTGCGATACTTCCTTGCTCGAGAGTTGCAGCAGCGTGGCCAGCTTCGTCTTGCGTACGTGGCTACTAGGGCCAACACTGCTGATATATTCACCAAGGCACTTCCGCCTGGTGATCATCAGCGCTTCTCTACTGTGTTAGGCCTTGTGCCTACTTTGCCTCACTTGCTCACTGCGTGACTTTGCTTGTACTGTGATCTATATATATACCTGCATGCTTGCACTTGCAAGGGTATGATCACTGTATTGTTTGTTCTCTTTTATATAACTCTGCATGTGAACTAGTCTTGTGGCCCTTTGCTTGTGCTCGGACTGTGTGGTGACTTTGTGATCCACGCTGAGCTTGCTTTGCTTTTCTTGACTGGTCTTGTGACCACTTGTTCTCCCCCACTTTGCCTATGGGGGTGTGTCAGAATGTTATAGTGCTTATATTTGTGTAGGCTATAGTGGGGTAGCCCATAAGGGGTACAACACAATTAGGGTTAGTACTTGTACCAACTCTTTCATAGTTCATTCATTTCTCGTTCATTCTTCTGACATCATCCAACGTGGCGCAAGGTTTCAAAGCGACTCTCAAGGTGTGGCATAATCGGCTTGCGCACGCCAACTACGACTCGGTCAAGGAGTTGGTCAACAAATGAGTTGCGAAGGGATTTGACGTGATCGCCGGCGACGACGAGAAGGGCGTATGCGTGGCGTGTGTCGAAGGACAAATGGCTCGCAAGCCATTTGGTAGTTGTACCTCACCCCTCGCTAAGGACACGCTTGCGCTTGTTCACATGGACGTGTGTGGACCGATGCGGCATGCATCAAAGGGAGGAGCGCGATTCCTCTTGGTGATGCTTGACGACGCGACGCGGATGTGTTGGACCCGGCTCTTGAAGGCTAAGGGAGATGTGACCAAGGCGATTCAAGAGTGGGCGCGCATGAAGTTTGCGATTACGACAAGAAGCGGATCAAGGCTATTCGCACCGACGGTGGCGGCGAATTCGTGAACGCGGAGCTTGAGAAATGGATGAAGAGCAAGGGCATTAAGCACGACGTCACAACACCCTACACACCCCAACAAAATGGAGCGGCGGAGAGGCTTAATCGCACGTTGGTGGAAGCCGTTCGTTCACTTCTTCAACACTCCAAGCCTGGGAGCAAGTGGTGGGGTGAGGCGAGTTCGTTGGTGGCGTGGATTCGCAACCGTTTGCCGACGAAGGTGCTCCTGGGAACGACTCCGTTCGAAGCATGGATCGGAACGAAGCCGAACCTATCCCGCCTACGCACATTTGGGTGCCTTTGCTACTACCATGTACCGGATCCCCTTCGCCACAAGTTGCAACCGAAAGCTCATGCGGCAATCTACTTGGGAATTGCGGCAAACTAGCGCGCGTGGCGAGTGTGGGACTTGGGTGAAAGGCACGTCGTCACATCTCGGGACGTGGTCTTCGACGAAGACAAGTTCCCGACGAAGGAACAACCAATGCCGCAACTCACCGTCGTCCTTCCCGCACGAGAGGAGGATGAAGCGATGGAGGTTCTATCACAAGTGGAAAAGGAAGCCGAAAATGGAGGGGGAGAGAACGATGAGAGCGATGACGACGTGGTGGAAGTGCCATCGACCCTGGCGGCAACTTCCTCAACACCTTCCTCCCTCCCATTGGCGTTGACCCGCGAGCAACGTACACATCGCCCCAACACGAAGTACCCCGACTACTCTACGGTAGCCGTTGGGGAGTTGGACGAGGAGCGTGCGGCATATTGCTTCGCAACCTTGGGTGATGACCCTCACATCCATACCGAGGCTTTGGCTTCTCCGGATGCGCCACTATGGAAGCAAGCGATGGAGAAGGAACTAGCCTCGATCAAAGAGAATGACGTGTTCGAGCTCGTCGACCCACCGAAGGGTGCCTACTTGGTGGGGTGCAAATGGGTGCGTAAGAAGAAGTTGGGAGCCGATGGGAGTGTCGAACGCTACAAGGCGAGGCTTGTAGCTCAAGGGTACACTCAACGGGAGGGGGAGCACTATAGTGAGACCTTAGCTCCCGTCGCTAAGGCTACTACTCTTTGGGTGTTGCTCGCGCTAGCGGCATCTCTCAACCTCAAAGTGGAGCAATTGGACGTTTGCGCCGCCTCCCTCTACGGGCTTCTCATGGAAGAGGTCTACATGCGGCAACCCCCGGGGTACGATGATGGTAGCGGAAGGGTATGGAAGCTCAAGCATACCCTCTACGGCTTGAAGCAAAGTCCACGCGGATGGTACAAGCGCATCGACGACTTTCTTCTTCAACATGGCTTCGCTCGTAGCAGGTGCGATAGCGCTTTGTACGTGTTGGAGGGGGAGAAGCAATTGGTCCTTTTACTCTACGTCGACGACCTAATCCTCTTCTCCGACTCCAAAGACCTCATTCGGGAGGTCAAGCAATGGCTAGGAGCGGAGTTTGCGATGAGGGACTTGGGGCCGGTCACGTACTACCCTGGGATGCACGTCGACCGTGACCGAGCCAACGAGACCATCCACCTCCACCAAGAGAAATATGTGAAGAGGGTAGTGGAGAGCTTTGGCATGGGCAATAGCAAACCGGTGGGAACACCACTAGCTACGGGATTTTCTTGCCTCACGGGAGAGGAAGAATCCACCCTCGACGAAGCTGAAGGGAAGCGGTTTCATTCGCTAGTGGGCTCGCTCATGTCTACCGCCGTTTCTACTCGTCCCGACCTCGCATACGCCGCCGGGGTGCTTGGACGAGTCGTGAGCAATCCTCATACCGAGCATGTGCACGCGGGAGGACGTGTTCTACGCTACCTTCAAGGCACACCTAACTTGGGGCTCGTGTATGAAGCCGGCCCAATCGAACTCAAAGGCTATGCCGACTCGGACTACGCGGGAGATCCGAGCACGCGCAAGAGTACCTCAGGGTATGTCTTTACCTTTCTTGGGGCAGCCGTGAGTTGGCAAAGCAAGAAGCAACCAACCGTGGCTCTAGGCCCAACGAAAGCAGAGTATATGGCCCTCACTCAAGGTGCCATGGAGGCAATATGGTTACGGCGTCTTCAAGCGAAGCTTGGGCATCCTCAACCGAACCCAACTCCTCTCTTTTGTGACAACCAAGCCGCCATAAGCCTCTCTCACAACGCCGTCCTTCACAAGCGAACCAAGCATATCGAAGTGAAGCATCACTTCATTCATGAGGCGGTTGAGAAGGGTGAGGTCAAACTCACTTATGTGAGCACCAAAGCTCAACCGGCGGATTTCCTCACCAAACCACTCCCTATGGATTCGTTCCGTTCATGCTGTGAGCGTGTTGGCTTGAGCACCTAGTGGCTTGGGTGCAAGAGGGAGTGTTGGAGGTTGCGTGGGGCGGTTTTGCCCCCAACCACCAAGCGGTGCTGTTTTTGGTGCTCACCTTCGAGTGAGCTGCAGGTTTGCGTGGGGTTGAAGTTTGACTTTGGAAGACTCCACCAATTCGGTGCCACATGGCAGCATCAGGAACATTCGAGATTGAAGGAGCATTCGGTGAAATTCGAGTACCGAATTTCACCCCTTTGAAATGTACACGAATGTTCGAGCACATCTCGTAGTGACTAGATGTTACATGCGCGACTCGATGTATTGAGTAGCTATAAATATGCTCGCCTTGTTTGCATGTTTCATACTGAAATCGAGAATCACTTTGTATGTGATACATTCGACTACAAAATCCAGAGAGCTCCTCTCCTTGATTCCAAGAGCACTACCTAGCACATAAACGCTTATATCTCGCTCGATACTTAGGCGATCGAGGTGATATACGGCTCGTTGGAAAGCTAACAGAGTGCTCTATTGATTAGTACAAATCCCAGTTCCTTCAAAGTAGAGGAGATTCCTTTACAACAGTGGGAGGTCGTCCACTTGCAGCAGAAATGAGTCCGCTAGCCATGCTTGAAAATCTGATATTAATTACGTCTTGTAGCAAGGTACTCCTATGTCCAGATCCGGGCATAGGAAGGGTTTGATGTGTGCTGGTGGTAAGCAAGAGAGAGTGAAAGTTGCAAATGAGACCAGGTGATTCTCATGGAGTACACTACAGACCGCGGCTACAGTACAAAACCGCGGCTACAGTACAGACACTGAAGTCTCATTTATGTGCGTACCTTTTAGCCACTTATGTTTTTCCAGGATTTTGTAAGGAGCCGTGTTGAATGTGCACCGCGGTATTAGAGCAAGCCACATTATAGCATCCAGAATCCACATGAACACACAGGACTGGAGTCAAAGTTATACGGTACTGATTAAGCTAAGGCAAGAGGTTCAAAAGAAAGCAAGGTACCGGTATGCATGCTCCTGATCGGTATCCAAAGCAAGCCAGCAAGCAAGGTGGCGTGGCATGCCAGCAGAACAAACAAGCACAGGCACACAACTCAGGAGAGTCATAGTCATGGTGACAGAAGAATCGTAAGACGAGCCAACACCAAGGCCCCTCATCCATCCACAGCATTGCCCGACTCAAAGGCCGCTTCGACGTGAGGTGAGAATCACATCTGAAGTGGTGAGGTGACTCATGGCAAACGCCAAGGCCAAGATGCCTTTGCCAATGCAAGTGGCTGTGTAAGCGGAGCGTCTTAGACAACCTTGGGCGGGCTTGGGGGAGGGCGGGGGGGAGGGCGAGGCGGGGGGGAAGGAGGCCTGGGGGGTGGGGGCGGGAGAGGAGGACTTGGGGGGGGACGAGGGGGAGGGCGCGGGGGAGGGGACGGGGGCTTGGGGGGTGGTGGGTTCGGGGGAGGGTTGGGCGGGGGACGGGGTGGGGGAGACGGGGGTTTGGGGGGCGGTGGTGAGGGGGGCTTTGGTGGGGGGTTCGGGGGAGGGCGAGGGGGAGGAGACGGGGGGGGAGGAGGTTTCGGGGGATTGGGGGGAGGGCGAGGGGGAGGAGAAGGGGGCTTGGGGGGGCTTGGAGGGGGGCGGGGAGGGGGAGAAGGATTTGGAGGGGGACGTGGGGGAGGAGAGGGGTTTGGGGGAGGCCTTGGGGGGCTTGGAGGGGGGCGGGGAGGTGGGCGAGGGGGAGGGGAAGGGGGAGGGTTGGGGGGGGAGGGAGGGGGAGGCATGACTGCCTGGAAGCAGGGGGAGAGGTGGGGGAAGGAGAGGGTCTGATCATAGTAAGAGAAGAAGAGAGTGTAGGAGGGAGAGGAGACAGAGTCAAGAATGTGAGTGGTGTCAGCAGAAGTAGGAGGGGAGGAAGCAGGAGCGGTGGCGGTTGACGGGGCGGGGGCAGCTGCGGTGCCAGTGGGAGCACCGGGGGATGAGGAGAAGGAGGACCAGGCGTTGAAGGGCACGGGCAGCTGAGAGCCGTTGGATCGGAGAGCAGCGGTGAGATTCCAGCAGTGCGACGGCAGCTGCGATGCAAATGACATGTGTGCCCACCTCCCCCCTGCTGCTGCTGGTGCGAGTGCAGACCTGCAAGCATGGCAAGTTACATGGGAAGGAGGTTGGAGGAGGAAAGGTTGCTGAAGTTAGCAACATGAGTTCTTGACAAATACCGTAGAATAGAAAAAGAAATCATGATCAAGGACGGCACCCGTTTGTTTGTTTGTTTTTTTTTTTGTTTTTTTCCCGGGGTGGTGAGACCAGCAGTTTGCAGGACACGCACTCACTGATTAGAACTGACCACCATACTTCACTCCCTCACTCACCAGTCCACAGCGACAGTGAGCTTGGCGCGGGTTTCGCTGGTAAAGAGCGGACGGCCAGGCGTAAGAGCGGCGGAGGGCACGGCGGTTACGGGCAGCACGTGGTTACCAGCGCTGCTGTAGATGGCCTCTGGCTTCTCGTCCCCATCGTCGTCCACCAGGAAATCCGGCAGCCCGTCGTCTGCATGAACGGATGGATTGAGCAGTGGAACAGTGGATGGGATGGATGGGGATGGGTGGGGATGGGTGGGAAGAGATATGACACTGGTTCAGTCAGACCCTGCTCGTCCCCATCATCGTCCCACCAGGAAATCCGGCAACCCATTGTCTGAATGCACGGGTCAAGTCAGACATTGGAAGGATGGGTTGGTTGGTTCAGAAACTTCGTAAGCCATCGTCTGACTTTGAAAAAAGTTGGCAGATCGATTAAGCAGTGAAAGGTTAGGATCAGGATGGGTGGAATGATATAAGCCCTTCTCATCGCAGTCACCGTTACACACGAAACGTCGCCCATGCCGGGTGATGACGCCTTCTCCCCCCCCCCCCCCCAACCCCCCGCCGGAAATTGGTAAACCAACGTCACCCGTGAGCGAGGGACTTACCTGAAGGAGGGTGGATGGGTAAAAGTGAGAAGTTTACCTGAAGCAGCATCAGGCAGATAGACGACGTGCACGAGGTTGTGAATATCGACCGACTCGAGAATGGGGGAGAGGCCGGTGAGAGGAGAGGAGGTTGTGGAGGAGGTGTTGGTGGTGGTGACTGTATCGAATGTGCCTGTGAGGCTGGCCTCTATGGTCCAGCGCACCATGGCTGTAGCGGCAGGAGGGATGCTTCCCACCTGGGAAAGAGAGGGGGGATGGGGCGAGAAGAAGGGACAGGTCAGGATAGGAATAAGCAAGTGAGGCGTGTGTATATGCATGTGTGTGTTTGCATGTGTGCGTGTGTGTGATTGCATGTGGGCATGTGTGTGTTTGCATGCGGGCATGTGTGTGTTTGCGTGCGTGCGTATGTTTGTGTATGTATGCGCGCATGCGTGTGTCCACATCAGCATGTCCACCTCAGCATGCCCACATCAACATGTCCAGATCAGCATGAGCACACACCTTCACGGAGAAAGATGCCGGCTGCGCCTCATTGCCCAGCGCAGTGCTGGTGATGCTGAAACTCATTGCGGCGCTGCTCGTGTCACCCGTTGTGGTTGTAGCGCCCACGTCAGCAGCGGCGGGTGCGCCGGCAGTGGTGGTGGTGGTAGCAGCAGTGGGCAGCAGTGACTGTGTGGCGACAGCAGCAGCCGTGCCGTGGCCCGAGTTGTGGAAGAGTGCTGCTAGCGTCACTGGCACTGGTGCCTCCACCTGTGGGGCGTTGGGGAGAGAAGAAAGAAAGGGAGGAGGGATCGAGGGAGTGAGAGGGCAGTGATTGGAATGAGAGTGCTGCTAGCGTGACTGGACCTGGCGTCTCGACCTTTTTAGGGAGAGAGAGGAGGAAAAAGAGAGGAGAGTTAGAGCGTGACTGGCACTGAAACCCGACCTGTGGATAGTTGGGGAGAGGAGGGAGAAAGGGAGGAGGGATAGAGGGAGTGAAAGAGCGAGGAGCGGGGAGTTGTGGAAGAGTGCCGCGAGCGTAGCTGGCACTGCTGCCTCCACCTTTTCGTGAGGGAGAGAGAGAAAGTATACGAAAGAGAGGCACACATGTCACCTTTGATATCCTAGACACCAGAAACAGTCACGCAATTTGCCCCACTTGCCGATCCCCCACACCCACTCCCCCATGCTCACCTGAGGAGTGGTGAGGTCGTCCCCTTGCACGTGCCGGGGCACAAAGTAGTGCACTTGCAGCTTTGGTGAAGGGACCACCGTCACTCGCACACTCGTCAGCTCCACCTTCTTAACCACCGGCGCTGGTTCGGATGCTGGTGCTGACGTGGCAGTCGCAGTGGATGATGACGTGGATGATGATGCAGGCAGGGTGTAGTGCAGGGTGCTGGCGAACTTGAAGTTGGTGGGAGCGGCAGGCGCAGCACAGTCCAGAGCGAGGAGTAGCCAATCAACGCCCGCTGATGTGGCAGAAGGGAGGGTGCCTGGGGAGAAGGAAAAAGGGGAGAAGGAAAAAGGGGAGAAACGAGGGGGAGAAACGAGGGGGAGAAAAAACAAAGGAAGAGAATGACAGAATATTAGTGACCAAGTGCCTGAAGATGGTCTCGCTGTCGCCGAAATCATGGCTTCGATTCACGAGCTGATTGATCCACCCAGCTGCATAACTTGAGCTTGTGGATGCTCGAGTGGGTACGGACAAAGATCCTGGAGAAGGATTTTTTTGTCGACGCCAATTATGGGGTAGAAGACGATGGCAGCATCGGTTACGACATGCAAGGAAGCCGACATGCAAGGTAGCCGACGTGACAAATGACGCGACTTCCGTGGTGCAGGACCTGACGCAAAGAAGAAAGACGACTTCAGCGACCAACAAGGAGGTATCTGTTGGGGTTGCGGTGGGAAATCTTGACGTGAGGGCAGTTTGGTTGATGGTGGCAAATGGAAGAGAGCTGCTGGTATTGTGAGAAGGAGAGGTGGCAATCTCACCTGCACCGCTAACATCGTCTATCCCCTGCAGCAGCGGGTCGCTGAAGACGAAGCAGTGTGAGGCATCGGTGCCATTGGGGTAGGTGATGCGTGCCGTCACTGCCACGTCAGCCATGGGGCGATCCTCCATGTTGGACACGTACACGTGCGCCCGCACCTGCAAAGGAGGGAGGGTGGGGTTGGGAGTAAGGGGGAGGAGGGAGAAGGGATGTGGATTGGGTGATCAAGCACCCATGGGGCGCTCCTCCATGTTGAACACATACACGTGTGCCCGCACCTGCAAAGAGGGGAGGGGAGCGGGGGGAGGTATGGGGGCAGGGGAAGAGGGAGGGGGGGACAGAGGGAGTAAGGCAGTTGTTGTGAGTGGTTAAAAAAACACACATGGGTTGATCCTTCACGAAAGACACATACACATATGCATGCACCCATGAAAGAGAACAAAGGGTTCAGCTCCGATAATGCCGCCGCCCCTC
The DNA here is from genome assembly GCA_947471745.1 of Closterium sp. Naga37s-1. Taxonomy (NCBI): domain Eukaryota; kingdom Viridiplantae; phylum Streptophyta; class Zygnematophyceae; order Desmidiales; family Closteriaceae; genus Closterium; species Closterium sp. Naga37s-1. Next base: position 1,108,820 of record CANJKZ010000908.1, read on the forward strand.
GGTGGTTCCAATGTTTCCAGGGTGGTTCCAGTGGTTCCAGGGTGGTTCCAGTGGCTCCAGGATGGTTCCACTGGCTCAAAGGGTGGCAAGAGCATCCCGAGATGAGAAAGAGGGTTGGCTGCTCCGATAGCATTGTTAATGCACACAGTCCTGGTTATCTGTCAGCACGCCCGTACTCACTCACCACGGGTCAACTGGCAACGATGCGGTGGCGCCCCACAAAGGACTGAGGCCCTGAGGCAGTGGCGGCGGTGAAGCGGAACTCCACCGTGCCGCGTGTGGCATCGGGAGCACCGCCGCCCCCTCCTCTGCCCCCACTCACCTCACCACAAAGGCTGCCCCACTCACCTCACCACAAAGGCTGCCCCACTCACCTCACCACAAAGGCTGCCCCACTCATCTCACCACAAAGGCTGCCCCACTCACCTCACCACAAAGGCTGCCCCACTCACCTCACCACAAAGGCTGCCCCACTCACCTCACCACAAAGGCTGCCCCACTCACCTCACCACAAAGGCTGCCCCACTCATCTCACCACAAAGGCTGCCCCACTCACCTCACCACAAAGGCTGCCCCACTCACCTCACCACAAAGGCTGCCCCACTCACCTCACCACAAAGGCTGCCCCACTCACCTCTCCACAAAGGCTGCCCCACTCACCACGGGGCGGGAGGCAACAATGCGGCGGCGTCCCACAAAGGATTGTGGCCCCGAGGCAGTGGCGGCGGTGAAGCGGAACTCCACCGTGCCGCGTGTGGCATCGGGAGACAACTCTGACAGCACCGCCGCCCCCCCAGTTGTTCCGGTGGTGGCAAGAGCATCCGTAGATGAGAGGGAGGTGGTGGCAGTGGGAGTGGTGGTGGGTGCGGTGGTGGTGAAGAGAGAAAGGTCCGTTTCATTGGAGTAGGCAAAGGCGCTCGTCAGCTCTGCCGTTACGTTGGTCGTTTCCAAGAAGGTTCCTGCAAGGAGGTGTGCAGGAGAAAGGAGAAGGTAGAGAAGGAAAGGCAAGAGAGAGAGAGGTGGTGGGTGTGGTGGGTGCGGTGGTCGTGAAGAGAGAAAGGTCCGTTTCGTTGGAGTAGGCAAAGGCGCTCGTCAGCTCTGCCGTCACATTGGTCGTTTCCAGGAAAGTTCCTGAGAGGTGCAGGGGATGGAAGGGGACAAAAGGAAAGGCGGTGGTGGGTGTGGGTATGGTTGTGGGTGTGGTGGTAGTGGTGGTGGTGAAGAGAGAGGTACGTTTCGTGGGAATAGGCAAAGGCGCTCGTCTGCTCTGCCGTTACGTTGGTCGTTTTCAAGAAGGTTCCTGCAAGGAGGGGCGCGAGAAAGGGGAGAAGGTAGAGAAGGAAAGGTAAGAGAGTTGAGAATGCCTGTGTTATAGCCAACCAAGGAGTGAAGCAACCTCTTCAATGTGCATTGCATGTCATGCTGGCACTTCCATATTCACACACCTCCACTTCTTCCACCCTCTCTCCCACCTCAATCTCCCTCCCTCTCTCATGCTGTCCTTCACACACCTCCACTTCTCCCTCCATCCCTGACTCACCTCCACTTCTCCCTCCATCCCTGACTCACCTCCCACGAAGCTGAGTTGGTGAATAATGTTTTGAGACGTCTCAAAACTTAGTTAGTGAATAATGTGTCGCTCGCTCGCTCGCCATGTCAATTCATCCATCCATAGCATCTCACTCACTCTCCCACTTCCATGACCACAGCACCTCTCCCTCCCTCGCACTCTCACCTCACTCTCACCCATTTTTTCTCACCTCCCACGAAGCTGAGCTGGTGGATGATGTGCCGCTCGCTCGCCATGTAAATCCATAGCATTTTACTCACTCTCAGTCACCTTTTCAGAGTCCGACCAAAGCATCACTCTCACGCTTTGATGTTCGCATTACCTCTTCCTGTTTCTCACCTCCCACGAAGCTGAGCTGGTGGATAATATGCCGCTCACTCGCCATGTCCTGCCCCCACCACGTGCCACCAGTGAACCCCACGGACGCTGACGTGGCGCCGAGGAGGGTTTCAATGTCCAGGTGGGCAGTGAGCGTTGGTACACCTGGCTTCACCTTGGACGATCCCCCCAGGAACACGTTGAGGGTCTGAGACGCCCCCTCGTAGTTCACCCATGCGAACTGCTGGGTGTTGAGTGGGAAGGCCTGGTGGGAAGGTAGGGAAGCAGGGAGGTGGGGAGAGAGGGAGAGAGGGAGGGAGGGAGGGAGGGAGGGAGGGAGGGAGGGAGGGAGGGAGGGAGGGAGGGAGGGAGGGAGGGAGGGAGGGAGGGAGGGAGGGAGGGAGGGAGGGAGGGAGGTCTCCTGTTCACCTTTTGAGACGTCTCAAAAGTAGTCTCCTGTTCACCTGGACGTTCCTCCAAAAACACGTTGAGGGCCTGAGAGCCCCCATCGCATCTCGCCCAGGCGTACTGTTGAGTGTTGAGACGGAAGGCCTGGGGGGGTTGAAGGGGTCTGGGGGAGTGGAGTGGAGTGGGGTGGAGAGGAATTATGGCACAAACACATGCAAGGAAGCAGATAAGGCGTGCTGCTGGGCGTTGAGAGAAAAAGGCTGGCGGGAAATTAAAGAGGGAGGGAGGGGAGATGCGGCGGTGAGCTTTTGAGAATTCTCAAAAGGGCCACACTCCCCCTCCGTTTACGGGCAGGCAGTAAATGTCCAAGAATTATGGCTTGAGATACCAAAAGCAAGGAGCAGCCGACTCCCAAGGAGACTTAGGGAACAAAAAAAAGAGAAAAAGAGGGTCTTTGAAACACACTTAAAAAAGAAGCAAGGCGAGCGCACGCACCTTCTCTGGGGGCAGAACAGTGTAGAAATCGGCTCCAGCACAACCGTCTCCCGCCACGACTCCCTTAGAGGAGACGGCTATACAGGGTACGGGGCACAGGCGGAACTCCACTGCCACACTCCTGAGGAACGCCCCTCCTGCTGACCCATAGCCCAGGGAACTGAGAGGGGAGAAAAGAAGCGGGCAAGGGGAGGAAAAAGAAATTGAGACGGCTTTACAAGGGACAGGGCAGGGGGCATGGGGCACAGGTGAAAGCACTGGCAGTCTTGAGGAGCACCCCTCCTGCCGACCCGTAGCCCAGGGACCTGAGAGGGGAAAGAAAAAGGGTGGAAGGAAGTGAGGGATAGAGGATGGACATTTCTGTGCTATTGGGGCACAGGCGGAAGTTTATGGTCACACTCTTGAGGAACGCCCCTCCTGCCGACCCGTAGCCCAGGGAATTGCGAGGGGGAGAGAGAGAGAGAGTGAGACAGATGAAAGCTAGTGCAAAATGCGACACTGAGACGACTTTATTAGGGACGGGGCACAGGTACATCTCCACTGCCACACTCTTGAGGAACGCCCCTTTTCCCGAACCATAGCCCAGGGAACTGCAGAGGGAGAGAGAGAAGCGTGACAACAAATGAGGGAAAGGGTGAGTGAGACAGCTACGCAAGGCATGTTGACTTTTGAGTCGGCTCAAAAGTCAAGGCATGGGTCACAGTCAGAACCTGACTCTACTCTGTACCGTCCACCCCAACTGGGGCCTTCACCATGCAGCACCAGCCAGCACCAGCCAGCACCACCTAGCACCCCTCTGCACAATTTGGAACCAGTCAGCACCGGCAAGCACCACCCAGCAGCACCCAGCACCGCACAGCACCTTGCGTTTTGTGGTCCGACGGCGGTTGCTGGGCCGCTGGTGAGCACAAAGGTGAATCCTCTACCCGTCACCTGCCAGTTTGGGGAAGCAGAAGAAAGAGAGGTGAAGGGGAACGAGAGGAGAAAACAGGTATAGAAGGCAAGGTTGTAAGAAAGCAAGAGTGCAAGGGTGAAAGGGTGAAAGGGTGAAAGGGTGAAAGGGTGAAAGGGTGAAAGGGTGAAAGGGTGAAAGGGTGAGAATCGCAACGAGATTGCAGCACAGGGATCGACGAGGAAGGTGAAGGGGAAGAGAGAGAGGTGCGGAGGGAGAGAGGTGCGGAGTGCAAGGGTGCAGAGTGCTAGAGTGCAAGGGTGCTATAGCATAACCCCAAAAGGGTGCAAGAGTGCAAGAGTGCAAGGGTAAAGAGTGGGAATCTTACCGGGATAGCAGCGCAGGCATAAGCGAGGAAGGTGAAGGAGAAGGCGGCTTCAAAGGCGATTGGGGTGTGGTGTGCAAGCATGTAGAGTGGAAGAGTGCAGACAATACAAGGGTGCCAAGGTGAAAGGGTGAGTATCGTACCGGGATAGCAGCGCAGGCATCAGCGAGGAAGGTGAAGGAGAAGGCGGCTTCAAAGGCGGAGGAGCGGGCGGAGGCGGTGAGGAGGGAGAGGGGCGCGAGGGAGAGCGCAGAGCCGACAGAATCATACGAGTCGAGCCAGAGCGGGAAGAGCGGCGCCGGGCCCAGCTGGGCGTAGCCGTTGAGGTCAAAGGGGGTGGAGCCGGCGAAGCCAGTGCAGTGCAGGGAGGAGGCGGTGGTGTCACAGGTGGGCGCCTGTGTTGGCTGCGCTGCTGGCAGGAACCCGGGGGACACTGGGGGGAGAGCGAGGTGTCGGGATAAAAAGAGAGTGGGGGAGGGAAATGAGGGTTCGACGGGGATTTAGGTGGGTGATGCTGCTGGCAGGAACCCAGGGGACACTGGGGAGGTGTGTGGGCAAGGGGGAGGGTAGGGAGGCAACGGAAGACGATATGTTCAAAGCCAGAATTTGAGTCCCAAGAAAGCGTATCCTACCAATCTGGTATCCAAGGATATTTGCGTTGACTTTTGAGTCGACTCAAAAGTCAACTACCCATCTGGTATCCAAGGATATTTGCGTTGACTTTTGAGTCGACTAAAAAGTCAACTACTTATCTGGTATCCAAGGATATTTGCCAGCTCACCAGCGTTGAAGGAGAAGGAGTGGATGAGGTGATGGTCGTCCATGTTGACTTTGGAACAGACTCAAAATTCGAGGACTTTTTAAGTCGTTAGCACAGAGAAATTCCCGTCAGCTCACCAGTGTTGAATGCGAAGGAATGGATGAGGTGGTGGTCGTCCGTGTCGCCACATCCCCACCACCACGTGCCAGCTGTGAACCCCACAGATGCTGACGTGGCACCAATGACAGCCACGAGATCAAGTGACGCCCTCAGCACCGGCTCCTCGGGCTTTATGCCGTCGCTGCCGCCCAGATAGACCTCCAGTGACTGGGATGTGCCGTCGTATGCCACCCACGCGTGCTGCCTCTCGCTCAGAGCAATCTCCTGAGAGGATAGCACAAGAATGCACGGGAAGAAAGGGTGGGAAAGTGAGTTGAGGGTGGAAACGAAATAGTCTGCAGTTGGGAGTGCCACCCACGCGTGCTGCTGCCTTATTTCCATGCAGAGAAAACACGCAACAGATGAAACGGTGGGGAGTAAGAGGGGTGGCTGGTGAGGCGGCTTCAGAAATATGTTCCATCTGATGCGTCCAGTGTTTTTTACGCTGGCGTCTGGATGGGGCGTCAAGATGCTGGACGCCCGGGTTCCTCTGCCCTGGACGCCCACGTGACGCTAGTCCGGGCAGGCAAAAAAAAATCCCCGGCAGGGGGCAAAAAAACCTTGGTAGTAAGGCTAAACAGGGGTTAGGATGCAACAACTTCACATTTTTCACCAAAAGCTGTACATATTCCAGAAAATTCTGAAAATTCTGAAAATCCCCTAATCTCACACAAGTTAAATACTGTCAGTCTCACATGCATAACTCAGTAGCGTGACTGTTGGATTCTAGGGTTCAGGTTGCTAGGCTATGACGACAGAAACAGAAATGTGTAATGTCGACCTAGATCTGGTTTTCTGGCTTAGCTGGGGGTCGACCAGGTTGGGACAAGTAGATTTGGATGGGTGAAAATGTGTGGGGGGGAAATAAATGTGGGTTGCGTTTTTGTAGCTCAAAAACGTAACCCACAATTGGCGATTTCATCGCGAATCTGGTCGCGATTAAATCGCGCCTCAATTTTGTGCGGGATTTTTTTGGGGGGCTGCCCAAAAACAAAATCCCCAGCGTCCAGCGTCCGGACAGTAACGTCTGGACGCCGGACGCTGCAACATGAGGGCGTCAGATGGAACATAGCTTCAGAAGCGCTGTTGTATCGTATGCCAAATGCAGCTCCATTGCCACATTCCCCTCGAACCGCAGTCCACCGCAGAGAACCAAAATTCGCCGCACTATTTCACAATTCACCGCACTGAACTGACCTGGTCTCCTGTGAGGCCAGTCATGTGGTCAGCAGCAGCGCAGTTGTCGCCTGAAGCCATGCCATTCACCACCACAGCCACACACGAGCTGGGCCCCGACCGAAGCTCCACAGCCACACTCCCGTTGAACGCCCCTGGTGCCGCTCCCCCGTACCCTATGGCTCTGTTGGGAGGGAAGGGAAAGGAGGGAAGGGAGGGAAGGGGAGGGAAGGGAAGGGATGGGTGAGTTGCGAAGATAGGGAGAAAGAAAGGGTGTGGCAGGCAGGCCATTTCAGGTGCCTCAAACCCCGAATAAAGCTCCACAGCCACACTCCCGTTGAACGCCCCTGGTGCCGCTCTCCCATACCCTATGGCTCTGAGGGGAGGGTGTGGAGAGAGACACGTGAGGGTGCTGAGTAGGTTGGAGGAATGGAGGAATGGAGGAGGAGAAAGTGAGGATTGTGTTGCACTGAAGTAAGAAGGTAGATATGATCAATTGCAAGATGGTAGGGAAAGAGTTATCCTACCCATGCCATACAATTTTGAGTCATTGTACGCCTCCTTGACTTACCATGTCGCTCCACTCACCCCATATCACTCGACCCGCAGGCAGTCTTGTCGCCGCTGCTAACAACAAAAGTCAAACCCCTGCTACCCCGGTAGCCATAAGACGTCTCCGTCCACACCGAGAACGCAAACGCCGCCTCAAACGCCACTGCTGCTGCTGCTGCCGCCGGGTCTCCTCCTGCAGTCACTGCTGACGTGGACGAATCCAGCGAGAGTGCCAGATCAGTGAGGGTGAGTGCGCTGCCAGCGGTGCCGCCGGTGTCGAGGACGAGGGGGAAGGAGGGGGCGGGCCCCACGTGGGCATAGCCGTTGAGGCGGAAGGCTGAGCGGCCCGCAAAGCCCGAGCAGGTGAGGCGCGTGTGGGAGGGGGCGAGGTGGCACGTGGTGGGCGCAGGGGAAGGCGGCAGTGACTGCTGGGACCCGGGGGGGACTGCAGAGAGGGGATGGAAAAAGGAAGTAGAGGGGGGGGGTTCATTCAACAGTCACCTTTGAGCTGAGTACCTGAGGGATAGTAAACCAACACAGAGACACGAATGGGAGACTATCATTGAGGCACCTCAAAAATAGACTTTGCGCTGAGAACAAAACAGATGGTAAACAAACACGAAGACATGATGGACGAGGAGGCCCCACAAATGGATCCTAGGAGTTTGACACTGATGAAGGTCTGATCGGGTTTTCCACCGTGATAGGCCGAAACATGTTTGTCTTTGTCTTGTTTTAATCAAGAGACGAGTTCTTTTGCAAGCCTTCTCTATAGCCGAGCATTCAGTTTAGTGGACGATTTTTACAGGCTTTGATCCTACTGCTAAAAGGATCTCCGCCTTGGTGCTCTAAGCTCTTCCCCAAGAGTGAGGACTCCCCGGACCTCAGATTCGTGTATTCAAACACGAAGACATGATGGACGAGGAAGCCCCACAATATGGTCCTATGCGTGCACCTTGTTATTATTTTTATCATCATTATAATCATAAGTATTATTGTTATAGCTATTATCATTATTTTTATGAGGGACTGCCACGGAGGAAGATAATAATAACAAGAATAACAATAACAGTAATTATTAATATAATAACAACAATAATAACATCTTACCAGCCTGGAAGGAAAGGGAGTGGATGATGTGGTCTTCAAGGTCGTCCACCCACGTCCACCACGAGGCGCCTGTGAAGCCAATCGACAGCCCCGATGTGCCGCCCAGCACGGCCGCCACATCGATGGGCGCCACCAGCACGGGCGCCGACGGCTTGGTGGCCGCGCCTGGGGACACAAACACCTGCAGCGCGCCGCTGCTGCCGTCGTAACTCACCCACACGTGCTGCGGCTCGTTCAGGGTGAACGCCTGGGGGAGTGGGGGAGCGAGGAATGGAGGGAACAGAGGAGCCAGAGGAGCAGGGAATGGGGGTTTCAGGAAAACAGGGCTTGTTGTTGTTGGGTGGGACACCTCGACTGCTAACTAACCACTGGAATTTAAAGACGATACATGTACGTAAGGTTCCAAGGATCCTCACTCGTGGGGAAGAGCTGCAAGACGGAGTCCGTTTAGCACTAGGATCAAAGGCGTGTAAGATCGTCTACTCGACAGCTAATCGTGGGGCTTCAAAGACGTATTATGCGAAGGGAGAGAAAGCATGCCTGCAAGCCCCAGGATGATATGCACGTGACATCCCCTTTACCGGGGTTGACTTAGACAGGTTATGATCATGGTGCACAGTGGGAATTGAACTCGAGACCTTTGACTTTGTCGAGTGAGCCTTGCAACTTTCTCAAATAAATCTTAGGGGCATTAAAAAAGAGGGGCCTTACCAGACAGGTGACACCCTCACTCGAGCAAGCCTTACCCCGGGAGGAGTTACCGTAGCAGGTCTTACCTGAACAGGCAGGCGGCGCTACCTGAGCATCTGTCACCGGAACAGGCACTACCTAAGCAGGTCTGACCGGAACAGGCACTACCTAAGCAGGTCTGACCGGAACAGGCACTACCTAAGCAGGTCTGACCGGAACAGGCACTACCTAAGCAGGTCTGACCGGAACAGGCACTACCTAAGCAGGTCTGACCGGAACAGGCACTACCTAAGCAGGTCTGACCGGAACAGGCACTACCTAAGCAGGTCTGACCGGAACAGGCACTACCTAAGCAGGTCTGACCGGAACAGGCACTACCTAAGCAGGTCTGACCTGAACAGGCACTACCTAAGCAGGTCTGACCTGGCTGGGCGGCAGCAGCGCCATGGCATCGGAGTCGGCACAGTTGTCGCCGGCCACCTGCCCGCCCACCACCACCGCCACACACGCCGCCGGCCGCGCCCTCAGCTCCACCGCTATGCTCCGCGCGAAGGACGCGTTGGGGGCTGATCCATAGCCTATGTTGCTGGTGGGTAATGGGAGAGCAGCAAGGGGCAGGAGTGAGGGTCCTGTTGACGGGCCGCACTCTCAGCTCCACCGCTATGCTCCGCGCGAAGGACGCGTTGGGGGCTGCTCCATAGCCGATGGCGCTGGTTGGAAGAGGGGGAAGGGGGGGGGGAGGGGTGTGGATGGGAAGAGGGGGTGGAAGAAGGGAATCAGAGGGTAGGAATGTGGCGGCAGAGGGATGATTCGGGGCAATTTGAGAGCTGTGTTGGGAGCTGTGACACGGATCAGTAATACCACACCCAAGTCCTCCCCACCGCTTCTAACCTGGCGGAGCTGCACCTGCACGCGGTCTTCTCCCCGGCAGTGAGCACAAACGCCAGCCCTTCACTGCTCATAATCTGAAGCACATCAGGAGGTATGACCACACCACATCCCACCACTCTCCACCGCTTCTCACCTGCCGGAGCTGCGGCCACAGGCGGTCTTCTCCCCGGCAGTGAGCACAAAGGCCAGCCCTCGACTGCCCCAGCTGTTGTAATCCGCACTCGCTGCAAACAAGAACGAAAACGCCGCCTCAAACGCCACCGGACCGCTGCCGAGGCTGAGGCTGAGGCTCGGGATGGAGAAAGCGCAGCCGGCAGCATTGGTGGTGGTGTCAAGCCAGATGGGGAAGTTCGGTCCGGGCCCGACCTGAGCATCCCCAGAGAGGACGAAGAAGGGCGAAGAGAGACCGGGGGAGGCGGAGGAGGACGAGGAGAAGCCAACGCAAGAGATGCTGGTGGCAGTGACGTTGCAGGGAGCAGGGGAAGAGGATGCGGACGGGGCAGGGGCAGGAGCGGCAGAGGCGGTGAGACCACCAGTGCCAGAGCCGGAATCGACAGAGGCGACTGAGAAGAGGCCACCACCAGCAGCAGAAGGGTCTGTGGCTCCGAATGAAGTTACTGTTGCACCGCTGATATCAGCCGAGTGGGGGAGACGTGATGCAGTGCTGGAAGCATCAACAGTGGCAGCAGTGGTAGTATCGGCTGTAGCACCGGCTGTAGCGCCAGCGGAGAGGAATTTGAAGTCAAACGAGTCAACGGTCTGAATGAGCTCCCCTCCGGCGACCACCCCTGCCGCTGCCAGCTCGGTTCTATCCACTGCTGCCGACCCCCCCGTAAACCCCACAAACAGACAACCGCCGCCGCCCACCACCGCCTCGCCAATGCCATCTGGGCAGCTGCCGTCTGCGGCCAAGCCGAGCGTCCGAGCCAGGTCGACGGGCTCGGAGAGCACCGGAGCTGCAGGCTTGGTGGGGGAGGAGCCGCTGAGGAAGAGGCTGAGGGATGAGCTGGAAGCGTCGTAGTCCACCCAGGCGTGCTGCTGCACCCCCGGTACTAGCAGCTGCAGACATGGGGGGGGGAGAGGAGGAAAGAATGGAGCAAGGGGATGGGGGAAAGAGTGGGGATGACAAGGGTGGAGGGAGGCAAGGGAGGCGTCGTAGTCCACCCAGGCGTGCTGCTGCACACCCGGGACTAACAGCTGGGCGGGGAGGTGGGTGGCGTGGTGGGAGGATGGGCGCACACACGGGATGTGTGGGGCACAGAGCACACACGGGATGTGTGGGGCACAGAGCACATGGGTTGCAACCTTCCTTCCCCACACGCCCAGCGTACATGCGGTGCGTCAGGCGACGGGGGGTGCATTGCACGGCAAACATCACTGCCCCACCAACACTCAGGACCTTCAAGTCACGTGCGTACGTGCAGGCGTTGCAGGTTGCGACCGACCCTCCCTCCCTCCGTCCATTTTCAAAGTGCATGGAGTGCGATGCGACCCTTCTCTTTCTCCCTACACCTTCAACGTGTATTGCAAGGCCGATCACGTCACAGTGTCCCACATACACACATAACCCTGGAGTTACTTACATGGGGGGGGGGGGGTGCCCCTCCCTCCCTCCCCACACTCTCAGCTTACATGCGGTGCGTCAGGCGACGAGGGGTTGAGAGCCGCCCATCCGGCAGTGCCGTCCGCCTTGCCGCCCAGCAGCACGCCGGCAGAGATGGGCGGGCGGCCGCTCAGCACCACTGCCAGGCTGGCATCGAAGGCGGCGCCGCCGTAGCCGGCAGAGCTGTGTGGAGGGAGGAGGACGGCGGTGGGGGGGGGTGGCGCGTGGGGGGAGCGCATGGGGGAGCGCACGGTGGAGCGCACGGGAGAGAGCACGGGGAGAGCACGGGGGAGCGCACGGGGGGGCACACGGGGGAAGGCATGGGGGGACACATGGGGGAGCGCATGGGGGGACACATGGACGAGCGCACAGGGGAGGGCATGGATGAGCGCACGGGAAACCACACGGGGAGCGCTTGGGGGGGGGAGGGGCAAGGTCAGATAAGGGGACACGGCGTGCCTGACTTGATCCCACATGTTGGGCTTAAGAGGGGAGGCGGAGAAGCGGGGGAAAGAGGAACAATGGGCCGGGGAGGCGGGGAAGCGGGGAAAGGGGAGTCAATGGCGGAAGGCGGAGGAGAGGGGATATGAGCGACAATGGGGAAGGTTGTATCTCACCTTGGCGATCCGACAGCGGTGTTGGTTCCGCCAATGATGACGAAAGCAAGCCCCGTTGCCACGTCAGCTTCGTTCTGTCCTTCCAGCTGGAATGTGAAGCGCGCCGAAAAGGAGCCTCCGCCGCCGAGCGGAGGCGAGAGCGCGGCGGTAGTGAATGCGGAACCCGCGGATCCCTTATCCGCGGTTCCGCCCGCGCCCAGGACGAGCGCGTTTTCTCGGCCTGCGCCCGCGACGTAAGCTTGCGCGTTGAGCGCAAATGCGCGGCCCCCAAGTCCCGCCGGGCAGGATACCGCCGACGCGGAGACGGTACAGCCGGGGGAGGTCGCATCTGACCCCTGGGCAACCGCTGGAGTGACTAGTAATGCGGCGAACAGTAATGAGGACAACAGTATCGCAGACATTATCGAGGTGAAGGGCGTGGCGGCGGAAGCGCGGGCGGAAGCGTGGGCGGAAGCGGGGAAAAAGATCCGCGGGGGTTGGGTGGAAGGAGAACGCGGCGGGAGGCGCGTACGCGCGCCAATGGCGGGAACCATCGCGGATCTCCTACTAGCAGCGGAGATCCTGGCGGAGCGTCCGCGGGGATGAGTAGCGCCCATGCGCGCGCCTATTACTGCGACAGCATGGGACCCTGCATTTCTGCCTACGACAGCAATGAGATTGAGAATGTGGCAAGCGAAGCCAAGAGCTGGTTTCCCTGGATGCTGATATGAGCTGCAGTGCACTGCTGTGCTCCACTCCCCTGCCAACATCACAATTCGCAGCCCCCGAGTTTCCTTACTTGCCTATCAGCATTTCCTTGATGTCCAGCTTTTGTTGGTTGCCCTTCCCCTGCCCGTATAGAGATTCTAAATTAATCTGACAAGAATTCCACACGCCAGTGTATTCGATAGGCATTTCCCTTCACCTGGTGTTGCCTGTGCATTTTCGACGCTACCCAAAACTGCCCTGAGTCTAAACGAAACGAGACGTGCGGAGTGTACTGTAGCGAGATATCAGGTACAGTACGGTATAGAAACGACTTGCTGGGGTAAAGTGAGGCAGCGGGCGCCAGACTGGTTGGAACAATTCCATCACAAAGCCACTGTAGGTTTCACCTGGGCTGGGTGTGGTCGGAGGCTACACAACGTGTGTCTGTATATATGGAAACTGTTCGCTCCCTAAAGACCAGTTACAAAAATCTCGAGATATCCCGGACGGAGATTTCCTTTGAGCTCAGGGATGTGGCCGTTCTTTGTTTGGTTGGAAATGTGTTCTGTTTCAGTACCGAAGAGTTGGAGATGTGGAGTTGGGGACACTCGCAGAGCTTACTTATACACTACCGCACATTCCTTTGCTGTGCTTTCCACCTCCGATATTGAAGGAAGTAGATGGTAATAACCGTCCGCTGCGGCTTTCTCGGGTAATTGGCCATCACTAATGCCGCTTCAGGTTGGTGGGACATCATAGGCGGTTCGGACAGCTCTACATACAGTGAATGCAAGCGTCAGCATGGACACCTGACGGTAACCGAAGCCCCTGAACCTGAGCGACATCTTTCCACCAAATTGATCGCATTGTTACAGGTGGTAGGTACTCCATTTGTCAAATTCCAATCACTACATTATTCAATGGAGATGGAAACAAAGTCTTTTACATGTGGAATGTTTGGTGTAAACTAAAAAAGCTCATATTCAAGCAGCCTTCTGAGCCTTTCTAGTGGTTTTGGAGCTCCCCCCTGGGCCGCCTGTCCTACGTGCGGCTGTTCCAAGCTTGAGTGCCCATAAAGGCGTGCAATTAGATGCATATCCATAGTCGTAAAACAACTCCTTCCCAGATTCGATTCTTTCTCCGGCAAAAATTGCCACTCGATGATCACCACCAGACATAATGACCTGAAGAAACCGCACCACACATGCAAAACAGAACATGCATTATCAATAAGAGATGCAGCTTCGGAGCAGACTGGATGAGGTTTCCAGGTTCATCAAACTGCTCACCCTGGCATGGCAATTTGGCGAAAGCGAATGGTTGGCGAATTTTAGCTTGTTGCCTCGACGAAACGCATCCAGCACATACTGGAAGAAGAAGGGTTAATTGTTTGGGGGGGATGGGGGCAGGGGGGGTGAGGAAAATAGAATGGATACTTACTGGGAATACAATTACAAAAAACACTCCACTGGTACCATTGCCAGAACAACTCCATATTCCTAGCGCATCAACTGGCCTTTTTGTTGAGATCGAACAGGAAGGAGCAGTTGATTCGATCGTAGATCTTGCCCCTCACGGAATTGCCCAAGATATTACAGTTTCACCAATAGATTTTCAGAACACATCAATTCACTTACCTTCTTGTTGAGATCGAACAGGAAGGAGCAGTTTATGCGGTCGTAGATCTTGCCCCTCCTCTCTGCCTCCGCCTCTGATATGAGCTCGCCCGTGTATTCCCCCACATAGTCGTTCTTCGCCACCTCCTTCTGCAACTCACAGCACCGCATGTTACCACACCGCACCACACATCACCACAGGTTACCACACAACATCGCACAGAATAACATGGAGAGCACAGCATGAGCAAATGAGTGTGCCCTGTTATGAGCTTGCATGTGCACTCCTCAGCACTCTCACTTTCACCCGACTCATGAATCGCACATTACCGCACCACACCGCATAGCATGCGGCAGCACACAACACCACAGAGCAGGGGAGTGTAGCACCACACAGCAGCACATCACATATGTAACTTTCCAGTGGCACTTGTGTTGATTCGGATGACTCGAAGATGTCGATTCAAGGACATTATTTCAACTTCTGCTGCAGGTCAATTGTGCAAACACGAGGCCCACCATATCAGAGCATGCTCTACCTTTGTCTGGCCATGTACAACATACCATACCAACATACCATACCAACATACCATACAGTACCTTACCAAAGTAACAGTACCATACCGTACTGCACCGTACCATACCATACCATGCTGCATCACGCCATACCACACCTGTCCAGTGCAGGAACGAAAAACCACTCACCTTGAGAAAGGCACCCCAGCCAGCTACGTCCGAGGGGCCTAGGAGAATCTGCAGGCAGGTAGAGGGGAGGGGAGGAGGTTACAGGGGCAGGTAAGGGAGGGAGACGAGATTGAAGGCGAGTTTAATGAGCCTTAAAACTCGTCCTCTTGAGAAAGGCACCCCAGTCAGCCACGTCGGAGGGGCCTAGGAGAATCTGCAGGCAGGTAGAGGGGAGGTGACCAGGTTACAAGGGGGAGGGAAGGGGGAGGGGGAGGAGATGAGGTTACAGGGGAGGAGGAAGAAATTAGGGTACAGAGGGGGGGAGGTGGGAGGAAAAGAGTTTACAAAGAAGGAAAGGGGGAGGGAACGAGGGTGCGGCTGGGAAAGGAAGGGGGTTGGAATTCTCCAAGGGGCACTAATGTGCTGGTGCTGACACAAGGGATTGGGTAATACAGACGGCCCACTCACATGCTGGTGCTGACACAAGGGATTGGGTAATACAGACGGCCCACTCACGTGTTGGTGCTGACACAAGGGATTGGGTAATACAGACGGCCCACTCATGTGCTGGTGCTGACACAAGGGATTGGGTAATACAGACGGCCCACTCACGTGCTGGTGCTGACACAAGGGATTGGGTAATACAGACGGCCCACTCACATGCTGGTGCTGGCGCAGCAGCAGTCGCATGTTGTGGCAGTCGTAGTTTTTCTCCCTCACAGGCGGTGGCAGTGGCAGCACTGCCCCCTCACAGCTATCCCCACAGCTGCGCACATGTGACACAGACAGGCAAGGAGCAAAGGCATGGTAACATTACAACAAGTAAAACTCTTGAGTCGACCCAAGAGTCACCTCCCTCACAGGCGGTGGCAGCGGCGGCACAGACCCCTCGCAGTTATCCCCACAGCTGCGCACATGTGAGACAGACCAGCAGGAACAATGGCATCATAACATTGTAACTAGGTGAATTCTGATCTGAGACAACTTAATAATTTCCCTCATAGCTATTTAGACACGGGTCCGGTCCGGTCGCATTCTTGAAAGACACAACCCCAATGCAACAGCAAATGCAAATACCAGGCAGAAATTCGCTCAAATATTAAAATAACGGTTTCAGGGCAAGAGAAAGCGAAAGCACTCACTCGACCCAGCAGTTGCGGCACAGGTCAGGGTCGCACTCCCTGGAGGCAGCAAAGCAGGGGCAGAGGCGCGAGGAGCAGTGGCTCTTGGCACAGTTGCAGCCTCTGAAACGATTCTTGCATGCCTGGGCACATCTGGGGGTGTGAGGGAGGGAATGGTAAGTAAGCACAGGAGGCGGTTGGAACTTGGAAGGGGAGAATGGAGGGTTGAGTGCGGTTGAAGGAGCAGTGGCTCTTGGCACAGTTGCAGCCCCGGAAGCGGTTTTTGCACGCCTGGGCGCAGCTGGAGGTACGGAAAGATGGAGGTACGGAAAGATGGAGGTACGGAAAGATGGAGGTACGGAAAGATGGAGGTACGGAAAGATGGAGGTAGGGGTACGAAAGAGGAAGACAAGAACAGAGCAATGGCGAACGATCAGGTAACAGTAGGACGGTGGACTTATGAGTCGACTTTTGGGTCGACTTTTGGGTCGAATTTTGGGTCGACTCAAAAGACAGAGCAATGGCGAGCGAGCAGGTAATAGTCGGACGGTGGAAGGGGGGCAGCAAGCGAGCCTGCTCTTGTGGCAGTGAGGTGAATTCATGGGGAGAGGAGAAGAGGGGGCATTAAGAAGACAGGGCGAGAGTGCAAGGAAGGCCCACTCACTCAAAAAACATACGCTGCAACAAATTTCCCTCCCATGAATGTTAGTGTGTTGGCGTTTACCAAAGAGGGTACGCAACCTCTTGGTGAAAGCGTTTCAGAAACGGGGACACACCACCCCGTGAGTTGATGGGATTGAATTCGTCCCACCAACCTGCATGTTTGATTGACATTGTAAATACTGTATAGCCAGCTAGCGAGCCGCGATGACGAGCCGCACTGGATCTTCTGTTTCTGGGTTGAGTGCTGGGCACGGTAGATAGAGAGTAGATAAGGGGTCGTTTTTTCATGTAACTCTGAGAGCGCTGATGAAGGCCACCGGCCGAAACGCGCGTACGCTCAGGTTTGAATAAACAAGTTCTTACCTATTCGATCTCTACTAGCTTAAGCTCAGCCTAGAGAAGATTAAGATTAGATACTTGTTAAGGACGAGTCACCTGTTGGATCCAGGTCGAACCTGTTCTTCTTTGCTGCAAGGAAGGCCCACTCACTCACCCGCAGTATTTCTCGCAGAAGCACCCCTTGATGCACTCACTCACCCGCAGTATTTCTCGCAGAAGCACCCCTTCGTGATGCACTCACTCACCCGCAGTATTTCTCGCAGAAGCACCCCTTCGTGATGCACTCACTCACCCGCAGTATTTCTCGCAGAAGCACCCCTTCGTGATGCACTCACTCACCCGCAGTATTTCTTGCAGAAGCACCCCTTCGTGATGCACTCACTCACCCGCAGTATTTCTCGCAGAAGCACCCCTTCGTGATGCACTCACTCACCCGCAGTATTTCTCGCAGAAGCACCCCTTCGTGATGCACTCACTCACCCGCAGTATTTCTCGCAGAAGCACCCCTTCGTGATGCACTCACTCACCCGCAGTATTTCTCGCAGAAGCACCCCTTCGTGATGCATGCAGAAGCACCCCTTCGTGATGCACTCACTCACCCGCAGTATTTCTCGCAGAAGCACCCCTTCGTGATGCACTCACTCACCCGCAGTATTTCTCGCAGAAGCACCCCTTCGTGATGCACTCACTCACCCGCAGTATTTCTCGCAGAAGCACCCCTTCGTGATGCACTCACTCACCCGCAGTATTTCTCGCAGAAGCACCCCTTCGTGATGCACTCACTCACCCGCAGTATTTCTCGCAGAAGCACCCCTTCGTGATGCACTCACTCACCCGCAGTATTTCTCGCAGAAGCACCCCTTCGTGATGCACTCACTCACCCGCAGTATTTCTCGCAGAAGCACCCCTTCGTGATGCACTCACTCACCCGCAGTATTTCTCGCAGAAGCACCCCTTCGTGATGCACTCACTCACCCGCAGTATTTCTTGCAGAAGCACCCCTTCGTGATGCACTCACTCACCCGCAGTATTTCTCGCAGAAGCACCCCTTCGTGATGCACTCACTCACCCGCAGTATTTCTCGCAGAAGCACCCCTTCGTGATGCACTCACTCACCCGCAGTATTTCTCGCAGAAGCACCCCTTCGTGATGCACTCGCTCACCCGCAGTATTTCTTGCAGAAGCACCCCTTCGTGATGCACTCACTCACCCGCAGTATTTCTTGCAGAAGCACCCCTTCGTGATGCACTCACTCACCCGCAGTATTTCTCGCAGAAGCACCCCTTCGTGATGCACTCACTCACCCGCAGTATTTCTTGCAGAAGCACCCCTTCGTGATGCACTCACTCACCCGCAGTATTTCTCGCAGAAGCACCCCTTCGTGATGCACTCACTCACCCGCAGTATTTCTCGCAGAAGCACCCCTTCGTGATGCACTCACTCACCCGCAGTATTTCTCGCAGAAGCACCCCTTCGTGATGCACTCACTCACCCGCAGTATTTCTCGCAGAAGCACCCCTTCGTGATGCACTCACTCACCCGCAGTATTTCTCGCAGAAGCACCCCTTCGTGATGCACTCACTCACCCACAGTATTTCTCGCAGAAGCACCCCTTCGTGATGCACTCACTCACCCGCAGTATTTCTCGCAGAAGCACCCCTTCGTGATGCACTCACTCCCCCGCAGTATTTCTCGCAGAAGCACCCCTTCGTGATGCACTCACTCACCCGCAGTATTTCTCGCAGAAGCACCCCTTCGTGATGCACTCACTCACCCGCAGTATTTCTCGCAGAAGCACCCCTTCGTGATGCACTCACTCACCCGCAGTATTTCTCGCAGAAGCACCCCTTCGTGATGCACTCACTCACCCGCAGTATTTCTTGCAAAAGCACCCCTTCGTGATGCACTCACTCACCCGCAGTATTTCTCGCAGAAGCACCCCTTCGTGATGCACTCACTCACCCGCAGTATTTCTCGCAGAAGCACCCCTTCGTGATGCACTCACTCACCCGCAGTATTTCTCGCAGAAGCACCCCTTCGTGATGCACTCACTCACCCGTGATGCACTCACTCACCCGCAGTATTTCTTGCAGAAGCACCCCTTCGTGATGCACTCACTCACCCGCAGTATTTCTTGCAGAAGCACCCCTTCGTGATGCACTCACTCACCCGCAGTATTTCTCGCAGAAGCACCCCTTCGTGATGCACTCACTCACCCGCAGTATTTCTCGCAGAAGCACCCCTTCGTGATGCACTCACTCACCCGCAGTATTTCTCGCAGAAGCACCCCTTCGTGATGCACTCACTCACCCACAGTATTTCTCGCAGAAGCACCCCTTCGTGATGCACTCACTCACCCGCAGTATTTCTCGCAGAAGCACCCCTTCGTGATGCACTCACTCCCCCGCAGTATTTCTCGCAGAAGCACCCCTTCGTGATGCACTCACTCACCCGCAGTATTTCTCGCAGAAGCACCCCTTCGTGATGCACTCACTCACCCGCAGTATTTCTCGCAGAAGCACCCCTTCGTGATGCACTCACTCACCCGCAGTATTTCTCGCAGAAGCACCCCTTCGTGATGCACTCACTCACCCGCAGTATTTCTCGCAGAAGCACCCCTTCGTGATGCACTCACTCACCCGCAGTATTTCTCGCAGAAGCACCCCTTCGTGATGCACTCGCTCACCCGCAGTATTTCTTGCAGAAGCACCCCTTCGTGATGCACTCACTCACCCGCAGTATTTCTTGCAGAAGCACCCCTTCGTGATGCACTCACTCACCCGCAGTATTTCTCGCAGAAGCACCCCTTCGTGATGCACTCACTCACCCGCAGTATTTCTTGCAGAAGCACCCCTTCGTGATGCACTCACTCACCCGCAGTATTTCTCGCAGAAGCACCCCTTCGTGATGCACTCACTCACCCGCAGTATTTCTCGCAGAAGCACCCCTTCGTGATGCACTCACTCACCCGCAGTATTTCTCGCAGAAGCACCCCTTCGTGATGCACTCACTCACCCGCAGTATTTCTCGCAGAAGCACCCCTTCGTGATGCACTCACTCACCCGCAGTATTTCTCGCAGAAGCACCCCTTCGTGATGCACTCACTCACCCGCAGTATTTCTCGCAGAAGCACCCCTTCGTGATGCACTCACTCACCCGTGATGCACTCACTCACCCGCAGTATTTCTTGCAGAAGCACCCCTTCGTGATGCACTCACTCACCCGCAGTATTTCTTGCAGAAGCACCCCTTCGTGATGCACTCACTCACCCGCAGTATTTCTCGCAGAAGCACCCCTTCGTGATGCACTCACTCACCCGCAGTATTTCTCGCAGAAGCACCCCTTCGTGATGCACTCACTCACCCGCAGTATTTCTCGCAGAAGCACCCCTTCGTGATGCACTCACTCACCCGCAGTATTTCTCGCAGAAGCACCCCTTCGTGATGCACTCACTCACCCGCAGTATTTCTCGCAGAAGCACCCCTTCGTGATGCACTCACTCCCCCGCAGTATTTCTCGCAGAAGCACCCCTTCGTGATGCACTCACTCACCCGCAGTATTTCTCGCAGAAGCACCCCTTCGTGATGCACTCACTCACCCGCAGTATTTCTCGCAGAAGCACCCCTTCGTGATGCACTCACTCACCCGCAGTATTTCTCGCAGAAGCACCCCTTCGTGATGCACTCACTCACCCGCAGTATTTCTTGCAAAAGCACCCCTTCGTGATGCACTCACTCACCCGCAGTATTTCTCGCAGAAGCACCCCTTCGTGATGCACTCACTCACCCGCAGTATTTCTCGCAGAAGCACCCCTTCGTGATGCACTCACTCACCCGCAGTATTTCTCGCAGAAGCACCCCTTCGTGATGCACTCACTCACCCGCAGTATTTCTTGCAGAAGCACCCCTTCGTGATGCACTCACTCACCCGCAGTATTTCTTGCAGAAGCACCCCTTCGTGATGCACTCACTCACCCGCAGTATTTCTCGCAGAAGCACCCCTTCGTGATGCACTCACTCACCCGCAGTATTTCTCGCAGAAGCACCCCTTCGTGATGCACTCACTCACCCGCAGTATTTCTCGCAGAAGCACCCCTTCGTGATGCACTCACTCACCCGCAGTATTTCTCGCAGAAGCACCCCTTCGTGATGCACTCACTCACCCGCAGTATTTCTCGCAGAAGCACCCCTTCGTGATGCATGCAGAAGCACCCCTTCGTGATGCACTCACTCACCCGCAGTATTTCTCGCAGAAGCACCCCTTCGTGATGCACTCACTCACCCGCAGTATTTCTCGCAGAAGCACCCCTTCGTGATGCACTCGCTCACCCGCAGTATTTCTTGCAGAAGCACCCCTTCGTGATGCACTCACTCACCCGCAGTATTTCTCGCAGAAGCACCCCTTCGTGATGCACTCACTCACCCGCAGTATTTCTCGCAGAAGCACCCCTTCGTGATGCACTCACTCACCCGCAGTATTTCTCGCAGAAGCACCCCTTCGTGATGCACTCACTCACCCGCAGTATTTCTTGCAGAAGCACCCCTTCGTGATGCACTCACTCACCCGCAGTATTTCTCGCAGAAGCACCCCTTCGTGATGCACTCACTCACCCGCAGTATTTCTCGCAGAAGCACCCCTTCGTGATGCACTCACTCACCCGCAGTATTTCTCGCAGAAGCACCCCTTCGTGATGCACTCGCTCACCCGCAGTATTTCTTGCAGAAGCACCCCTTCGTGATGCACTCACTCACCCGCAGTATTTCTTGCAGAAGCACCCCTTCGTGATGCACTCACTCACCCGCAGTATTTCTCGCAGAAGCACCCCTTCGTGATGCACTCACTCACCCGCAGTATTTCTTGCAGAAGCACCCCTTCGTGATGCACTCACTCACCCGCAGTATTTCTCGCAGAAGCACCCCTTCGTGATGCACTCACTCACCCGCAGTATTTCTCGCAGAAGCACCCCTTCGTGATGCACTCACTCACCCGCAGTATTTCTCGCAGAAGCACCCCTTCGTGATGCACTCACTCACCCGCAGTATTTCTCGCAGAAGCACCCCTTCGTGATGCACTCACTCACCCGCAGTATTTCTCGCAGAAGCACCCCTTCGTGATGCACTCACTCACCCACAGTATTTCTCGCAGAAGCACCCCTTCGTGATGCACTCACTCACCCGCAGTATTTCTCGCAGAAGCACCCCTTCGTGATGCACTCACTCACCCGCAGTATTTCTCGCAGAAGCACCCCTTCGTGATGCACTCACTCACCCGCAGTATTTCTCGCAGAAGCACCCCTTCGTGATGCACTCACTCACCCGCAGTATTTCTCGCAGAAGCACCCCTTCGTGATGCACTCACTCACCCGCAGTATTTCTCGCAGAAGCACCCCTTCGTGATGCACTCACTCACCCGCAGTATTTCTCGCAGAAGCACCCCTTCGTGATGCACTCGCTCACCCGCAGTATTTCTTGCAGAAGCACCCCTTCGTGATGCACTCACTCACCCGCAGTATTTCTCGCAGAAGCACCCCTTCGTGATGCACTCACTCACCCGCAGTATTTCTCGCAGAAGCACCCCTTCGTGATGCACTCACTCACCCGCAGTATTTCTTGCAGAAGCACCCCTTCGTGATGCACTCACTCACCCGCAGTATTTCTCGCAGAAGCACCCCTTCGTGATGCACTCACTCACCCGCAGTATTTCTCGCAGAAGCACCCCTTCGTGATGCACTCACTCACCCGCAGTATTTCTCGCAGAAGCACCCCTTCGTGATGCACTCACTCACCCGCAGTATTTCTCGCAGAAGCACCCCTTCGTGATGCACTCACTCACCCGCAGTATTTCTCGCAGAAGCACCCCTTCGTGATGCACTCACTCACCCACAGTATTTCTCGCAGAAGCACCCCTTCGTGATGCACTCACTCACCCGCAGTATTTCTCGCAGAAGCACCCCTTCGTGATGCACTCACTCCCCCGCAGTATTTCTCGCAGAAGCACCCCTTCGTGATGCACTCACTCACCCACAGTATTTCTCGCAGAAGCACCCCTTCGTGATGCACTCACTCACCCGCAGTATTTCTCGCAGAAGCACCCCTTCGTGATGCACTCACTCACCCACAGTATTTCTCGCAGAAGCACCCCTTCGTGATGCACTCACTCACCCGCAGTATTTCTCGCAGAAGCACCCCTTCGTGATGCACTCACTCCCCCGCAGTATTTCTCGCAGAAGCACCCCTTCGTGATGCACTCACTCACCCGCAGTATTTCTCGCAGAAGCACCCCTTCGTGATGCACTCACTCACCCGCAGTATTTCTCGCAGAAGCACCCCTTCGTGATGCACTCACTCACCCGCAGTATTTCTCGCAGAAGCACCCCTTCGTGATGCACTCACTCACCCGCAGTATTTCTCGCAGAAGCACCCCTTCGTGATGCACTCACTCACCCGCAGTATTTCTCGCAGAAGCACCCCTTCGTGATGCACTCACTCACCCGCAGTATTTCTCGCAGAAGCACCCCTTCGTGATGCACTCACTCACCCGTGATGCACTCACTCACCCGCAGTATTTCTTGCAGAAGCACCCCTTCGTGATGCACTCACTCACCCGCAGTATTTCTTGCAGAAGCACCCCTTCGTGATGCACTCACTCACCCGCAGTATTTCTCGCAGAAGCACCCCTTCGTGATGCACTCACTCACCCGCAGTATTTCTCGCAGAAGCACCCCTTCGTGATGCACTCACTCACCCGCAGTATTTCTCGCAGAAGCACCCCTTCGTGATGCACTCACTCACCCACAGTATTTCTCGCAGAAGCACCCCTTCGTGATGCACTCACTCACCCGCAGTATTTCTCGCAGAAGCACCCCTTCGTGATGCACTCACTCCACCGCAGTATTTCTCGCAGAAGCACCCCTTCGTGATGCACTCACTCACCCACAGTATTTCTCGCAGAAGCACCCCTTCGTGATGCACTCACTCACCCGCAGTATTTCTCGCAGAAGCACCCCTTCGTGATGCACTCACTCACCCACAGTATTTCTCGCAGAAGCACCCCTTCGTGATGCACTCACTCACCCGCAGTATTTCTCGCAGAAGCACCCCTTCGTGATGCACTCACTCCCCCGCAGTATTTCTCGCAGAAGCACCCCTTCGTGATGCACTCACTCACCCGCAGTATTTCTCGCAGAAGCACCCCTTCGTGATGCACTCACTCACCCGCAGTATTTCTCGCAGAAGCACCCCTTCGTGATGCACTCACTCACCCGCAGTATTTCTCGCAGAAGCACCCCTTCGTGATGCACTCACTCACCCGCAGTATTTCTCGCAGAAGCACCCCTTCGTGATGCACTCACTCACCCGCAGTATTTCTCGCAGAAGCACCCCTTCGTGATGCACTCACTCACCCGCAGTATTTCTTGCAGAAGCACCCCTTCGTGATGCACTCACTCACCCGCAGTATTTCTTGCAGAAGCACCCCTTCGTGATGCACTCACTCACCCGCAGTATTTCTCGCAGAAGCACCCCTTCGTGATGCACTCACTCACCCGCAGTATTTCTTGCAAAAGCACCCCTTCGTGATGCACTCACTCACCCGCAGTATTTCTCGCAGAAGCACCCCTTCGTGATGCACTCACTCACCCGCAGTATTTCTCGCAGAAGCACCCCTTCGTGATGCACTCACTCACCCGCAGTATTTCTCGCAGAAGCACCCCTTCGTGATGCACTCACTCACCCGCAGTATTTCTTGCAGAAGCACCCCTTCGTGATGCACTCACTCACCCGCAGTATTTCTTGCAGAAGCACCCCTTCGTGATGCACTCACTCACCCGCAGTATTTCTCGCAGAAGCACCCCTTCGTGATGCACTCACTCACCCGCAGTATTTCTTGCAGAAGCACCCCTTCGTGATGCACTCACTCACCCGCTGTATTTCTCGCAGAAGCACCCCTTCGTGATGCACTCACTCACCCGCAGTATTTCTCGCAGAAGCACCCCTTCGTGATGCACTCACTCACCCGCAGTATTTCTCGCAGAAGCACCCCTTCGTGATGCACTCACTCACCCGCAGTATTTCTCGCAGAAGCACCCCTTCGTGATGCACTCACTCACCCGCAGTATTTCTCGCAGAAGCACCCCTTCGTGATGCACTCACTCACCCGCAGTATTTCTCGCAGAAGCACCCCTTCGTGATGCACTCACTCACCCGCAGTATTTCTCGCAGAAGCACCCCTTCGTGATGCACTCACTCCCCCGCAGTATTTCTCGCAGAAGCACCCCTTCGTGATGCACTCACTCACCCGCAGTATTTCTCGCAGAAGCACCCCTTCGTGATGCACTCACTCACCCGCAGTATTTCTCGCAGAAGCACCCCTTCGTGATGCACTCACTCACCCGCAGTATTTCTCGCAGAAGCACCCCTTCGTGATGCACTCACTCACCCGCAGTATTTCTCGCAGAAGCACCCCTTCGTGATGCACTCACTCACCCGCAGTATTTCTCGCAGAAGCACCCCTTCGTGATGCACTCACTCACCCGCAGTATTTCTCGCAGAAGCACCCCTTCGTGATGCACTCACTCACCCGCAGTATTTCGCGCAGAAGCACCCCTTCGTGATGCATTCACTCACCCGCAGTATTTCTCGCAGAAGCACCCCTTCGTGATGCACTCACTCACCCGCAGTATTTCTTGCAGAAGCACCCCTTCGTGATGCACTCACTCACCCGCAGTATTTCTTGCAGAAGCACCCCTTCGTGATGCACTCACTCACCCGCAGTATTTCTCGCAGAAGCACCCCTTCGTGATGCACTCACTCACCCGCAGTATTTCTTGCAGAAGCACCCCTTCGTGATGCACTCACTCACCCGCAGTATTTCTCGCAGAAGCACCCCTTCGTGATGCACTCACTCACCCGCAGTATTTCTCGCAGAAGCACCCCTTCGTGATGCACTCACTCCCCCGCAGTATTTCTCGCAGAAGCACCCCTTCGTGATGCACTCACTCACCCGCAGTATTTCTCGCAGAAGCACCCCTTCGTGATGCACTCACTCACCCGCAGTATTTCTCGCAGAAGCACCCCTTCGTGATGCACTCACTCACCCGCAGTATTTCTCGCAGAAGCACCCCTTCGTGATGCACTCACTCACCCGCAGTATTTCTCGCAGAAGCACCCCTTCGTGATGCACTCACTCACCCGCAGTATTTCTTGCAAAAGCACCCCTTCGTGATGCACTCACTCACCCGCAGTATTTCTCGCAGAAGCACCCCTTCGTGATGCACTCACTCACCCGCAGTATTTCTCGCAGAAGCACCCCTTCGTGATGCACTCACTCACCCGCAGTATTTCTCGCAGAAGCACCCCTTCGTGATGCACTCACTCACCCGCAGTATTTCTTGCAGAAGCACCCCTTCGTGATGCACTCACTCACCCGCAGTATTTCTTGCAGAAGCACCCCTTCGTGATGCACTCACTCACCCGCAGTATTTCTCGCAGAAGCACCCCTTCGTGATGCACTCACTCACCCGCAGTATTTCTTGCAGAAGCACCCCTTGGTGATGCACTCACTCACCCGCTGTATTTCTCGCAGAAGCACCCCTTCGTGATGCACTCACTCACCCGCAGTATTTCTCGCAGAAGCACCCCTTCGTGATGCACTCACTCACCCGCAGTATTTCTCGCAGAAGCACCCCTTCGTGATGCACTCACTCACCCGCAGTATTTCTCGCAGAAGCACCCCTTCGTGATGCACTCACTCACCCGCAGTATTTCTCGCAGAAGCACCCCTTCGTGATGCACTCACTCACCCGCAGTATTTCTCGCAGAAGCACCCCTTCGTGATGCACTCACTCACCCGCAGTATTTCTCGCAGAAGCACCCCTTCGTGATGCACTCACTCCCCCGCAGTATTTCTCGCAGAAGCACCCCTTCGTGATGCACTCACTCACCCGCAGTATTTCTCGCAGAAGCACCCCTTCGTGATGCACTCACTCACCCGCAGTATTTCTCGCAGAAGCACCCCTTCGTGATGCACTCACTCACCCGCAGTATTTCTCGCAGAAGCACCCCTTCGTGATGCACTCACTCACCCGCAGTATTTCTCGCAGAAGCACCCCTTCGTGATGCACTCACTCACCCGCAGTATTTCTCGCAGAAGCACCCCTTCGTGATGCACTCACTCACCCGCAGTATTTCTCGCAGAAGCACCCCTTCGTGATGCACTCACTCACCCGCAGTATTTCTCGCAGAAGCACCCCTTCGTGATGCACTCACTCACCCGCAGTATTTCTCGCAGAAGCACCCCTTCGTGATGCACTCACTCACCCGCAGTATTTCTTGCAGAAGCACCCCTTCGTGATGCACTCACTCACCCGCAGTATTTCTTGCAGAAGCACCCCTTCGTGATGCACTCACTCACCCGCAGTATTTCTCGCAGAAGCACCCCTTCGTGATGCACTCACTCACCCGCAGTATTTCTTGCAGAAGCACCCCTTCGTGATGCACTCACTCACCCGCAGTATTTCTCGCAGAAGCACCCCTTCGTGATGCACTCACTCACCCGCAGTATTTCTCGCAGAAGCACCCCTTCGTGATGCACTCACTCACCCGCAGTATTTCTCGCAGAAGCACCCCTTCGTGATGCACTCACTCACCCGCAGTATTTCTCGCAGAAGCACCCCTTCGTGATGCACTCACTCACCCGCAGTATTTCTCGCAGAAGCACCCCTTCGTGATGCACTCACTCACCCGCAGTATTTCTCGCAGAAGCACCCCTTCGTGATGCACTCACTCACCCGCAGTATTTCTCGCAGAAGCACCCCTTCGTGATGCACTCACTCACCCGCAGTATTTCTCGCAGAAGCACCCCTTCGTGATGCACTCACTCACCCGCAGTATTTCTCGCAGAAGCACCCCTTCGTGATGCACTCACTCACCCGCAGTATTTCTCGCAGAAGCACCCCTTCGTGATGCACTCACTCACCCGCAGTATTTCTCGCAGAAGCACCCCTTCGTGATGCACTCACTCACCCGCAGTATTTTTCGCAGAAGCACCCCTTCGTGATGCACTCACTCACCCGCAGTATTTCTTGCAAAAGCACCCCTTCGTGATGCACTCACTCACCCGCAGTATTTCTCGCAGAAGCACCCCTTCGTGATGCACTCACTCACCCGCAGTATTTCTCGCAGAAGCACCCCTTCGTGATGCACTCACTCACCCGCAGTATTTCTCGCAGAAGCACCCCTTCGTGATGCACTCACTCACCCGCAGTATTTCTCGCAGAAGCACCCCTTCGTGATGCACTCACTCACCCGCAGTATTTCTCGCAGAAGCACCCCTTCGTGATGCACTCACTCACCCGCAGTATTTCTTGCAGAAGCACCCCTTCGTGATGCACTCACTCACCCGCAGTATTTCTCGCAGAAGCACCCCTTCGTGATGCACTCACTCACCCGCAGTATTTCTCGCAGAAGCACCCCTTCGTGATGCACTCACTCACCCGCAGTATTTCTCGCAGAAGCACCCCTTCGTGATGCACTCACTCACCCGCAGTATTTCTCGCAGAAGCACCCCTTCGTAATGCACTCACACACCCGCAGTATTTCTTGCAGAAGCACCCCTTCGTGATGCACTCACTCACCCGCAGTATTTCTCGCAGAAGCACCCCTTCGTGATGCACTCACTCACCCGCAGTATTTCTCGCAGAAGCACCCCTTCGTGATGCACTCACTCACCCGCAGTATTTCTCGCAGAAGCACCCCTTCGTGATGCACTCACTCACCCGCAGTATTTCTCGCAGAAGCACCCCTTCGTGATGCACTCACTCACCCGCAGTATTTCTCGCAGAAGCACCCCTTCGTGATGCACTCACTCACCCGCAGTATTTCTCGCAGAAGCACCCCTTCGTGATGCACTCACTCACCCGCAGTATTTCTCGCAGAAGCACCCCTTCGTGATGCACTCACTCCCCCGCAGTATTTCTTGCAGAAGCACCCCTTCGTGATGCACTCACTCACCCGCAGTATTTCTCGCAGAAGCACCCCTTCGTGATGCACTCACTCACCCGCAGTATTTCTCGCAGAAGCACCCCTTCGTGATGCACTCACTCACCCGCAGTATTTCTCGCAGAAGCACCCCTTCGTGATGCACTCACTCACCCGCAGTATTTCTCGCAGAAGCACCCCTTCGTGATGCACTCACTCACCCGCAGTGTTTCTCGCAGAAGCACCCCTTCGTGATGCACTCACTCACCCGCAGTATTTCTCGCAGAAGCACCCCTTCGTGATGCACTCACTCACCCGCAGTATTTCTCGCAGAAGCACCCCTTCGTGATGCACTCACTCACCCGCAGTATTTCTCGCAGAAGCACCCCTTCGTGATGCACTCACTCACCCGCAGTATTTCTTGCAGAAGCACCCCTTCGTGATGCACTCACTCACCCGCAGTATTTCTTGCAGAAGCACCCCTTCGTGATGCACTCACTCACCCGCAGTATTTCTCGCAGAAGCACCCCTTCGTGATGCACTCACTCACCCGCAGTATTTCTTGCAGAAGCACCCCTTCGTGATGCACTCACTCACCCGCAGTATTTCTCGCAGAAGCACCCCTTCGTGATGCACTCACTCACCCGCAGTATTTCTCGCAGAAGCACCCCTTCGTGATGCACTCACTCACCCGCAGTATTTCTCGCAGAAGCACCCCTTCGTGATGCACTCACTCACCCGCAGTATTTCTCGCAGAAGCACCCCTTCGTGATGCACTCACTCACCCGCAGTATTTCTCGCAGAAGCACCCCTTCGTGATGCACTCACTCACCCGCAGTATTTCTTGCAGAAGCACCCCTTCGTGATGCACTCACTCACCCGCAGTATTTCTCGCAGAAGCACCCCTTCGTGATGCACTCACTCACCCGCAGTATTTCTCGCAGAAGCACCCCTTCGTGATGCACTCACTCACCCGCAGTATTTCTCGCAGAAGCACCCCTTCGTGATGCACTCACTCACCCGCAGTATTTCTCGCAGAAGCACCCCTTCGTAATGCACTCACTCACCCGCAGTATTTCTCGCAGAAGCACCCCTTCGTGATGCACTCACTTCCCAGCATTCACATCACAGGTGACGTTCTACGACGCCTCAACGCAAGAAAAAACCAGCAAGTCCCACGCACCCGCAGTATTTCTCGCAGAAGCAACCCCTCATGATGCATTCACAGGTGGCCTTAGCGCATGGACCCTTGCAGCTGCACGGCTCGTACTGACGCTGAGGGGAAGAAAGAGAGGGACAGAGGGAACAGGGAGCAGAGGGGGCAGGGAGGGGAGAAGGGGTGAGGCGAGAGATAGGTGGGTGCATTCACAGGTGGCCTTGGGGCATGGGCCCTTGCAGCTGCATGGCTCGTACTGACGCTGAGGGGGAGAAAGAGAGGGGTAGAGCAGAGGGAACAGGGAGCAGAGGGGGCAGGGGGGGGAGAAGGGGTGAGGCGAGAGATGGGCTGGGTGCATTCACAGGTGGCCTTGGCGCATAGACCCTTGCAGCTGCATGGCTCGTACTGACACTGTGCTTGCACCTGCCTCCTCCTCGCATTGGCCCTCTCCCCCCTTTCCATGCCTGCCCCTTCCTGCATCCTTACCTCCTTAGACGCCTCGGCTTTCAGCCTCTGCACCACAACAGTCGCTGCTCCCTTTCGGCGCCCCTTGTTGTAGCCCCACTGCGCCTGCACCAGCCTCCTTCTCGCCTTGGCGGTACCAGTGCCCAGTCCCTCCTTACCTGTCCTCAACAACACCACTGCAAAGAACAGCAAACACCTGTCCTATACGTACCTCTTTCGAAGCTTCAGCTTTAAGCCTCTGCACCACCACGGGCTGCCCCGCGCCTCCCTTCCGGCGCCCCTTGTTGTATCCCCACTGTGCCTGCACCAGCCGCCTTCATACGATGCACCTGCCTCCTGCATCCTTACCTCCTTGGATGCTTCAGCTTTCAGTCTCTGCACCACAACAGGTTGCCCCGCCCCTCCCTTCCGGCGCCCCTTGTTGTATCCCCACTGTGCCTGCACCAGCCTCCTTCTCGCCTTGGGCGTGCGCCGGCGATGGCGACCCATCTGTGTGTAAATGGGGAAGGTGGGTGTGGGGGGGAGGATGTGTGGGGTGGGCCACTGTGCCTGCACTGCACCAGCCGCCTTCTCGCCTTGGACGTGCGCCGGCGATGGCGACCCATCTGAAATGCATGGGACAGGGGAGGGGGAGTGGGTGTGGGGGAAGGGTGGCATGAGATGGAAGGAGGAAATGTAGACATGCTTCCACGCCTCTGCTCTGCGCCTGCACCAGCCTCCTCCTCGCCCTGGCAGCGCGGCAGCAATGCCGACCCATCTGGAGTGTGCGAGGAAGAGGAAGGAGGGGTGGGGATAAGGAGACGTGGGGGGGAGGAAGGCTGCCAGGCTGGCTGTGAGGCGAATGATTTCTCAACTCACAGCTGCCAGGTGTGAGTCGTCCTAACAAGAGGGAGACAGATTTGGCATGAGGGTAGGTAGGTAGATAGGTAGGTGGCTCAGTGGGAAGGTAGGTAGTACCGGCGTGGGTGTTTCTTCATGCATATCGCCCCCTTCCTGCCCCAGCAAGCAGTGCGCGATCTGGGAGCATGTCTTGAAGTGAGCCACCACTGTGCGCACCAGCACTGTGCGCACCACCACTGTGCGCACCACCACTGTGCGCACCAGCACTGTGCGCACCAGCACACAGCTTTGGCAGGTAGGCACGTACCTAGGTAGGAAGGTGAACACTACCGGCGTGGGTGTTTCTTCATGCATGTCGCCCCCCTCCTGCCCCAACAAGCAGAGCGCGATCTGGGAGCATGTCTTGAGGTGAGCCAGCACCGTTCGCGCCAGCACACCACACAGCTGCCAGGCTGTCAGGCTGTGTGTTCTTAAGTCGTCTCAAAACTCAGGGCTGAGCCAGCACACAGCTACCAGGCAGACAGCTAGGAATGTAAACACTACCGGAGTGGGTGTTTCTTCATGCATGTCGCCCCCCTCCTGCCCCAACAAGCAGAGCGCGATCTGGGAGCACGTCTTGAGGTGAGCCAGCACTGTGCGCGCCAGCACACAGCTGCTTGCACCGAATATCTGCACACCCTTGACCAGCAATTCCCTCTCCAACGCACTCCACTCCTGCTGATCGCACTGCTGCTCCTTCTCCTGCTCCTCCTGCTGCTCCCGCTGCTCCTGCTGCTGCTGCTGCTGCTGCTGCTGCTGCTGCTGCTGCTGCTGCTGCTTCTCCTTGCTTCTCCCGTCCTTTCCTTGCGTCCCTTCCATCCCTTCCCTCCCTTCCTCCTCTTCCATCACTTCTCTTCCCTCCTTCATATCCTCCCCTTCTTCCAGATTTCTCACCCCCTCTTTGCCTTCTATTGCCTTTTTCTCCTCTCCGTTTTCCTGCTCACAACCCCTATCCCCATCCCCTTCCACATCAGCAGTCATCCTTACATCACCTCCTTCCGCCTCATCCCCCTTACAAGCCTCCCCATCACTCGCATCACCCTCCTCTTCCGAGCTGATCTCCAAAACCGAGGGGCTACCTTCTCTCTCCCGCTTTCCCTTCTCACCCTCCTCCTTTTCCCCCTTCCCTCTCCCCCTCTCACCCTCCTCCTTTTCCCCCTTTCCTCTCCTCCTCTCACCTCCTTCTCCCTCACGCCATCTCACTCCTCTTCCCCTTCCACTTCCTCCTCTCCCCGCCCTCCCACGTCCACGGCTCGTTCCTCTTCCTCCGCTCCCCTTCTTACCACCCCTCCCCACGCCCTGGCTACTTCCCTCCCCAGCTCCTTCCCATGTGTATAACCTTCCTTCCTTTCCCTCCTCTTGTTCCTCCTCTTCCTCCTCACCCATCTCCTCTTCCTTCACGCTCTTTCCCTCCTTGCATCCCTCCTTCTCCACCTCTTCAACCTCCTCCTCCATTGTCTCCTCTTCTTCTTCCGCATTCTCCTCCCCTCCCTCCTCCTCCTCCTCCTCCTCCTCCTCCTCCTCCTCCTCCTCCTCCTCCTCCTCCTCACTCTCCTCCCCAGCAACATTGTCCGATAATTCAACCTCCTCCTCCTCCTCTTCCTCCAATTCCTCTGCTTCCTCCTCCTCATCCTCCAGTTTCACCAAACCAACAATCTGCTTCCCCTTTTTCTTGCCTTTTGCCTTGGTTTTTGCTGCTTTCTCCTCTGCTGCTTGCATTCGAGTAAGCTTCAGTGCCACAAGAGCACGAACCTGCAACACGGCCAAAGCCAAAGCCAAGGCCAGGGCCAAGGGTAAAAGCGGAGAGGGGGAAACAGGCTGAGTTCACCCCTTTCCCAATTCTACTGCTTGCCTTTTCCCTTGGTTTTCGCTGCTTTCTCCTCTACTGCTTGAATTCAAGCCAGTTTTGGTGCCAAACGGGCAGGCTCCAGCAATTAACCTATCTATACTATACTTTCTGCTTTTCAATGAAAAAAAGAAAGAAAGAAAGAAAGACAGAAGAAAGAAAGAAAGAACGAAAGAAAGAAAAAAAAATCGTACACGGCAGTTACACGCAAGCTGCCTGCCCAGGAAAACTGAGGGTCGGGAACTTACATTCATGAAGCACAAGGGGCCGCAAGGCCCAGCAGGCATGGGTGACTTGCCAACGTCAGTAGATTCCACAGGGGGTTGCTGATCCGACTGCAACGGGGGGGAGCGGGAAAGAGGGGAAAGAGGGGTGGGTGGGGGGTGGGGGGGGAGAAGAAACGCAGAGGGCGCAACAGAATGAATGTTTCAAGACACATGGCGTGGCGTGAGAACAGCCTGGCCTGTTGTCGACCCTAAAGCAGGTAGTTAGCAGGCGGTGAGGAGAGGAAGATGAAAACAACGCAGTGGCATCAGCAGAGAGATTGATTCGCAAGCAACACCACTTTTTTTTTTCAGTTTTTTATTTCCTTCTTTTTGGCTAACCACAAAAATTGAATTTGAATTGACTCACAGGCACCACAGGCTCGTCAACAGTTCCATGTGCCTTGCAATCTTTTTTCGAGTTGACTGACTCATACTCTGACTTGGAAGTCATCTTAAATCAAGTCCGATGAGATTCAACTCACAGGCACCACCGGCTCGTCGCCAGTTTCGTGTGTCTTGCAACCCTTTCCTTGCGTCGACCAACATTTGACTCAAAAGTCAACTCATAAGCTGACTCAAAAGTCAACTCAAGTCGACCCAAAATCAACTCACAGGCACCACTGGCTCGTCGACGGTTCCATGTGTCTTGCAATCAAAGATCTGCATGACAAGGAGGAGGGAAGTACGGGGGTGGGGGAGTTAGAAGGGCAGGGGGGGGGGGGGGGGGGGGAATTCATTTGAACTCACAGGCACCACAGGCTCATCGACGGTTGTGTGTGTCTTGCAATCAAATATCTGCCCGAGAAAGGTGGAAGAAATCGAAAGGGGAGAGAGGAGGGGGAGGGGGGTGAGGGGGGAGGGCGGAGTTTAGGCTGATTCAAAATGCCACTTTCACTTCATGCGCCCTGTCACCAAATATTGGAGCGAGAAAGAGACGGGGAGGAAAAGGGAAGGTAAGAGGGCTCGTTTGTATTGGATGAATGATGGGATAGGGCATGCATGCACTGGATAGAAAAAAGAAGCCACGTGTGTAGAGGTTATTTTTGAGACGTCTCAAAAATGATGGGATAGGGCATGGCATGCATGCACTGGATAGAAAAAAGAACCGCTCCACTCGCTTACTCACTCCATCACTTGCTCCCTCCTTCACTCACTCCCTCGCTCACTCACTCACTCTCACAGACTCACGAGGCATTTGCGGCAGAAGAGGTGGTCCCACAAGTCCATGGCTCCCTCCAGGTCCTCAAACTGCGCCAGGAGCACCTGCCTCATGCTCTCATACACTCCCTCACTCACTCTCTCCCTCACTCACTCCCTCAATCACTCCCTCCCTCCCTCCCTCACTCTCACAGACTCACGAGGCATCTGCGGCAGAAGAGGTGGTCCCACGAGTCCATGGCTCCCTCCAGGTCCTCAAACTGCCCCAGGAGCACCCGCCGTGTGCTCTCACTCACTCTCTCCCTCACTCACTCACTCACTCACTCCCTCCCTCCCTCCCTCACTCACAATCTCTCACTTACGAGGCATCTGCGACAGAAGAGGTGGTCCCACGAGTCCATGGCTCCCTCCAGATCCTCAAACTGCCCCAGGAGCACCTGCCTCGTTTCCTCACACACACCACCCGAGCCTGACCCACTCGGTTCACTTGGACTAGCAGCAGCAGCAGCAGAATCAGCAGCAGCAGCGGCAGCACTGGCAGGGATGACAGTAGCAATTGGACCAGCAGTTTCAGCAGGAGGAGGAGCACCAGTGGCAGAGGCGTTGGGACAAGCCATGCTTGCGTCTTGGCCTATGACAGCAGCGGCACCAGCATCACTGGCAGCACCAGCAGTAGCACCAGCATCACTGGCAGCACCAGCAGTAGCAGCAGCACAGGTAGCAGGCACAACACTTGCAGTACCAACGTTCTCTGAAGCAGCAGCTACAGCAGAATCAGAAGTACCACAAGCTGAAGTATTATTAGCAGCAGCAAACAATGTAGCCACGCCTGCTGCTCCTGCTGATGCTGCAGCTGCTTCGGCTGGTTCATCTGTGCCTGCAGCTGCAATCGACAGCCTTTTAACTGCTGCCAGCAAAACTGGCCTTCCTACAGCATCCGGAGTTGATCCCTCATCCCCATCTACTTGCATAGGACAAGCACCCTTTTCCCCGTCCACTTGCATTCGACTCGATCCCTCTCTTCCTTCCACTGACATAGGATCATCGCTCTGCTGCTCCTCTCCTCTTGGACGCGCCTCCCCAGCAGTTGACTCCTGCTGCTGTGTGCCCTGCTGCTGTGTGCCCTGCTGCTGTGTGCCCTGCTGCTGTGTGCCCTGCTGCTGTGTGCCCTGTTGCTGTGACAACCGTTGCTGCACGGACAACTGTTGCTGTTGTGTCGCTTGCTGCTGTCGCATAGACTGCTGCCGTTCTGGAGCCTCTCTCTGCTGCTCCTGCTCCTGCTCCTGCCGTAGCGCATCACTGTGTATGTGTCCCTGCTGCCACCAGCAGGCGGCATGAGGCGGCGTTGCAAGAGGGAACTGCACGGTCTCGAGACTCCTCCAAATCACCTCCATGCCCATGCTGCCACGCTCACAATCAAGTGCTGCTCCTGCTGCTGCTGCTCCTGCTCCTGCTCCTGCTCCTGCTGCTGCTCCTGCTCCTGCTGCTGCTCCTGCTGCTGCTCCTGCTCCTGCCATTTCTGCTGCTCCTGTTCCTGTCGCTGCTGACACTTCTCCTGCTGCTGCATCCGCAGCTGCTGCTTCTGCCACAGCTGCCCCTCCTGCACCTGTTCCTGCATCTGCTGCTCCCACTTGTGCCTCCGCTGCTCGAGCTTCTGCTGCGCGTGCCTCTGCTGATTGAACTCCTGCTGTTGTTGCTCCTCCTGCTGCCGATGCACCTGGTGCCCCTCGTAGTGCTGCCCCTCCTGCACCTGTTCCTGCATCTGCTGCTCCCACTTGTGCCTCCGCTGCTCGAGCTTCTGCTGCGCGTGCCTCTGCTATTTGAACTCCTGCTGTTGTTGCCCCTGCTGTTGCCCGTCCTGCTGCCGATTCACCTGGTGCCCCTCGTGGTTCTGCCGCCTCCTGCACCCTTTCGCGCTCACTTTCTCTTTTCTCCTCCTCAGAAACCCCATCCTTCTTCTTCTCCTTCTCTAGAAACCCCTGGATCTCCTGGTACTGTGCCTTCAGCTCCGTGTGACGCATCTGGATGGGGGGAGCAGGACATTGTCTTGACTGCTTTTTCTAGAAACGCCTGGATCTCCTGGTACTGTGCCTTCAGCTCCGTGTGACGCATCTGGGTAGGGTCGCAGCAGGGACGGCATGGAAAGGGGAGAAGAAAAAGGAGGGATGGGGGGAGCAGGACATTGCCTTGACTGCTTTTTCTAGAAACGCCTGGATCTCCTGGTACTGCGCCTTCAGCTCCGTGTGATGCATCTCTGGGGTAGTAGGGAGGGCATGGAAGGGGAGGGGAAGAAGGAAGGAGGGCATGAAGGGGGGATGGGTTCAGCAAGACATTGTCTTGACTGTAACGCAGATGTCTGCTTCTTCTCAAGAAATGCCTGAATCTCTCTCGCTCTCTCCCAGGCCGAGACTGACACCCACTCGGCCTGGGAGAGAGCGAAATTTAATAATAATAATAATAATAATAATCATAATAATAATAATAATAATAGTAAATATAATCATGATAAAATAATAATAATAATAGTAATAATAATAATAATAATAATAATAAACGAGCAGGAAACTTACATGAACCTGCTCTGCCTGAGCATTCAGGGACGAGGCGAGGTGCTCAATTACAATTCCAGAATCGCCGTGCTGCTGGATGGTCCTCCTGCAGGAAGCAGGAGCGGGAAGGGATTGGGTGCGGTGGAGTGGGTTGGAATAAGGTGGAGTGAGATTTGAAGGACGAAGCAAGACGCTCAAGGAACAGACGGCCAGACACAGCAGAGGGACGGGGATTTGGGTGCGGTGGAGTGTGGTTGTGTGAGGTGCACTCACCATATGAGTGCATCCTGCACGGCACTGAAGTCCTTGAGTTGGCTGCTGCTGGGCTGGCCCTCATCCTCCGACTCGCTGCACACAGTCGTCTCCTCCTTCTCCGCATCATAGTATAGGCGCCTCCTGCCCACCAGCGACTGCTCGTCTGGGATCTGCTCGTTCCTGTGGTGTGAGGTGGGGTGGGGTGGGGTGGGGGCGTGAAAGGCGAGGCATGGATGGCTGCTGGGCTGGCCCTCGTCCTCTGACTGACTCGCTGCACACCGTCGTCTCCGAAGCCATGTGTGATAAAGTCGATCTTTGAGTAGACTCAAAAATCGACTTATCACACATGGCTGTTTCTGGGCTGGCCCTCATCCTCTGACTCGCTGCACACAGTCGTCTCCTCCTTCTCTGCGTCGTAGTATAGGAGCCTCCTCCCCACTAGTGATTGCTCGTCTGGGATCTGCTCGCTCCTGTGCCATGTGTGTGTGAACACCAGGAGTGGAACAAGTGAACAACGCATGAACACTCCGACTCGCAGCGCACCGGCATCTCCTCCTTCTCCGCATCGTAGCACAGCATCCTCCCATCAGTGATTGCTCGTCTGGAATCTGCTCGTTCCTGTAGTGTGGTCCGCGCTTGGGACGTAGTGTCTGGTGAAGCTCGGAACGTTCTGCAGCAGCAACATGATATGATAGGATTGTGCCAATCAGCAACAGCCATATCAGCTCAGCCCCCACCAGCCCACACTGTCACCTCCATTCTCTCAGAACTCACTTGGCGAGGAAGATCCAGGTGGTGAAGCTAGGGACGTTCTGCATGGCTGCCAAAATAGGATCATGACCAACCAGGCCAATCAGCAGCAGCCCTCTCACTCTAGACTCAACTCACTTGGCAAGGAAGATCCAGGAATAGTGGAATTTTGAGTCGGATTTCTTGAAACTCCTTGTTTTTAGCAGGAATTACAACAGATCGTACGGTTAATCCTCTGCTAAATAATTATTTTAGACTGCTGCTCGCCTAATCATATGGCTGAAGATCCAGGTGGTGAAGCTAGGGACGTTCTGCATGGATGCCATCTTGATGGGATTGTTGCGAGGGGCTGCCACCATCTCAGCAGCACCCCTCTGAACCGTAACCAGCCCACCACAACACCTCCTTTCTCCCGAGACTCACTTGGCGAGGAAGATCCAGGTGGTGAAGCTAGGGACGTTCTGCACTGCTGCCATCTTGATGGGATTGGTGCGAGGAGCTGCCACCATCTCACCACCACCACCACCACCCTTCCCTCCTGCAACCCCTCCCGTGATCCCCCCTCCACTCCCCACTCCACTCCCCCCTGCATTCCCCCCTGCCCCTGCTCCTGCTCCTGCTGCTACCGCGCCCCATGCTCTTTCTCCCCCTGCTCGTTCCCCTGTCATTCCATTCGCTTTCAGTACTGTTGAGATTGCACCCCAGCCTCCCGCTTCCGGACCTGCCATGCCCGAACCAGCAACTCCCAGGACTGCCAGACCTGAACCTGCCATCCCCGAACCTGCTCCCGAGCCTGCGCGTCTAGCTGAACTCGAGGCAGATTCTCCGTTTACCTGCTGCTGACAATGATCGTGCTGACTTGGCCAGGGAACACCCCCAGCAGCAGCACTAGCAGCAGCCATGTGTTTCGCTTTGATAGCCAGCAGTTTTTTCCAATTCTCTGCCAGAACATCCTGGGAAAAGGGAAGAGACGAATGGCTTGGGTAGATTGGCAGAAACAAAGTCGTAAGTGCAAGAGGTTGTGGATACGCCTTCCCAGCAGCAGCAGCAGCAGCAGCAGCAGCAGCAGCAGCAGCAGCAGCAGCAGCAGCAGCAGCAGCAGCAGCAGCACCAGCACCAGCACCAGCAGCACCAGCACCAGCAGCAGCAGCAGTAGCAGCACCAGCAGCAGCAGCAGCAGCAGCAGCAGCAGCAACACCGACAAGACTGTGATTAGAGCTACAGAACATGGACAGCTACAGTCTACACGCACTTGAACGACAGCTGTCCGCTGGCGCTGGCTCTCCGCCTTGATCGCCGCGATTCCCCGCCGGATCTCCGCGTTCCGCACCGCCGCGGACACCCCATCTGCGGGAGCAGCGGGCGCAGCTGATACCACCATCATAGCTTCCCCCATCTCCGCATCTTGCGTCGGCACTTGCGCTGCAGACCCGTCCGCGTGTGGAGGTCCACGTGGTGCAGCAGCTAGGAGGTCTAGGTCCAGGCGTCG
Organism: Closterium sp. Naga37s-1; assembly: GCA_947471745.1. NCBI lineage: Eukaryota > Viridiplantae > Streptophyta > Zygnematophyceae > Desmidiales > Closteriaceae > Closterium > Closterium sp. Naga37s-1. The sequence goes on from CANJKZ010000908.1 coordinate 1,148,344, forward strand.
AGCGGTGGGCGGCGGCGGGTCCGCCATTGTAGTAACGAGGTGACTTTTGAGTCTGACTCAAAAGTCACCGTGTGGTGTAGCAGCTAGGAGGTCTCGGTCCAGGCGTCGAGCGGTGGGCGGCGGTCCGCCATGGCCGCAGCCGCTACAGATTAGGAGGGGTTGTGTTCCAGTTTTGAGTCGCCGCGTGTTCCGGGAACTAGGAGGGTTTCAACGCGTACCGGTTTCAGGAGAAGCCCAACAGCTCTACACCCTACCCAACCGAAACCGCTACTCCAGTTGTGGTTTTCGCCATTGTTCTGTGTTTGCACTGCCGTGCTGTGCGTCCAAGGCCGCAGAACGATTCTTTGACATGTCTGGAACACACCGACAATGGTTTGCCTGAACATCATGCATTAATCTGAAAACTACAGTGACTCAAATGAGCCAGACTATATTTGTACTACTTCGATCATGAGGGCTGAGGAAAGGATGATACGGTAAAAAACGATAGACACTAAGAGAAGCTCAACACAGAATATACACGCATTGCAGAAAGTTTCCTTCTTTTTAAGCAAAGCAGACACTAGTGTAGTATGCATGATGATGGCTCCTTCATTTCAAGACCTGCCTCTCTTTTCTCCTGCTCTTGCTCCTGCTAATCCTGCATCTAATTCTGCTCCTGCTGCTTCTACGCCTGCTGCTGCGCCCAAGCCTGAGCCTCCTTCCTCCCCTCCTGCTACTGCGCTGCCTACTGCTCTGCTCACTCATTACTCTGGCCACTCAAACCTATGACTACCTCTCTTGCTTCTCCTCCTGCTCCTGCTCCTTCTCCCCCTGCTGCTGACCCTGTGCCTGGCCCTCCTTCCTCCCCTTCTGCTGCTTCTCTGCCTTGCACGTCGCTAAAGCACCCTTCATTCTCCAAAGGTCCAGCTGAAAGGCACCCACTATCATGCTTCTCGTGAGCCGGGGCGGTGTGTAGAGATGCCCCCTGCTGCCCCGCTACTCACTCCGACCATCCAAAGTTCTGACTACCGCTCTTTCTTCTCCTCCTGCTCCTGATCATTCTCCTTCCCCCCCTGCTGCTGCCCCTGTGCCTGGTCTTCCTTCCTCCCCTTCTGCTGCTTCTCTGCCTTGCACGTCGCTAAAGCACCCTTCATTCTCCAGAGGTCCAGCTGAAAGGCACCCACGATCATGCTTCTCGTGAGCCGCGGCGGTGTGTAGAGCCCAGGCGCCAGGGAAGACGGGGAAAAGAAAGGCGTCGCTCGGGGGATGAACCTGTTGCTGCTGGTACTGGAGGCGGTGGTGAGCGGTGGAAGGCGGTTGACTTCGGTGCCGTTGTGGAATAGTATGAGGGTGGGGAGCTGAGAGGAGAACACTGAACGGGGTGAGAGGGAGGGAGGGAAGGCGGGAGGGAGGAAGGGAGAGAGGAAGAACCTGGGTTTCCATCCAGGATACCACGAAACCACTGCTCTGAGATTGCAAGTGTGTCCGTGATGTTTAAGAGCCTATTTCTGAGTACACAGAAAGACAAGCGAGCTGTCCCACAAGATCAATCCAAATCAAGGCCCAAAATAAATTCTACAAGTCATCCATCATGGGGACTCGATGCGAGTTTTAAGGTGGTACCCAAATTCTCCAGAAATATACGGATCATCAATGTTGGGGACTCCATGCGAAATGATATGTACAACAGAAGATATGTGCTGCCTGTATCGATGGGGAAGTGTGCACGGAGAATCAATGGAGAATCTTACAGACCTGTCAGAGGGGTACACAAGAGAAGCACTCACTGGTAGTATCAACAGAGCCTATTTTTGAGTCGACTAAAAAAAATGGCCTATTTTTTAGTCGACTCAGAAAAAGAATCTTACAGACCTGTCAGAGGGGTACACAAGAGAAGCACTCACTGGTAGTATCAACAGAGCCTATTTTTGAGTCGACTCAGAAAGAGAATCTTACAGACCTGTCAGAGGGGTACACAAGAGAAGCACTCACTGGTAGTATCAACGGAGAATCTCTCAGCCACGTCTGGGTGTGATAAGTCAATTTTTTAGTCGACTCAAAAATCGAAGCACTCACTGGTAGTACCAATAGAGAATCTCTCGGCCACGTCCGGGAATCGAGAGACATCCAACCGGCCAGAGTGGACAGGCGTACGCAAGGGGCCGCAAGGCAAGAGTATACAAGCGAAGCACATAAGTGAAGCACATAAGTGAAGCACATAAGTGAGAGCACTCACTGGTAGTATCAATGGAGAATCTCTCAGCCACGTCAGGGAATCGAGAGACATCCAACCGGCCAAAGTGAATCTGGGGGCCTTGGCCGTACCTTGGATAAATAGGGAAGGAAGGGCAAAGGAAGACACAGTATTATTGTCATTAGTTGGCACTACATTGTGTTACATGCATACAACATACTCAGTGCCTGGAAGGCTTTGGAATACAACATGTTGGTAAGCTTGCATAGAACACAAAATTGAGTACAGTGGGCTGTAGCAAGATAATTGGCTGCCGTGCCGAAGATTGAAAACTGGGGTAGGGCGGTCAGTGGTGACAAAGAAGGAAACAGTTGGAGACTAGTGGTCTATCCGACTCAAGGGAATGCAAGGGAAACTTTTGAGTCGACTCAAGGGAATGCAAGGGAAACTTACTCGTGGGCGTGGGTGGGAGAAGTTGATGGTGTAAGGAGGCTTACTGGTTGGCAATGTCAACAAAGAGAGACATGTGCTGATGGCACGGGGGGGACCAGCTGGCATAGAACATGACTTTTAAGACGCCTCAAAAGGCGGGTGAGGGGGCGAGCGGGTGAGGGGCCTTACTGGTTGGCAATGTCAACAAAGAGAGACATGTGCTGGTGGCACGGGGGAGACCAACTCGCATAGAACATGACTTTTGAGGCGCCTCAAAAGGCGGGTGAGGGGGCTTACTGGTTGGCAACGTCAACGAAGAGAGACATGTGCTGATGGCACGGCGGAGACCAACTCGCATAGAACATGACCCTCATAAGGCGGGTGAGGGGGCTTACTGGTTGGCAACGTCAACGAAGAGAGACATGTGCTGATGGCACGGCGGAGACCAACTCGCATAGAACATGACTTTTGAGGCGCCTCATAAGGCGGGTGTGGGGACTTACTGGTTGGCAATGTCAATGAAAAGAGACATGTGCTGATGGCACGGGGGTGACCAGCTGGCATAGAACATGACTAGGCATGGCACGTTGGATGCTGACGTGGCAGTTTCCACTGGCGCTACCAGCTCCAGCTGGCGAGGGATCATCTCAAGAAAGGCGTCGGATGCTGACGTGGCAAAAAGAAAGAGGAGGGCGGAGGGGATTGGGCGAGTGAATGAGAGAGTGTGTGTGTCCGCGTGTGTGCGACTGCGTGGCCGTGTGCGTACACGTGTGTGTGGTGGGAGAGAGTGGGTGGAGGAGGGAGGGAAGGTTAGAGTGTCTGTGTGTGCGTGTGTGCGCGCGCGTGTGTGCGAGTGTGCGTTAGTGCGCGAGCGCGAGCACGAGCGCGAGCGCATGGGCGCGCGCGTGGGCGTGGGCGTGGGCGGGAGCGTGCGAGCGAGTGAGCGAGCGAGCAAGCGTGCGTGCGTGCGTGCGTGCGTGCGTGCGTGCATGCGTGCGTGCGTGCGTGCGTGCGAACGAGCGAGCGAGCGTGCGTGCGTGCGTGCATGCATGCGTGCGTGCGTGTGTGTGTGTGTGTGTGTGTGCATGAGCGTGTGTGTGTGCGCGTGTTTGCGTGTGTGTGTGCATGCAGTGCGTGTGTGTCAACTAACCTGATGGGGTTGCTGGTGAGCGTTGGGGGCAAAGAAGAAAAATCACTGCACTCACAGGTGATTGCAAAAGGGGGGCAGGTGGAGGAAAGGTGAGAATAAGAGTGCTGCAAAGTGAGCAAGTGAGTGAGGGGGAGGTGGCAGAGAAACGAAGGAAAGTGAGAAAGGAAGGTGGGAAAGAGAGAGTGGCGAAAATATAAAGCCAGGAGCATACCCCACAGTGGAAGCGAGAGGAGAGAGACAGAGGTACAATGCTTACACTCACTCACACATGAAAAGACAAGAGGCCAACAAATTATCATGCTCCCAAGGTGATCGATTATTGAGTCCACTCTGAAGTCATTCTTTATTTGCACACACACTCACGCATGAACGCAAGGAGGTACCAGGCACATATGCGGGGATCCACAGCCCACAGGAGAGCGACGAGAATCATCTGCAGCAATAGCAGCAGGCAATGGCAGGGAAGCAAATGTTTCCAAAATTTAGAGAAAAATAGCAAAACAAAGAAACAAACAAACAAAAACAAGAACACTAAAAAAGGGGGGGGGCGGGGGGAGGAGGGGGGGGGGGGGGGCGCGGGCGGGGAGAGGGGGTGGGGGGTTGGTTGGGGGGAAAGGGGGAGAGACAACTTGAATTAAGGAGGGCAACGAAGGGCGCACTTGCAGTTGCACTGAGCAGCGGGGAAGGAAGAGAAGGAGAGGAGGGAGAGGAGGGAATAACGTGCCTTGGTGTTGAACATGATGGATGAAAATGCTGCCTCAGCTGTGTTGGCTCGCCATAACTGCGTTCACACCACATGGCAAGTCATGCCATCCCATGCCATGCCATAACATGCCATGCCAAGCCAAGCCATGCCATGCGATGCCATGAAAAGCCATGCCATGTCACACAGAGTAAAGCATGCCAGAGCAAACAAGTGCATTCTTAGGCCTAGACGAGGTACTGCTGCTGCTGCTGATATGCCTTGCTTGAGGAACCCTTTGTTGCCGCTGCTGACAATGCACCCTCTATGATGCACTATAAAGGCCGAGGAGACAAATCAACATATAAAGCATCAGAGACGCAGTGCTGCTGCTTATAGGCGTTACAGGTGACAACACACCTTGTACGACGCGCTGAGGAGAAGGCCGAAGAGAACATGCCGCTCCTGCAATGGACCATGGGGGGGAAGTTACGGAAGGGAGACAAAAGTGAGAGGTTAGAGGTGGAAAGTGGGGGGAAACGGTGGAAAGAGGCGGATAGAGATGGAAAACGAGGCTGACAGTACCCACTGAGTCGCCGAACACTTTTATTTAAATATCCGAACTTACTCTTCTGCATAATACCAACAGATCACAAGTAAGAGATTCCTAACTTACCCATTTGTAGAGCACCGCAAGGTCTCTTGAGAACGAGCCTCCGGAGACCACAGCGATCCGCACCGGCAGAACGGAGAGAACGGTGAGGAGATTAACTACGTAGTACGGCGATAAGTACGTGCTCAGCCAGCTAGTAGGTCCCGAATTCGCCGCTCCTTCTGCCGGATTTTCCGGCCGCACATCCATGGACAGATATAAACGATAATATAATTCTGATCCTGTAAGATTGCCCACAGGGGGTTGAGAAAATATTCCGGTGAACCAGCACAAAGGTATTGCCGAATCAGAGCCAAGGATTGGGTGAATGTTACGCGAATCAACGGCTGGATATCCACGCGTCAAGGCAAGGACCACGCGTCAGGGTGAACGGTAACAACGCTGCGTTGCAAGCTGCTTGATCGTATTACCGTTACCACTCGTATCGCTGTGCTATTCTTCTGTGTCAGGCTGCGCTATAACGCGACGCGTAAGTCGACCGTTGTCGAGATGGTACGGTGTGGAACCAGGCGTTGTATCTGGGACGCAGGTGAAGAGATGAGGATTTATTGGCTTCAGGACACGATTAGAGTCGGTTTTGGAAGTGACGGAAACGAAAAGCGGCGGTACAGAACGGTGGTAAAATGTTCGGCCCTTCATTCACCATTCCGCCTAACCTGATCGGGCTGTCTACCCCAGATTGTGAATCTGAGTGCACTAAGGGCGCATGCGATGCCCGATACTGTTCGGTGCTGCAGACCAAACAAACTTCAAACAAGTCAAATTGTCTGAGTGGGATCCCTACATTGGCTTCCAGGAATTAGATTCTTTTGCACAAAGAGGCAACACCCAAACACTATGGCTATGAAGTGACTTGCTCAGCCAGTACTCCTTTAGAAGCTAGTATACTAAGAGTGAATGGATGCATTCAGCATCCTTTATGTACTGTACTACTCATGATTGTAGTGTGCCATGAGATTAACCTTGAATGGTGCACTTCCAAACCACCTCCAGTAAATGGACTGGTCCAGTGTGGTTTTAGGTGATAACGGTAGGTGCAGTACGGCCAGTATATTCCTCAATCTTGGATACCTTGATAGCCACATCAACCTGATGTGGAGTAGGGAGAATCAGGGTGGATAGAAGATAGGATGGATTACATACCGCAGAAGTTACCAGGGTGAACGAAGAAACAAACGCATGGATGAATGCTAGAAAACAGAAAGGCCAGGTTTCTAACTGTTTATATAAATGCACACACATCAGCCAAGTCACCCATATAGAACTCAGCCATATCACCCGACTTGGAACAAGCAAACAAAACAAACAAACGAATGAACTCACCAGGGGAGCAAGCACATCAGCCGGGTTGCCATCAATCTTGGAGCTATCTGCCACGTATTGCTCAATGTACACACGGATGGTCGCCCCCACTGACCCCGTGCCCGACAGGCGGAAGATCTGCGGGGCAGAGGAGGCAAGTATTCATGGTTGGGAAACAAGACAACACAGAAAGATAAATCTGGATCCAATCACCAGCCTCGGAGCTAATGGTTGCTCCCACTGGTCCCATACCCGACATGAGGAAGATCTGAAGGGAGTGGGGGGGGGAGGGGAGGGGGTATGGATCAAGGAAAAGAAAGAAAAAAACATATATAGAAAGCATGTAAATAAACACGTAGCTTTTGAGCACACTCATGTGGATTAAACGAAGGAACGAGGCGTTACCAGTCTGGAGCCATCAGCGAAGAAGAACCGGATCCCCTGGTGGCTTGACACGGAACCATCCACAGGGTCCTTGTACTCAAACTCGTCCCCCCTCACCACGTCCGCTGCTGTGCTGTTGGCTGCCTTCACAGCCCTGTCAACAAGGTTGAAAACCGGGGGGGCAGAAAGAATGGAGTGGTGAGACGAGTGCACAAGCAAATCAGAGCCATCCACAGGGTCCTTGTACTCAGACTCGTCTCCCCTCACCACGTCAGCTGCTGTGCTTTTGGCTACCCACAGCCCTTTCAACAAGGAGGGGTGAAAATGAGCGGGGTAGTGCAGCAGGAAACAGCGGAATAGAGTGAGATATGCACGGGAAACAGAACCAGAGGAGGTTCGTTTGCAGCCAGAACACACCAGAAAACGATAACGTACGAAAGCACGTGCTAGTAATCATGCGTGTCTTTGATTACAGGGCCTCGTAATCATGTTTTTTGAGAATTCTCAAAAATCATGCGTGTCTTTGATTACAGGGCCTCGTAATCATGGGTTAAGCTGATATGAGCTCAAGAGTTGAGAACGCACGTGTTGAGTGCAGCGATGTCTGCTTGGCTGGCGACAAGATTAGCCATGAGCTTCTTTGCACCCTCTGCATCCACTCCCTGCCATCATGACATGGCATTGGGGGGATAAGATGGAGTCATGATAAGTGATCATAACGGGAGTCTGCATAACAAGAGTGTGGGTGAGATGGGGTTGACAGATGAAGGAAGGGAAATAGACACGGGGTAGGTGCACCTATCAGCCAGGCACGCGAGAACAGACATGTGAGTAGCTTCGCTGGGGAGATATGATTGTGCTTCGCTGGGGAGATATGATTGTGCTTCGCTGGGGGAGAAGCACGATCGGAGTTATGAGACAACTTTCTCCAGTGCTGCCTTACAGTCTCTTCCACGGTCACAGACTGTCCTTGTCAGGCAGCGATTTACAGGTCAAGGGTTTCGGTTCCACAGCATCACATGCAGTTGAAGATCAAGGAGCAGGGCTCCAACACAGAGTCTATACCTCATAGTCGTATCGGGGTGAGTTTTGAGTTGACTCAAAAGTCATATCATCGCATGCAGTCGAAGGTCAGGGAGCAGGGCTCCAACACAGGATCTATACCTCGTAGTCGTATCGGGTGTAGAAGTGCCGGCCGTATTTGGCCCAGTGCTGCCGCACTATCTCCTCCACTGTCACCAGCTGCCCCTCACTGCTGCTGCTGTTCCGGTGGGCCAGGATGGAGAGCCATGCGAGAATAGCCCACATGCCGTCCTTCTCCCTGATGTGGTCCGACCCTGGGAGTGCAGAACAGAGCAAAGCACAGCACAGGCGGGGTAAAAGAGACGAATAAACACCAGCTGCCCCTCACTGCTGCTGCTGTTCCGGTGGGCCAGGATGGATAGCTATGCGAGAATAGCCCACATGCCGTCCTTTCCCCTGATGTGGTCCGACCCTGAGAATGCAGTTAAAAGAGTGCAGAACAAAGCAAAGAAAAGCACAGCAGTGAGAGGGAAAGAAGAAACGAACCAATTCCAGCTGCCCTTCAATGTTGCTGCTGCTGCTCCAACTCCAGGGACAAACCGCACGAGTCCCGAACCTCACCAGTGCCAAGCCTCACACATTCCGAATCGAGCCTCACCTGTGCCGAAGCTCTCTTCACCACAGACAGAGCACATGCCCGCATCCATGAGGTTGCCGAAGAACTTCCACCCCGTCGGCACCTGCAATCACCAGAAGCAAACAGGGCAGGTTCACAAGATGGCCCTTGAAAGAAATTCAGTCCCAGCTTTTTGAGGCGCAAGAGGCGACTTCAGAAAGATGGAGTGACGTGCAGAGTGGAGTGCAGAGGAAAGGAGTGTAATGGAGAGGGGTGCAGAGGAGAGGAGTGCAATGGAGAGGGGTGCAGAGGAGAGGAGTGCAATGGAGAGGGGTGCAGAGGAGAGGAGTGCAATGGAGAGGGGTGCAGAGAAGAGCACGTTTTTACCTCTAAAAACCCACCTCAAAGAACTTGAGTCCGAGTTCCTTGGCGACAACATCCAGAGCAGCGGACGTGGGCATGCTCCTGGCCACGCCCTTGAGCCCGCCCTTGAAGTAGGGGATGCTGGCCTCCTGGCTACTGCGGTGGAGAGGAGTGCAGAGGGATTCCTACCTCAAAGAACTTGAGACCGAGTTCCTTGGCGACGACATCAAGCGCAGCGGACGTGGGCATGCTCCTGGCCACGCCCTTGAGCCCGCCCTTAAAGTAGGGGATGCTGGCCTCCGCGTTGGCTGCTATGATAGCCACTGAGTCAGACGGCGTCACAAAGAACCTGTTGTGCCGGGAAGGAACAAGGGGGAAAAGGATAGAGATAGAGATCGAAGGACAACACTGAGATGTCTACCAGGCAATGGATCAGCATGAGTCCATTCGCCCTTCAAGTACAGAATGCTGGCCTCCGCGTTGCCTACTGTTATGATGGCCACCGAGTCAGAGGGCGCCACAAAGAACCTGCTGAAGGTGAACCAGGGAGGCATGGAGGATGAAATAGACATGGACGGTTGGTACTGAGATGTTTCTCAGGCAATGGACCAGTTTTAGGCTTATCCGTCCTTGAAGTACGGGATGCAGGCCACAGCATTGGCTGCTGGGATAGCCATGCTGCAACCAGTATTGTTGTCGCAGGCGACCTGGAATTCAGGCCATCATGTTGATGTGACAACACTCAAACCTTCATTCGAAGCGTCCCCAGATCACCCACCGCACCGCATGCATACACTTCCCCGGAACCACCACCTCGTTCTCACCTCTTGCCTAGAACCATGTTGCGATCAGCGTCGCCGTCACAGGCAGCACCGAACTCAGGCGGCTCCTGGGCAGGCTGGTGCTTGCCCAGCCCCATGGCCTCCACCAGGTCATGCGCGTAGGTCAGGTTGGGGTCGGGGTGCCCGCCACCGAAGTCCTCCTGAAGGAACGGAAGCAGGGACGAAAACAGAGGAATGGGAGGGGAGTGTCGGGGAACATATGTGCTTGCCTAGCCCCATTGCTTCCACCAGGTCATGCCCGTTGGTGAGATTGGAGTCGGGGTGACCGCCACCAAAGTCCTCCTGAAGACACGGAAGCAGAGATGAAAACAGAGGAATAGGAGGGGGATGTGGGGTATGTGCTTGCCTAGCCCCATTGCCTCCACCAGGTCATGCACGTAGGTCAGGTTGGGGTCGGGGTGCCCGACACCAAAGTCCTCCTGAAGACACGGAAGCAGAGATGAAAACAGAGGAATAGGAGGGGGATGTGGGGTATGTGCTTGCCTAGCCCCATTGCCTCCACCAGGTCATGCACGTAGGTCAGGTTGGGGTCGGGGTGCCCGCCACCAAAGTCCTCCTGAAGACACGGAAGCAGAGATGAAAACAGAGGAATAGGAGGGGGATGTGGGGTATGTGCTTGCCTAGCCCCATTGCCTCCACCAGGTCATGCGCGTAGGTCAGGTTGGGGTCGGGGTGACCGCCTCCAAAGTCCTCCTCAAGACACGGAAGCAGAGGTGGAGGAGAGGGAGAGATTGTCACGCAGAGGGTGAGAGTGTGGAGCGGAGGGGGAGGGAGAGTGGAGCGGAGGGGGAGGGAGAGTGGAGCGGAGGGGGAGGGAGAGTGGAGCGGAGGGGGAGGGAGAGTGGAGCGGAGGGGGAGGGAGAGTGGAGCGGAGGGGGAGGGAGAGTGGAGCGGAGGGGGAGGGAGAGTGGAGCGGAGGGGGAGGGAGAGTGGAGCGGAGGGGGAGGGAGAGTGGAGCGGAGGGGGAGGGAGAGTGGAGCGGAGGGGGAGGGAGAGTGGAGCGGAGGGGGAGGGAGAGTGGAGCGGAGGGGGAGGGAGAGTGGAGCGGAGGGGGAGGGAGAGTGGAGCGGAGGGGGAGGGGGAGGGAGAGTGGAGCGGAGGGGGAGGGAGAGTGGAGCGGAGGGGGAGGGAGAGTGGAGCGGAGGGGGAGGGAGAGTGGAGCGGAGGGGGAGGGAGAGTGGAGCGGAGGGGGAGGGAGAGTGGAGCGGAGGGGGAGGGAGAGTGGAGCGGAGGGGGAGGGAGAGTGGAGCGGAGGGGGAGGGAGAGTGGAGCGGAGGGGGAGGGAGAGTGGAGCGGAGGGGGAGGGAGAGTGGAGCGGAGGGGTAGGGAGAGTGGAGCGGAGAGGGAGGGAGAGTGGAGCGGAGGGGGAGGGAGAGTGGAGCGGAGGGGGAGGGAGAGTGGAGCGGAGGGGGAGGGAGAGTGGAGCGGAGGGGAGGGAGAGTGGAAAGGAGGGGGAGGGAGAGTGGAGCGGAGGGGGAGGGAGAGTGGAGCGGAGGGGAGGGAGAGTGGAGCGGAGGGGGAGGGAGAGTGGAGCGGAGGGGGAGGGAGAGTGGAGCGGAGGGGTAGGGAGAGTGGAGCGGAGAGGGAGGGAGAGTGGAGCGGAGGGGAGGGAGAGTGGAGCGGAGGGGGAGGGAGAGTGGAGCGGAGGGGAGGGAGAGTGGAGCGGAGGGGGAGGGAGAGTGGAGCGGAGGGGGAGGGAGAGTGGAGCGGAGGGGGAGGGAGAGTGGAGCGGAGGGGTAGCGGAGAGCTGGAGCGGAGAGGGAGGGAGAGTGGAGCGGAGGGGGAGGGAGAGTGGAGCGGTAGGGGGGAGGGAGAGTGGAGCGGAGGGGGAGGGAGAGTGGAGCGGAGGGGAGGGAGAGTGGAGCGGAGGGGGAGGGAGAGTGGAGCGGAGGG
>CANJKZ010000909.1:0-21373 GCA_947471745.1 Closterium sp. Naga37s-1
GGGAGGGAGAGTGGAGCGGAGGGGGAGGGAGAGTGGAGCGGAGGGGGAGGGAGAGTGGAGCGGAGGGGAGGGAGAGTGGAGCGGAGGGGGAGGGAGAGTGGAGCGGAGGGGGAGGGAGAGTGGAGCGGAGGGGTAGGGAGAGTGGAGCGGAGAGGGAGGGAGAGTGGAGCGGAGGGGGAGGGAGAGTGGAGCGGAGGGGGAGGGAGAGTGGAGCGGAGGGGGAGGGAGAGTGGAGCGGAGGGGGAGGAGAGTGGAGCGGAGGGGGAGGGAGAGTGGAGCGGAGGGGAGGGAGAGTGGAGCGGAGGGGGAGGGAGAGTGGAGCGGAGGGGTAGGGAGAGTGGAGCGGAGAGGGAGGAGAGTGGAGCGGAGGGGGAGGGAGAGTGGAGCGGAGGGGGAGGGAGAGTGGAGCGGAGGGGGAGGGAGAGTGGAGCGGAGGGGGAGGGAGAGTGGAGCGGAGGGGAGGGAGAGTGGAGCGGAGGGGGAGGGAGAGTGGAGCGGGGGGGAGGGAGAGTGGAGCGGAGGGGGAGGGAGAGTGGAGCGGAGGGGGGAGGGAGAGTGGAGCGGAGGGGTAGGGAGAGTGGAGCGGAGGGGAGGGAGAGTGGAGCGGAGGGGGAGGGAGAGTGGAGCGGAGGGGGAGGGAGAGTGGAGCGGAGGGGGAGGGAGAGTGGAGCGGAGGGGGAGGGAGAGTGGAGCGGAGGGGAGGGAGAGTGGAGCGGAGGGGGAGGGAGAGTGGAGCGGAGGGGGAGGGAGAGTGGAGCGGAGGGGGAGGGAGAGTGGAGCGGAGGGGGAGGGAGAGTGGAGCGGAGGGGGAGGGAGAGAGGGAGCGGAGGGGGAGGGAGAGTGGAGCGGAGGGGAGGGAGAGTGGAGCGGAGGGGGAGGGAGAGTGGAGCGGAGGGGGAGGGAGAGTGGAGCGGAGGGGGAGGGAGAGTGGAGCGGAGGGGAGGGAGAGTGGAGCGGAGGGGAGGGAGAGTGGAGCGGAGGGGGAGGGAGAGTGGAGCGGAGGGGGAGGGAGAGTGGAGCGGAGGGGGAGGGAGAGTGGAGCGGAGGGGGAGGGAGAGTGGAGCGGAGGGGGAGGGGAGAGTGGAGCGGAGGGGGAGGGAGAGTGGAGCGGAGGGGGAGGGAGAGTGGAGCGGAGGGGGAGGGAGAGTGGAGCGGAGGGGGAGGGAGAGTGGAGCGGAGGGGGAGGGAGAGTGGAGCGGAGGGGGAGGGAGAGTGGAGCGGAGGGGGAGGGAGAGTGGAGCGGAGGGGGGGGAGGGGGGGGAGGGAGGGGGGGAGCGGAGGGGGGGGGGGAGGGAGCGGGGGGGGAGGGAGAGTGGGGGAGGGGAGGGAGAGTGGAGCGGAGGGGGAGGGAGAGTGGAGCGGAGGGGGAGGAGAGTGGAGCGGAGGGGGAGGGAGAGTGGAGCGGAGGGGGAGGGAGAGTGGAGCGGAGGGGGAGGGGAGAGTGGAGCGGAGGGGGAGGGAGAGTGGAGCGGAGGGGGAGGGAGAGTGGAGCGGAGGGGGAGGGAGAGTGGAGCGGAGGGGGAGGGAGAGTGGAGCGGAGGGGGAGGGAGAGTGGAGCGGAGGGGGAGGGAGGAGTGGGAGGGGGAGGGAGAGTGGAGCGGAGAGGGAGGGAGAGTGGAGCGGAGGGGGAGGGAGAGAGTGGAGCGGAGGGGGAGGGAGAGTGGAGCGGAGGGGGAGGGAGAGTGGAGCGGAGGGGGAGGAGAGTGGAGCGGAGGGGGAGGGAGAGTGGAGCGGAGGGGGTAGGGAGAGTGGAGCGGAGAGGGAGGGAGAGTGGAGCGGAGGGGGAGGGAGAGTGGAGCGGAGGGGGAGGGAGAGTGGAGCGGAGGGGGAGGGAGAGTGGAGCGGAGAGGGAGGGAGAGTGGAGCGGAGGGGGAGGGAGAGTGGAGCGGAGGGGGAGGGAGAGTGGAGCGGAGGGGGAGGGAGAGTGGAGCGGAGAGGAGGGAGAGTGGAGCGGAGGGGGAGGGAGAGTGGAGCGGAGGGGGAGGGAGAGTGGAGCGGAGGGGGAGGGAGAGTGGAGCGGAGGGGAGGGAGAGTGGAGCGGAGGGGGAGGGAGAGTGGAGCGGAGAGGAGGGAGAGTGGAGCGGAGGGGGAGGGAGAGTGGAGCGGAGGGGGAGGGAGAGTGGAGCGGAGGGGGAGGGAGAGTGGAGCGGAGGGGGAGGGAGAGTGGAGCGGAGGGGGAGGGAGAGTGGAGCGGAGGGGTAGGGAGAGTGGAGCGGGAGGGAGGGGAGAGAGGAGCGGAGGGGGAGGGAGAGTGGAGCGGAGGGGGAGGGAGAGTGGAGCGGAGGGGGAGGGAGAGTGGAGCGGAGGGGGAGGGAGAGTGGAGCGGAGGGGGAGGGAGAGTGGAGCGGAGGGGGAGGGAGAGTGGAGCGGAGGGGGAGGGAGAGTGGAGCGGAGGGGGAGGGAGAGTGGAGCGGAGGGGGAGGGAGAGTGGAGCGGAGGGGAGGGAGAGGTGGAGCGGAGGGGGAGGGAGAGTGGAGCGGAGGGAGGGAGAGTGGAGCGGAGGGGGAGGGAGAGTGGAGCGGAGGGGAGGGAGAGTGGAGCGGAGGGGGAGGGAGAGTGGAGCGGAGGGGGAGGGAGAGTGGAGCGGAGGGGGAGGGAGAGTGGAGCGGAGAGGGAGGGAGAGTGGAGCGGAGGGGGAGGAGAGTGGAGCGGAGGGGGAGGGAGAGTGGAGCGGAGGGGGAGGGAGAGTGGAGCGGAGGGGGAGGGAGAGTGGAGCGGAGGGGGAGGGAGAGTGGAGCGGAGGGGGAGGGAGAGTGGAGCGGAGGGGGAGGGAGAGTGGAGCGGAGGGGGAGGGAGAGTGGAGCGGAGGGGGAGGGAGAGTGGAGCGGAGGGGGAGGGAGAGTGGAGCGGAGGGGGAGGGAGAGTGGAGCGGAGGGGGAGGGAGAGTGGAGCGGAGGGGGAGGGAGAGTGGAGCGGAGGGGGAGGGAGAGTGGAGCGGAGGGGGAGGGAGAGTGGAGCGGAGGGGGAGGGAGAGTGGAGCGGAGGGGGAGGGAGAGTGGAGCGGAGGGGAGGGAGAGTGGAGCGGAGGGGGAGGGAGAGTGGAGCGGAGGGGGAGGGGAGAGAGGAGTGGAGGGGAGGGGGAGAGGAGAGTGGGAGAGTGGAGGGAGGGGGAGGGAGAGTGGAGCGGAGGGGGAGGGAGAGTGGAGCGGAGGGGGAGGGAGAGTGGAGCGGAGGGGGAGGGAGAGTGGAGCGGAGGGGTAGGGAGAGTGGAGCGGAGAGGGAGGGAGAGTGGAGCGGAGGGGGAGGGAGAGTGGAGCGGAGGGGGAGGGAGAGTGGAGCGGAGGGGGAGGGAGAGTGGAGCGGAGGGGGAGGGAGAGTGGAGCGGAGGGGGAGGGAGAGTGGAGCGGAGGGGTAGGGAGAGTGGAGCGGAGAGGGAGGAGAGTGGAGCGGAGGGGAGGGAGAGTGGAGCGGAGGGGGAGGGGAGAGTGGAGCGGAGGGGGAGGGAGAGTGGAGCGGAGAGGGAGGGAGAGTGGAGCGGAGGGAGGGAGAGTGGAGCGGAGGGGAGGGAGAGTGGAGCGGAGGGGGAGGGAGAGTGGAGCGGAGGGGGAGGGAGAGTGGAGCGGAGGGGAGGGAGAGTGGAGCGGAGGGGGAGGGAGAGTGGAGCGGAGGGGGAGGGAGAGTGGAGCGGAGGGGGAGGGAGAGTGGAGCGGAGGGGTAGGAGAGTGGAGCGGAGAGGGAGGGAGAGTGGAGCGGAGGGGGAGGGAGAGTGGAGCGGAGGGGGAGGGAGAGTGGAGCGGAGGGGGAGGGAGAGTGGAGCGGAGGGGGAGGGAGGGTGGAGCGGAGGGGGAGGGAGAGTGGAGCGGAGGGGGGGGGTAGGGAGAGTGGAGCGGAGAGGGAGGTAGAGTGGAGCGGAGGGGGAGGGAGAGTGGAGCGGAGGGAGGGGGAGGGAGAGTGGAGCGGAGGGGGAGGGAGAGTGGAGCGGAGGGGGAGGGAGAGTGGAGCGGAGGGGGAGGGAGAGTGGAGCGGAGGGGGAGGGAGAGTGGAGCGGAGGGGGAGGGAGAGTGGAGCGGAGGGGGAGGGAGAGTGGAGCGGAGGGGGAGGGAGAGTGGAGCGGAGGGGTAGGGAGAGTGGAGCGGAGGGAGGGAGGGAGAGTGGAGCGGAGGGGGAGGGAGAGTGGAGCGGAGGGGGAGGGAGAGTGGAGCGGAGGGGGAGGGAGAGTGGAGCGGAGGGGGAGGGGAGAGTGGAGCGGAGGAGGGAGGGAGAGTGGAGCGGAGGGGGTAGGGAGAGTGGAGCGGAGAGGGAGGGAGAGTGGAGCGGAGGGGGAGGGAGAGTGGAGCGGAGGGGGAGGGAGAGTGGAGCGGAGGGGGAGGGAGAGTGGAGCGGTGGGGGAGGGAGAGTGGAGCGGAGGGGGAGGGAGAGTGGAGCGGAGGGGGAGGGAGAGTGGAGCGGAGGGGGAGGGAGAGTGGAGCGGAGGGGTAGGGAGAGTGGAGCGGAGAGGGAGGGAGAGTGGAGCGGAGGGGGAGGGAGAGTGGAGCGGAGGGGGAGGGAGAGTGGAGCGGAGGGGGAGGGAGAGTGGAGCGGAGGGGGAGGGAGAGTGGAGCGGAGGGGGAGGGAGAGTGGAGCGGAGGGGAGGGAGAGTGGAGCGGAGGGGGAGGGAGAGTGGAGCGGAGGGGGAGGGAGAGTGGAGCGGAGGGGTAGGGAGAGTGGAGCGGAGGGGGAGGGAGAGTGGAGCGGAGGGGGAGGGAGAGTGGAGCGGAGGGGGAGAGAGTGGAGCGGAGGGGGAGGGAGAGTGGAGCGGAGGGGGAGGGAGAGTGGAGCGGAGGGGGAGGGAGAGTGGAGCGGAGGGGGAGGGAGAGTGGAGCGGAGGGGGAGGAGAGTGGAGCGGAGGGGGAGGGAGAGTGGAGCGGAGGGGGAGGGAGAGTGGAGCGGAGGGGGGGGAGAGTGGAGCGGAGGGGGAGGGAGAGTGGGGCGGAGGGGGAGGGAGAGTGGAGCGAGAGGGGTAGGGAGAGTGGAGCGGAGGGGGTAGGGAGAGTGGAGCGGAGGGGGAGGGAGAGTGGAGCGGAGGGGGAGGGAGAGTGGAGCGGAGGGGGAGGGAGAGTGGAGCGGAGGGGGAGGGAGAGTGGAGCGGAGGGGGAGGGAGAGTGGAGCGGAGGGGGAGGGAGAGTGGAGCGGAGGGGGAGGGAGAGTGGAGCGGCGGAGGGGAGGGAGAGTGGAGCGGAGGGGTAGGGAGAGTGGAGCGGAGAGGGAGGGAGAGTGGAGCGGAGGGGGAGGGAGAGTGGAGCGGAGGGGAGGGAGAGTGGAGCGGAGGGGGAGGGAGAGTGGAGCGGAGGGGGAGGGGAGAGTGGAGCGGAGGGGGAGGGAGAGTGGAGCGGAGGGGGAGGGAGAGTGGAGCGGAGGGGGAGGGAGAGTGGAGCGGAGGGGGAGGGAGAGTGGAGCGGAGGGGGAGGGAGAGTGGAGCGGAGGGGGAGGGAGAGTGGAGCGGAGGGTAGGGAGAGTGGAGCAGAGAGGGAGGGAGAGTGGAGCGGAGGGGGAGGGAGAGTGGAGCGGAGGGGGAGGGAGAGTGGAGCGGAGGGGGAGGGAGAGTGGAGCGGAGGGGGAGGGAGAGTGGAGCGGAGGGGGAGGGAGAGTGGAGCGGAGGGGGAGGGAGAGTGGAGCGGAGGGGGAGGGAGAGTGGAGCGGAGGAGGGGTAGGGAGAGTGGAGCGGAGAGGGAGGGAGAGTGGAGCGGAGGGGGAGGGAGAGTGGAGCGGAGGGGGAGGGAGAGTGGAGCGGAGGGGGAGGAGAGTGGAGCGGAGGGGGAGGGAGAGTGGAGCGGAGGGGGAGGGAGAGTGGAGCGGAGGGGGAGGGAGAGTGGAGCGGAGGGGGAGGGAGAGTGGAGCGGAGGGGTAGGGAGAGTGGAGCGGAGAGGGAGGGAGAGTGGAGCGGAGGGGGAGGGAGAGTGGAGCGGAGGGGTCGGGAGAGTGGAGCGGAGGGGGAGGGAGAGTGGAGCGGAGGGGGAGGGAGAGTGGAGCGGAGGGGGAGGGAGAGTGGAGCGGAGGGGTAGGGAGAGTGGAGCGGAGAGGGAGGGAGAGTGGAGCGGAGGGGGAGGGAGAGTGGAGCGGAGGGGGAGGGAGAGTGGAGCGGAGGGGGAGGGAGAGTGGAGCGGAGGGGGAGGGAGAGTGGAGCGGAGGGGGAGGGAGAGTGGAGCGGAGGGGGAGGGAAAGTGGAGCGGAGGGGGAGGGAGAGTGGAGCGGAGGGGTAGGGAGAGTGGAGCGGAGAGGGAGGGAGAGTGGAGCGGAGGGGGAGGGAGAGTGGAGCGGAGGGGGAGGGAGAGTGGAGCGGAGGGGGAGGGAGAGTGGAGCGGAGGGGGAGGGAGAGTGGAGCGGAGGGGGAGGGAGAGTGGAGCGGAGGGGGAGGGAGAGTGGAGCGGAGGGGGAGGGAGAGTGGAGCGGAGGGGGAGGGAGAGTGGAGCGGAGGGGGAGGGAGAGGGGAGCGGAGGGGGAGGGAGAGTGGAGCGGAGGGGGAGGGAGAGTGGAGCGGAGAGGGAGGGAGAGTGGAGCGGAGGGGGAGGGAGAGTGGAGCGGAGGGGGAGGGAGAGTGGAGCGGAGGGGGAGGGAGAGTGGAGCGGAGGGGGAGGGAGAGTGGAGCGGAGGGGGAGGGAGAGTGGAGCGGAGGGGGAGGGAGAGTGGAGCGGAGGGGGAGGGAGAGTGGAGCGGAGGGGAGGGAGAGTGGAGCGGAGGGGGAGGGAGAGTGGAGCGGAGGGGTGGGAGGAGAGTGGAGCGGGAGAGGGAGGGAGAGTGGAGCGGAGGGGGAGGGAGAGTGGAGCGGAGGGGGAGGGAGAGTGGAGCGGAGGGGGAGGGAGAGTGGAGCGGGAGAGGGAGGGAGAGTGGAGCGGAGGGGGAGGGAGAGTGGAGCGGAGGGGAGGGAGATTGGAGCGGAGGGGGAGGGAGAGTGGAGCGGAGGGGGAGGGAGAGTGGAGCGGAGGGGGAGGGAGAGTGGAGCGGAGGGGGAGGGAGAGTGGAGCGGAGGGGGAGGGAGAGTGGAGCGGAGGGGGAGGGAGAGTGGAGCGGAGGGGTAGGGAGAGTGGAGCGGAGAGGGAGGGAGAGTGGAGCGGAGGGGGAGGGAGAGTGGAGCGGAGGGTGAGGGAGAGTGGAGTGGAGGGGGAGGGAGAGTGGAGCGGAGGGGGAGAGAGAGAGTGGAGCGGAGGGGGAGGGAGAGTGGAGCGGAGGGGGAGGGAGAGTAGAGCGGAGGGGGAGGGAGAGTGGAGCGGAGGGGGAGGGAGAGTGGAGCGGAGGGGGAGGGAGAGTGGAGCGGAGGGGGAGGGAGAGTGGAGCGGAGGGGGAGGAGTGTGGAGCGGAGGGGGAGGGAGAGTGGAGCGGAGGGGGAGGGAGAGTGGAGCGGAGGGGGAGGGAGAGTGGAGCGGAGGGGTAGGGAGAGTGGAGCGGAGAGGGAGGGAGAGTGGAGCGGAGGGGGAGGGAGAGTGGAGCGGAGGGGGAGGGAGAGTGGAGTGGAGGGGGAGGGAGAGTGGAGCGGAGGGGGAGGGAGAGTGGAGCGGAGGGGGAGGGAGAGTGGAGCGGAGGGGGAGGGAGAGAGGAGCGGAGGGG
Organism: Closterium sp. Naga37s-1; assembly: GCA_947471745.1. NCBI lineage: Eukaryota > Viridiplantae > Streptophyta > Zygnematophyceae > Desmidiales > Closteriaceae > Closterium > Closterium sp. Naga37s-1. The sequence goes on from CANJKZ010000909.1 coordinate 7,522, forward strand.
GAGGGAGAGTGGAGCGGAGGGGGAGGGAGAGTGGAGCGGAGGGGGAGGGAGAGTGGAGCGGAGGGGGAGAGTGTGAAGTGGAGGCGGAGATTTTCAAAAAGAAGTTCACGTAGAGCAGAGCAGAATGTAGGAGTGTGCGGTATTAGCAAGAGGCAGGACACACCTTTGGCACGCAGTTGACGAGAAACGAGGCTGGCACTCCCAGCTCACGCACAAACAGCTCATTCCCATCCCGCACGCAGCAGGCAGTGAGAGAGGGAGGATACAGGGGATGGCGAGAGTGTAGGGCAGTAGCAAGAGACAAGAGGCAGGACGTACCTTTGGCACGCAGTTGACAAGGGACGAGGCTGACACTCCCAGCTCGCGCACAAACAGCTTCTCTGCGTATGCTCCCGCCACACCGTGCAGCCCATCCAACCTGTGAGAAGCACGCAACGACAAGTAGAACGAGTTAAGATATCAGGGGAAGAGAATGACATGGACTTCTCGCCCCATGAAGTGACATTGAATTGAAGCATTGAGAATGATATTGACTTCTTGTCTTACTTTGATGCTAACAGACGCCCTCACTGTATGATTGCTGCTTAAAAAAGGCAGAGACACCTCAGGACTAGGACCTGGCTTGCCAGGGCGTAGAGACGTACAGGAACGAGAACTTGGGATTCTTGAGGAGCGCCCCGAATGGCATCGAAGTCGAAGATGGTCCTGCGGCAACAGCAGTAGCAACAGCAGTAGCAACGGCAGTAGCAGCAACGAAAGTGTGAAGCGAATGGCATGACGTTAAGAGAGGAGGAAGGCAGTGCATTGGGAACGGAGTGAACACACTTTTGCACCAAGGGAGAAAATAGCAGGACAGATGGATCATGGAAGGGACGCAAGCTAGTGACAACTAAGGGGAGAGCGGAGGGAAAGACAAGGACAGAGGACTGGCTTCATGAGCTTGATGTAGTCCTCAGCATAGTTTTCTGGTTCATTTTTGGAAAGAAAAAAAAAGGAATGTTTCAAATGAAGGGGAGTGATGTGTGACTGACTTCATGAGCTTGATGTAGTCCTCAGCGGAGTCGAACACCTCCACCTCGAACTTGCCATTCGGGCCATCAAATGACTGCAGCCCGATGGTGCTGATGTCCACCTGCAATGGCCACAGGGGAGGCAAGAGGAATGAGGAGGCAACGCATAAGGTACAGAGCACAGTGGAGCTGAACATCTCCACCTCAAACTTGTCATTCGGGCTGTCAAACGATTGCAGCCTTATAGTGCTGATGCCCACCTACCACGGGAAGCAAGGAAAGCAATAGGAAGGAGCACCAGGAGGAAGCCAGCATGCTTTGTATTCACGTTTGAGTTTCCAGAGATAAACAAATTCCATGATACCTCGGGCAGACCTTCAGCGATCTTGAGCTCGGAGATAGCTGTGGTGTGCTGGTAGATCTGGTTGGTCAGGCCTTCGGGAGCTCCACCTGGACTACGCTCTTTCTCCTATACTTTAGGCCCAAGTCTTAAGAAGGGGGTCATCAAGAAAGCCTCCCTATCATACCTCAGGTAGGCCTTCAGCGATCTTGAGCTCGGAGATGGTAGTGGTGTGCTGGTAGATCTGGTTGGTCAGGCCTTCGGGAGCTGGCCCTCCGTTCTTGCAGTTGTACTAGATGCCGAAGTCCTCAGTCTCAGGAGGTCTGTATCGGGCCTCACTAACGTACCTCGGGCAGGCCTTCTGCGATCTTGAGCTCGGAGATGGTAGTGGTGTGCTGGTAGATCTGGTTGGTCAAGCCTTCAGGAGCCGGCCCTCCGTTCTCGCAGTTGTACTTGATGCCAAAGTCCTCATGCGGCCCACCGGGGTTGTGGCTCGCTGTGAGAATGAACGCTCCGTACGCCTTGTCCCCCTGTTTCAGGCAACCAGATGACAAGAGGTAGTACTGTCAGGCATAGCCTGTCACTGTTGAGACGATTCAGAGCGGAACGTCTGAAGGTCGGTACAGATTTCTTGACCAAACCTAGGCTTGCAAGAGTTCTTGGAAAACGTGACGCGATGGGTACGACCTAAGATATTACTTGAATTGTTAGTGGACAAAGAGTGTTATATCTTTACCTGGATGCCGACGCGATCGCGGATGATTCCAGACACAGCGGGCGTGGAGAGGAGGCTGTCCTGACCCACCCAGATCCGGCGAACTCCATTACCGGCTGCGAGCTTGGCGATAATCTGTCATGCATTCAAGGCGTCGTCATGGATTCAAGTCGTCTGGATCCAGAAAACTACAATACACAAGCTAACCAGTCAGATTTCACGGACACGAAAGCTACGAGAATGAATTTGCTCATCCGAAAGAACGGACCCCGGCGTTACCTGAACCGCGTCCTTGGAATAGTACCGACCGTCACCGGAAACCACGAGAGTGCAGCCTGAACAGGAGAAGAAACAGACCGGACCATGTCAGAACCGGGATGGTGACATTCAGGCAAGATTTCGTGACCGGTAGTTGAAATCAACAAATAAGCCTGAAGCATGCCAGGCTACGGAACGGGATTGAGAGAGACTAGGTGTCTGACACTTGAGACGTTTGAAGATGAAGGCTACGATGAGTTCTCAGAGTTCTTACGGAAAAGCGTATTCACGGAAAAGGATCGAAGTCTGGGAGGAGGATCTAAATTCGCATGCTTACCCTGGATCTTGTCAGCGGGAAGTGAATTGAAGGTTGCCTGGACGAAATTCGCCAAGTAATTTGGCTGTTGGAAGACCGTGACCTGGTAACACGACGAATTGGAGCGGATTCTGCTAATAAGATGACAGACGGTAGGGAAATTAAGCTTGATTTGCGCGAGCAAGGCAAGAACGCTACCTTCTTCCTCAGGCCCGAGGTCCCAGGCTTCTGTCCCTCGTAAGGGGTAGTAGGCTGCGTGGCAATGGTAAACGCCATGAGGCTTCGCGAGAAAGACCGCTGCAAAAAAAGGGTGATTGGCGAAGGATGGTGTCGTAGATTCACAGGCTGCTACTTGCCAAATGTACTGGCTGGCTGTGGCTGTGCTCGTGAATCTGTGAATGACGGCAGAAGCTTCGAGTATGTGAGTGAATCTGAGAAATTATGAATTCTGGGACCAAGTGCCAACTAGCCTGGTCTGGTCCTACTGCCACAGTACAGTACACCCGTCAATGGTGGTGGTGAAAGGTGATTGTCAGAGGGGGTGGAAGAAATTCGCGGTTTCTTGAGATGTCAGATGTGTGTGTGACGTCGATGTTGGATCGAGGAAGCGCCGCGCGAGGCTGCTTTGGGTTTGGCCCATACAAGCACAGAAAGGGAGCACCGCCTGCCAATGAACACCACGTGGCTCAAAGTATCCTAATCCGAAGTTCAGTGTGCTCCTTACAATCACTTCTGTTGTGGAAACAGAGTGATTTTCTAAAGCAGCTTATGCTATGCTATTTTTGCAGTGTAAGGCGGGTGATTGTTACGAGTGCAATTGAGTGTGAGCGAGCGAGGATTGCACTATCGAAGCAAGAGTACAATGAGCGAAGGAATGAGCTAAGAATATATAGCGAAACTACAGTGGTAACAGTAATGTGTGGAAAATGGGTGTTGCGCGACGGGCCTAGTGCCGAGGTTGGGAATTGTCGAGGCGGAGGTCCAGAGTACAGGTTACCAACCGAACCGTGAGGTTGGGTCGCGTCGTGAACAGTGGCGGGGATAGTGTCGAGGCGAGTGTCGCGAGTAGTGGTAACAGATTATTGTTGGGTACTGTTGGCGGGGAAACAGTGGTGTACGCGCTGAGCAGGGACGCGAAGTAAGGAAAATGAATTTTCCTTTCACTAGCCCCACCCTTAAGGAGGCCCTCCTTACGAAAGCGCGTGTACATCCCGGAAATTTGGCTGCGCAGATACTCAGTGAGGACGGGGTTGGTTTCCAATTCTGTCCAGGGAACCCAGTTGTCTTCGGTAGGCGTACGGTCTTTCCAGCGGATCAGAAATTCGATCCTTCGAGCTCCCCGTGGGTCACGAACTCGGTGACTCAGAATCTTTTCGGGGGTGATGATTGGTTATGTCGGCGGTCGTGTCATGCTGGCTGGGCGGGTTGCGGGCAGTTGGCTGGTGGATGGTATCTAAGGGCGAAGCAGGCTGACGTGGAAGGACGGGCTGACATACCAGTCACCAGGGAGGAGGAGGTGGGCGGGTGACGAGCATGATCATGTGACTGATGCGAAATGGCCCGCAATATGTCGGAGATCACCTCTTCCTCACCTTGGCCTTGGGCTGGTTCCTCTCTTGATCCTCTTACCCTTCTTCTTCATGTTCTCCCCTGCTTGCCCACATCCAGCGTGTCCCTTTTCGCCCTGCGCAGGTACACCTCTTGTCCTTCCGTCACTGCTGGTTTGGCCTTCCTGCCCCCCTGCTGCTGCCGCTGCTCATACCTGTGTGCATCCCTCAGCTGTGCCGTGTGCAGGTTTTCCAGAGCTGCAGGGAGCATCTCCCGCATGTACCGTGCTCGTGCCTCTGCTAGCGCCACCCATTCCTCCGCTCCCCTGACTTGCACTACATCTGTTAGTACCCTCGGTGCTCCCACTGGCAGGATTGGCTCCTTCCCGAACAGCATGCTATAAGGGGAGTAGTCCTTCAGGGAGGCCTGCTTCCCGAACCTGTACCCTGCTGCAATCCAGTCCAAATCTTCATCCTAGTCTCTCTTGCGCTTCTCTCCATACGCCCTCAAATTCCGCTTCAACGTCTGTACGAGGCGCCCAGTCAACCCGTCGCTCTGCGGGTGATATCTCGATGTCAGCCTGTGTGTCACCCTTGGCTCGTCCAACAGAGTCTGAAATTCCCCTCTGAATTCTGTCCCCTGATCAGTGAGCACTCCCCTGGTGCCCCAAACCTGCACAGGACCTGTCCCTTGAATGCCTTTGCCACGTGCCTGGAATCCTTGCTCGATAATGCACACACCTCTAGCCACTTGCTTGCGTGTTCCACCATGAGCAGTATGTACCGCTTGCCTCCCCTGCTCAGCGATAGCTCACCAGCTATGTCTAGAGACCACCTGAACCCTAGCCCCCTTATCGGCAGTGACTGCAGCTCCTGCTTCGCCTGTGTCAAGCTGGCCTTGCTCCTCTGACACCCTTCGCATCTACCGACCCATTCTCTGACCACCCTTCTCATTCCTTCCCACCACCAGCCTGTCTTCAACAATTCCGACGTGTGCTCATGCCCAAAGTGCCCCAGCTTCCAGTGCACCTCCTTAATCACTCCCTCCCTTTCCTGTGGTGCAGGTACCAGCTTCCACCCATCCACTGACTGTAGCTGCAGTTGTCCCTTATACCACCTGTGATGGTGCCCTCTTGCCCTCACCCTGTCAGAGACCTGCTCATCCTCGTCGGTTTCTCCCTTAATCCATCGCAACGCCGCTGGATCTTCCCAAATGTCTTTTGGCCCCTTTTGCTTCCCTGCTGCTGCCTCTTCCCTTGCCTAGCCAGCAACATCAGCGCGTGCACTGGCTCTGCTGCCGGCGGGTTCCTTGAGAGCCCGTCCACGTGCCGCAGAGTCTTCCGGCCGGTGTGGCGTATCTTGAAGTCGTATTCCTGCAGCGTCACGGCCCAACGTGCGTTCCTCCCCGTCAGCCCTTGGTGTGTCATCAGCCATTGCAGGGGCTGATGGTCTGTAATCAGTGTAAACTCCCTCCCCTGTAGGTATACCCTAAAGTGTTTTACAGCCCACACAGCTGCCAACCCCTCCCCATGGTAAGAGCTGTACTTGGCTTCCGCTGGGCTGCAGCTCCTGCTTGCGTACGCCACAACCCTCTCCTCCCCGTCCAATTCCTGACACAGGATTGCACCCATACCTTGGCTGCTCTAGTCGGTGTACATGCAGAAGGGCTTGTCTGCCTTGGGCAGCTGCAGCAGAATTGTCGCCGTCTGCACCGCCTCCATCAGATCCTTCAATGCTGCTTCCTGCTCCGTCCCCCACTCCCACTTCCTGTCCTCCTTCAGCAGCCCGTTCAATGGTGACGCCCGCTTGCTGAAATTCGGGACGAACCTGCGGTAATAGCTCAGGAATCCCTGTACCGCTCTTAGTCTGCTCCTGTCCTTCGGCTGCTGCAGCCTGTTCAGCACCTCAATCTTTGCCTGCTGGATCCCTAGCTGCCCGCCCCGACCTCATACCCCAGGTACTGCATGGTTGCCTCTCCCCACCTGCATTTCTTCGGATGACATGTCAGCCCAGCTGCTGCCAACGCCTTCAGTGTCTGCTCCACGTCTCTCACGTGCTCCTCTTCAGTCCTGCTGAAATTCACTACGTCGTCTATGTAACACGCTGCACACTCCAGTCCCCTCAGCACGCTATCCATCACTCTCTGAAAGATGGCTGACGCATTTCTCAGCCCAAATGGCATGAATAGCCATTCGTACAAGCCATCTGCACCATGGAACGCCGTCTTCCGCACGTCCTCTTTCATTATCCTAATTTGGTTAAACCCCTGTCTTAAGTACAGTGTGCTAAAGATCTCCCCTGCCCCCAGTCAGTCAAAGATGTCTTCGGTTGTGGACATTGGGTACCTGTCGGGCACTGTCACCTTATTCAATGCTCTATAGTTCCCGCACATGCGTCTGCTTAGCACCTCCCCTAGCAGGTCCTTTCGGGCAGCTACCACCGTCGGTGTCGCATACTCTGACTCCGATCTCTGTATCGGCCCCGCTTCCATTAGCTCCCTGCACTTTTCCTTACAAATATCCTCGTCCCCAAGTGTCATCCTCCGCTTCCTCTGGAACACCGGCTCATCCGTCACCAGCTTCAACTCCATCTCCTTCACAGAACACTTCCCCAACTCCCATAAGGTGAACACGAATGCGTGCCTGTACCTTGCCATCACCTCTTGCATTGCCTCCTTTCCTCTCTCACTCATTGCATTCCCCACGACCCACACCGGCTCTTCCTTGGCTGCCATGCATGCCCATGCCCCCACCTTTTTCACCCTTGTCCCCTCACACCCTTGTCCCTTTTCCGCTTCCAGCACCAGCCCTCTCCACATCCGCCGCAGTAATCACTACATGACTTGTCCATCCATGGTCTGTCCTAATGCTCTCCTCCTTTCCTTTTCCGTCACCCCTGGTGCCTTTGTTACCTCCTCTCCGTACCCCATTGCCAATTCCCTTTCCAGCGCAGTCGGCTCCTCCCATTTCTTTGTCCTGCTGTCGTACACCATGCCTTCTCCTGGCAGCCCGTCTTCCTCTCTGAACCCAGCTGCTCCTTCGTACTCCACTAATGTCGGCCATGCCCTGCGCTCTGCCCCCACTTTGTTGCACGGGCATTGTGTCTCATGCCTGCCCTTCCTAACTGGCGCCGCCATCCTGCCGGGCTCTAAAATCTCTCGCACGGTCTTGCTCCAGTCCCTGCGTATCCCATCCAGCTCCTGCTGCAATTGCTCATCTGACACGACGTTCTGCCAGTATCGTCTGACACGATGAGCTCGTGCCCCCAGCCTGGCCGCGTCACATCTCACTCCCTTCCCTAGCTTCTTGTCACTAACTCCCGAACTTTCCTGACAGGCTCCCTGCGGTCCCCTTCCAGGTCTAGGTGCTCCAGCAGGTACACCACCTTCTCTTGCCCTTCCTTGATCCAGTCTATGATGCACAGCAGATTCACCAGCAGCGCCCCTCTTGGATCTCCCAATCCTTTGACTTTCCCTGCCCTCGACATGGCTTGGCACTCCCATCCTGCCACCAGCAGGTCCACATGCCCCCAGCTCCTCACTACCTCTCGTGTGATGCTTCTTACGTCAATCAATGTCCTTTGCATTGCTTTCACTATCACTGCCTCATCCAGTAGCTCTGGATACTCTTGTTGCAGCTTCCTCGCATGATGCTCTGCCATCTTCCTCACCTGTTCATTATTTTCCACATATATCATTCCCTCACGGCCATTGCTGCCCTAAGTACCGCTGCTAGCCCTGCTCCTATTCCCCCGAATAGCTCTACCAGCTTTATCGGTTCCTGCCACGCATTGGCCGCTGCTGCCTTGCCCACGAGTCCTGCTCTCTCTCTCTCTCCCTTGTCCCTGTCTGCTCAGCCGTATATGCCCTCCTAGGCTCCTACTTTGTGAAGGATACCGGTAGTTCTCCCGTCTTGCTCCCCCGCTCCAAATACTGCTTCCGGAACTTTACCTTCTCCTTCCACGTGCAGATTGTCATCCCCACTCCCCAGATCAAGTCCGTGCCTAGCAGTACATCAAAATCTTCTGAGTCTGAGATTCCACATTGCAGCCTTATACTGGTCTGTTCCTCCCTCCTCGGCATCAAGACTATCTCCACTGGTGTCTTGGTGCACGGCAGCCACTTGGGCTCACCTCCCTCTGCTATCATGACTAACATTCCTCGTTTTATGTGCTGCCTTGGCCCGGTCAACCCAGCTTCTCTGCCAGGCGCCTCCCCAGCATCACACTCTATGCCCCAGTATCTAAGATCGCGGTTCTTGCCACTTCTCCTCCCACTGCCACTGTCCCCGCTCCTGCTACCAGCACCGCGTCGCTTGACTGGCTAGCCGCTCCTTGGGATGCCTAGCCGGCTCCTCTTCCCCTTCACCCTTCTCCTCTGGTGCTCACTTTGGCTTGCTCCTCTCCTTAACCATGTGTTCCTTTCTCCCATCACTGCCCCCGCTACGCAGGCCCAACTCCTCTCGGCTGCGTAGCACCATGAAGTTGTACTCAGGCTCCGGCTCCTCTATCACCTCTGCTTCGTCATCCTCTTCCCTTGCATATAACCCTGCCTCCTTCTCCTTCTCCCCCCCCAGTGCCTGCAGCTGTGCCTGCAATCTCCCGATCTGCCCTTCTATCTCCTCTGGCGTCCTCCTTGGCCCTCCCGTCTGTTGGTAGCAGTCTTTCCCCTTATGCCCCCGCTTCCCACATACCTCACAGGTCGGTGCATCTGGACAATCCTTTTGTCTGTGCCCTGGCTTCCCACAGGTGTCGCAATTCCTACAATTTCTCATCAAATGCCCTGGTTGCTTGCATTGGTGGCAGGTGCGTGTCTCAGCTCCTCACTCCTGTCGGCTCTCTTCTCTCCCTCATGTCTCATGTATCATTGCTGAAGCCCATGCGGGATTCTTCCTCTCTGTCGGCCTCGGCAGATACACCTCATACTTTCTCTACGCCAGCTCCACTCTCTCTGCTAGCTCAAACACCTCCTTAGGTGTTGCGTCCGCTCCTAGCTCATAGACTCTCATTCTCAGTCCTCCTGCCAGTCCCTTGTCCAACCCATTCAGAAACTTACTAATGATCATACTGCTGTCCGTGCACACCACGTCTTCCGCTAGATTCATCAACCGCCCATAATACGTCAGTAGGGATTCCTCGTCCCTCCTCTTGAACTCCTGAAATTCTTTGATGCGTGCTGCTGTATGCCCAGGGAATTGCTTCCTCAGCCGCTCCAGGAACAGCACCGTCGGGTCCTCCTCTTCCTCATCTGCTCTTCTCAGCCACTTCCCCATCTTCATGCGATACAAGGTTTCTGCTTCCCCCCCCAGCGTGTTTGGCAGGCTTAGGAAGAAGTCTATGGGATCCATCCCGCTCCGATCACACCGGTACTTAACGTTACTTATCTGCATCAAGTAATTCTTGAGGCTTGGGCCTGTGCTCTCATTCCCTGTGAAGCGTACCAGCACCTCCACCCGTGGCGCTGCCGTCGCGCCCCACCTCCCCATATCCCAGCTCCCAGATCCTCCCCGATCTGACAGAGCAGCCCCCCGCTGCTTTCCTTTTTCTCCTCTGCTTCCTGCGCTGATCCCGTACAGTGCTCGTTCCAACCCCTCACGAGCCGCTCTAGCCTCGCTCGATCCCTCTCCATGTTGCCGCAGCCTCCTAGTTCCAATTGGACTCGGGCTTCGCCTCTGGTTGTCTTCGCAGTCTCTCCTGTACCTTTCTTGATCTTCCCATCGTCTATCTCTCTGCACAGGAGAACGTTCTTGGCGATGCCGCTCTTGCTCCCTTCGCTGCTGACCTCCTCCTTCTGCTCTGGAGCCGTGCGGTGATTGCCTTCCCTGGCCCCTTTCTCATCCTTCTCCGTGGCGCCCCCGCTCCCACCCAGGCGGGCTTCACTGGCGTCGCTCCTCGTAGTCCTGCTCGTCTTCTCGCTTTCCCAATCTGCTTGCCGTCCTCCGCCCATTGCCATGCGCCGTCTGCGGTCATATCCTGGCTCGGCTCAGGTGAGCGGAAGACACCTGCTGACGCCCTCTTTCCTTCTTCCTCTCCTTGGCGTGCCCCTGTTTGGCGCTCCACTCCCCGACGCTCCTTTGTGTCATCTCTTCGCGCTGCCCGGCAGGTGAGCGCTCTCCATTCCTGTCTTCTTCGCCATCCTTCCGCGCCTTCCCACATCGGACTCGCTCCCTTTCATCCATTTTCTTGCACCCTTGCCTTCCTTCTTCCCGCGTAATAGGGAAATTCACCCCATTGACGGCGCTGTCACACCTTCTGCCGCCCCGCGCAGTGGGGGAACCGTCGTTGTCGGCGATGTCGTGATTTCCGCCGCCCCGCGCAGTGGGGGAACCGTCATCGTCGGCGATGTCGCGCCTTCCACCGCCCCGCGCAGTGGGGGAACTGTCGTCGTCGGCGATGTCGCGCCTTCGCCGCCCCGCGCAGTGGGGAACAGTCGCCGTCAGCGATGTCGCGCCTTCCGCCGCCCCTCACAGTGGGGGAGCCTTCGTCGTCGGCGATGTCATGCCTTCCGCCGCCCCGCGCAGTGGGGGAACAGTCGCCGTCAGCGATGTCGCGCCTTCCGCCGCCCCTCGCAGTGGGGGAGCCTTCGTCGTCAGCGATTACACGCCTTCCGCCGCCCCGCACAGTGGGGAAACCATCGTCGTTGGCGATGTCGTGCCTTCCGCCGCCCCGCGTAGTGGGGAACTGTCGTCGCCGGTGATGTCGCACCTTCTGCCGCCCCGCGCAGTGGGGGAACCGTCGTCGCCGCGATGCCGCGCCTTCTGCTGCCTCGAGCAGGCTGGGGCTCTTCCCCTTCCTCCTCATCACCCTGCTCGCTCGTAGTGTGCACATCCACGTCGCCTTCGTGACGCCGTCCATCCATCCCGCACTGGCCTCCTGCCAGGTTCCACGGGTCGCTGATCATGGGCCGCCTCCACAATTCTGACCTGATGCGTAGATCTTCCCCGCTTTCTTCTCTTCGCACGCCCGTCGGCGTCACCGGATCCGCCCGATATGCAGCCTGTCGTGGCAGAGCGCATCGGCAATCTCCCACGCTCCCTCGAGCGCCTCATCCGCGACGGAGATCGTTCCCGCCGTGAGTACGTACGCTGCACGCGCAGATTGTGGCGATCCATGTCGCTGGTAAGCTCTTCTCTCGCTTTGTGAGAGATTCCTGCTCCCACAAGCTGGCTGCCCTTAGTGGCGTATCACCTAGCTACCGTAGTTACCTTAGAGTGGTGAAGTAAATCCACTATAGTGAGCAAACAAAGCGAGAGAGAACAGGTTCAGTTGGCTAGGCTAGGCTACTTTATTCCCACTCTGAGTTTAGGCAGTTGCCACCACCTTGAGTTGGGTTCGGGTCGCCTGTGGCCCTTATTGGTCAATGCAGATTTCCTGTCCCTCGAGGCGCTTTGGTCCTCTTCCCAATGTTCCCAAATCCCCAGGCCACCAACTTCACGTCATTCCCCTAGCCCAAGCAATCCCCCATGCTAGAGTCACATAACCCAACCGTACACCCATCTACACCCTTCCTAGCATGCAGCAAAATCTATTGTTCTTACCATTATATTGGTGACAAATATCGGGGGCGGAGTTTCGGGGTTATGGGCAGGCGGAGGTTTGGGTGTCGAGTAAAACTAGGTCGTCGGGCTGGTAAGTGACAGGTCCGTGGTGGCGGTTGGTGTTGCGTTTAGCGATTATGTTGGCCTTTTTAATTGCGTCGGCTGCCCGGGTCCGTGTTGATTGTAAGATTTCTGTGAACTGTTGCGCGCGTGGTACTGGGTTATCGGGATTCGGGGTCATGGTACTGTAGGGTCTTGTCCGTAGTTCAGGTAAAACGGTGACTGTTGGGTCGTGGCGGATGGTGAGTTGTTGTACGCGAATTTTATGAGTGGTAGTTGCTGTTCCCAGGTGGTCGGATCGTCGCACGTGGCTCGGATGAGTTGCTCCATGGTCTGATTTGTCCGTTCTGTCTGTCTGTCGGTTTCGGGGTGGTACGAAGAATTAAATGTGCCATTTTCGTCATCCGATCGACGACGACCAGGATCGCTTCGTTCCCACTTGTTCCGGTCGGTAACCTTGTGACGAAGTCCATCGTCACCTGCTGCCAAGCACGCTCTGGGGGTGGTATCGGCTGCAACTGTCCTGCTAGCCGCTTCCGTGATGATTTCATGAGTTGGCAGGTGGGACACGATGCCACGTGACGCTGCACGTCGGTCAGCATTTCGGGCCAGTAGTAGTACCGCTGCAGCTGCTGCCGTGTTTTTTCTACTCCGAAATGGCCTGAGGTAACTCCGTCGTGTGCCTCTTGTAGTAGTAATTCCTGTAGTAATGTGTAGCTCGGTACCCAGATTCGGTCGGTGCCGGCTTTACGTAATAAACTCCCTTTGCTGCTACGAATTTCCTCCTGTGAAGAATGGGTCAGTCTGATAGCCGTGGGTAAATAGTCCTGTCAGTAGTGGGTTGGTCTGGGCGAGTAGTATGGCGTGGATTTGGGCCGTGGGACGGGTTAGTGCGTTGGCGATGTTCGATGCCCCCTTTTTGTAGATGACCGTGTAGTGATAATTGGACTCAAGGAAGTCGAGCCAGCGAATCTGTCGTGGGTTGAGGTGGGGCTGTGCACGGAGGTACTGTAGTGATTTATGGTCTGTCCGTACTGTCATGTCTGCGCCGGTCAAGTAACAGCGCCACACTTTGAACGCATGCACGATCACGAGCATTTCGCGATCGTGTATCGGGTAAATTTTCTCGGGCGGATGCAGTTTTCGTGACTCGTATGCGATGGGCTGTAAACCGTTGCCGAAATCCTGTAGTAGTACGGCTCCAATGGCGATGTCGCTTGCGTCGGTAACTACTTCAAATGTGCGGTATCAAAATAGTAGCATGAGTAGGAGGGGGGTTTAAGTTAGGGCCTAGGCTTAGTAGCCTATGCCAAGGTGGTGTCGAGAAGGTTGTGCCAAGTCGAGAAAGGAAGTGGTTTCACTAAAGGGCCAAAGGCCCAAGTTATAAAAGAGACAAGTAAGGAGGGGTGCACCACAAGCAGGACAGTAATATAACTACACTACAGCTAGAACTACATGCAGTTATACAGAAATATATTCTGACACACACCCTAACTGCATGCAGGAATAGCCATGTGCATAACACCCCCTGAAGGGGTACACCCTGCGCAGCGGGAGACAACAGAGAGGAGTGAGAGGAGGCAGCGAGGCAACAGTTGCTAGATTGAGTCACACACCATCCACACCCCCTGAACTTCCCCACCACTTCACACTCCCCCCACAGCAGCAGGTGCAGCCGTCAGAGAGGAGGAGGCGTGGCGGCAGCTGCTGCTGCTGAAACACATCCGCCACCCCCTCACACTCCCTCTCCCCCACTGCTGCACCCGCAGCAGGGGGGATGGAGGAGAAGAGGGGGGGGGGGGGGGGGCGGGGGGGGGCTGGTGCTGTTGATCCATTCCTGCCACCCCCCAACACCACTCTTGAGTCCCCCCAACACCCTCCCCCCCCCCCTTCCCCCACCCAAACTGCTGCACGCGAAGTAGGAGTGGGAGAAGGAAGTGGGCGGCGGGGACGACAGGAAGCAGGGCAGCGGGGCCCCCGCGTGATGGGCAGAAAAACCGTCGCACGCTGGGGGGCGAGCGACGGGCAGAAACCGCCACACGCCCAGGGCGTGCGACGGACAGAAAGCCGA
>CANJKZ010000910.1:617500-670000 GCA_947471745.1 Closterium sp. Naga37s-1
GACAAGCTCATATTCCAACAGGTGAGAGTTGAAGGATGAGGGAATTCATTTTAAAAAATGGCGGAGTGATGAATGTACTTATGGTCCTTGTGTCCCTGGTGAGAGACTGTTGATTAGTAGCAGTAAGTATAGTACGCTGTTTTTCAATCTCATATCCCTGGTGATGATGAGAGACAGTTGATGGGTAACAGCAAGTACAGTACGTATAGGTTGTTCTAGTTCTTTTAACCTTGGCGAGCGACAGGTAACCTCCTAGCCCCGAACCACTATGTTGACCGGCCCTCATATGACATGTTGCTGAGGTGACCCTGATATGGCGTTGAGGTTACCTTGATGTGACATTGCTTTGACTAAGACTTTTCATGTCATTACAGTGAAATGAACCTCTTAGCACTCTCGTAATACTCTCATCATCCTCTCATCCTCCTCTCATCCTCCTCTCATCCTCCTCTCATCCTCCTCTCATCCTCCTCTCATCATCCTCTCATCCTCCTCTCATCATCCTCTCATCCTCCTCTCATCATCCTCTCATCCTCCTATCATCATCCTCTCATCCTCCTCTCATCATCCTCTCACCGTCATTGTCAGATAGCTCGCAAGCTGGGTTTAACAGGAGCTGCTGCATTGCCCAAGCGAGCCATTCAGGTACCTGCCATGCATTTTATGCTTCAACTGAGTGTTTGTAGGACTAACATGCTGCAAATTATCTGTACATGCATGTGAATGCTTTGCTGCTAAAGGTTTTCTTGGTCCATCTCTGCTTTGCTCAAACGTTACAATATTTACTTGCAATGTTTTTGTGATTCTGTACCCGTTTCACCTGTACCATGATACACTCCAGTTCGGATCGCGCATTGCAAAGGAAGCCAACAAGAGGGACTTCGGAAGTAATCGGGCTGCTAATTCAGCAGCAGTTGGTGAAAGATCCATTTTTGTTGGCACTTGACTTGAACCCACTGCAATTATAGTACATTTTATGTGCATACATTCTATTGACTGCGCCTTGTTAGCACCTCGGATGCAACGTGACATGAAATGTTCAGCTATCAGAGGAGATTAAAACGTCAGCAGCAAACATTCGTTATTCAGGGGGATTGGTTGGGAGTCTATGTAGACATTATTTATTGGCGTTTATGAACACCTTGAGTTGATGTAAAATCTAAAGCTAAGGCTTCTACGATTTTTGTTCGATGGAACAACAGTGCAGCTGATACCTCTGACATGGCATCACTAGGTGCATGTTCCAATCACGGACGACATCGCCGATGACTAGGCTGTGGAGTGGATGCCTCTTGATTCCTACATGGCAGATTTCCACTGGCGGGATTCTCTTTGTCGACCTAGCAGTCCGACCAAAAGGGCGAAATGACGCGCATTGGCGGAAATATTTTTTGTCTCAATTGCATCGACCTAGATTACTCTGACATCCCCACGTGGGAGTTTCCCTTAATTGGATGGACCGCGTTTGCGCCCGCCCCCCCACCCCGATTTTCCCGCCCCTCCTCTCCGAATTCGGGCAGCTGTGCTGAAGTTATGATATATCACAAACAGTCGCGATTTCAACCTAGAATTTCGTGGAATCACAAACAGTCACGAATACATGCTTTCCACATCATGCCAAATCCTCCAGGTCGTTGTGGCGAGCCACATCAGCTTTTGCACTAGACTCTTGATAATTTTGGCGGCTGCATCTCAA
The DNA here is from genome assembly GCA_947471745.1 of Closterium sp. Naga37s-1. Lineage (NCBI taxonomy): Eukaryota > Viridiplantae > Streptophyta > Zygnematophyceae > Desmidiales > Closteriaceae > Closterium > Closterium sp. Naga37s-1. The sequence continues at coordinate 619,197 of CANJKZ010000910.1, forward strand.
TCTCAAAAGGCTCGTATGCACGTTGATTGTATCATATTTTTAGGACTAGCCCAAAAAGCGCAGGAAAATATATGACAAAAAAACCATAGTTTTGTTTGAAGTTTATAATATATTTGTATTAAGTTTTCCATGAAACATATAAAAAGACTCTATATTTTTTTTATTGATTTATAATAATATTAATTCATAGGAAAAATAAAATTAACTTTCTTTAAATAAGGTAGAGATTTTGTTTCAATGTACTGATTTGTAGTATGAAGAGTAGAAATATGAATATCCGATTAAATTTTTTAAAAAAGCTATATGTGAAATGCAGTGGCATACCATTGATAAAAATACATTAATGCTAAAAATCTCACCAAAAATCAAATTTATTATATTTATTATGCTCAAGATATTACTAATTACAGAATTTATCATATTTTAACTACGTTTGTCACTTTGGCGCACGAAATAAATCACCAGTGTTCTGTCCAATCAGTTGTCGCTCGCATGTTGAAATCTTTGAGTTACGAAAAAACATGTATTCGTGACTGTTTGAGATTACACGAAATTCGAGTGGGTGCCCGAATTTCGGATGGGAAGGCTGGGAAAATCGCGCGGAAAGGGCGCGCGCAAACGCGGTCCATCTAATTAAGGGAAACGCCGACGCGGTGAGGTCGGAATAATTTAGGTCAATGCAATTAAGAGAAACAAGATTTCCGCCGATGCGCATCATTTCGCCGACCGAAAGAGATGGCGAGGCCCACGAGGCTCAATCCAAGGGACAGGGGACCATCCAATCACACATTCAGCTGCCTGCAAGGCAGCCTCGTCACATTCCGCTTGCTGCAACATTCGTGCTTCCCCCAGGCCAGGAAAAACTATCTTGCATCCCCCCAATGTTCCCCCAGTTCCCATGTTCACCTTCCGCAATGCGCCCCCCTCGCTCATTCCTCCCCCCCCCCCCCCCCTTCCTTTCTCCTCCTTCCCTCCTTCGCTCATTCGTCCTCACTCATCATCCGCTTCCGTCGATAGCCGCTTCCCCCGCCTCCTTTCTCTCGTCCCCCACCCCCCTCCCGCTTCCGCCAAGAGTCATCCTGCTCCTGAATCCTGATGCAGACAAGCTCGCGACAAGATAAGAGCAGAGCTTTTTCAATGCACAATTCAGTCTGTTTGGCTGATCCGATCCTCCTCTCTGCTGCTCTCTCGATCCCTATCAGCAATTCCTCTAGCCTCTTGCTCGTCTGCAATCATGGCTTGCGCCACGGCCTCCACCCTCACCGCGACCACCCTCAAGGGTGCCGTCGCGCTCCGCAAGTCGGAGCTCCTCGGGAACCCAGTCTCCGTCGCTCCCTCCAAGGCCAAGGCCGTCCGCGCCGCGCCGGCCGTCTCCGCCATGTACCAGGACTCGGCCTACAACTTCCAGAACTTCAAGTTCCAGCCGATTAAGGAGTCGATCGTCGCGCGCGAGATGACGCGTCGCTACATGACCGACATGATCACCTACGCGGACACCGACGTGGTCGTCGTTGGCGCGGGATCCGCCGGCCTCTCCTGCGCGTACGAGCTGAGCAAGAACCCTAACGTCAATGTCGCCATCATCGAGCAGTCCGTGAGCCCCGGCGGTGGCGCGTGGCTCGGCGGACAGCTCTTCTCCGCCATGGTCGTCCGCAAGCCCGCACACCGCTTCCTCGATGAGCTCGAGATCGCGTACGACGAGGAGGAGGACTACGTGGTGATCAAGCACGCGGCGCTCTTCACCTCCACCATCATGAGCAAGCTTCTCGCGCGCCCCAATGTGAAGCTCTTCAACGCCGTGTGCGCGGAGGATCTCATCATCAAGAACGGACGTGTAGGTCCCCGAAATTCGTCACTCCCTTCACTGAAATTCCTTTTCCGTAACGTTTCCGCAACATCGTTTTCCGCAATTTACTTTTCCGCAACTTCCTTTTCCGCTCATATCTGCAACAATTCTGCAACCAGCTTCAATTCTCTCCCAAGTTCCGCACAGCCTAATAATTTTCCGCTCTTTGTTTGATTTTTTCATGTACAGGTGAGCGGTGTGGTGACCAACTGGGCCCTCGTGTCGATGAACCACGACACGCAGAGCTGCATGGACCCCAACGTCATGGAGTCCAAGGTCGTCGTGTCCTCCTGCGGCCACGACGGGCCCTTCGGCGCCACCGGCGTGAAGAGGCTCAAGAGCATCGGCCTCATCGACAAGGTCCCCGGCATGAAGTGCCTGGACATGAACATTGCTGAGGACGCCATCGTGCGTCACACCCGCGAGGTCGTCCCCGGGATGATCGTCACCGGCATGGAGGTCGCCGAGGTTGACGGCGCTCCTCGTATGGTACGGATCTGAGCCTTTCGCCGTTGGTTTTTTTGCCGGTGCAGAATCTAATTCTTTGCCTTGTGCTCGCCGATGCGCTCTGGTGGTGCGTGTGTGTGTTTCCCCCTTTTTTTCCCCTGTTTTTGTTGCTTTGTGTGAGCAGGGTCCCACCTTCGGTGCCATGATGGTGTCTGGACAGAAGGCGGCTCACCTCGCCCTCAAGGCCCTCGGCCTCCCCAACGAGGCTGACGGTTCGGCCTCTGACCTGTCCGCTCGTCCCGAGCTTGTCCTTGCCTCTTCCGACGACACCCCTGCCTCTGCTTAAGTTTCTGTTTGTTTCTTTACCAGCACTAGGGGTGCCTAGCCCGGGGCTCGGGAAGGCTGAGAACACACCCTTACCACCTGACCAGGGTAATGCCTGCGAAGGGAAGTGCATGGTCTGTGTAAATGTGTGTGCTCGCTTGCTCGTTTTTACATAGACTGAAGCACTGGGGGTGCCTCGGGAGACTAGAGCTCCCTATGGCTGAGAGTATACCCTTACCACCTGAACAGGATAATGCCTGCGAAGGGAATGTGCTTTGTTTCAAATGGATAAATTTCTGGTCGATCGTGTTCCACGTCTCAATCCATGAAGCCATACGGCCATAATCATAACCTGGCAATGTCAACCATTTCCGAGACGTCCTACATCCATCACGACTAATTCTCATCCCTCGCGACTGCTAATACTTACGATTTCTAAGACATCCAGTTTGACTGCACTAGGCCCCGTACATTCGCTGACGAGACTCGAGCATCTATCCGCGAGACTCGTAGCCCTGGCAACCTTAGAACGAACACACCGAGTTTAATCTAGACACCCGTTCAGTGTGACCACGTACGTGATTCAGCACAGCTCTTCAGCAAGACTCTTCATGATTCAGACAGTTCTATTCTCATGACAAAACTAACATATTCTGTACGAGCACCACTAAATACGTCATTTAGCACGAGTCTGTATTGTATGTCGGTTTAGCTGCCCCCTCTTTTGCCACGCCACAATTCTAGCCTCAAATTCTGCAATTCATTGCTTCACGTCATACATAGCCTCACACCAGACATTATTCAACACCAGCAGACCTCTCCCGGCAAGTCCTTTGATTCAGTTTCTGACAGATCCCTAGAGTTGGCAAGCATTTCTCTGCCTCTAATTCCTCGGCAGGACCCTAGCATCATTCAGCTATCCTTAGGGAGACCCTAACACCCTTCAGGATTCTTCAACAGGACCCTAGCATCCATCAAAATTCCTCAGCAGAACTCTAGCATCGTTCAGAAATCCTTAGCAGGACCCTAGCATAGTTCAGGAATCCTCAGGTAGACCCTAGCATTCTCTAAGATTTCGCAGCATGACCCTACCATGCGTCAAGCTTCCTTAGGAGGACCCGAACATCTTTCAGGATTGGTGAACATGGCCTTAGACATTCGTAGGCACGGCCGTAGGCGTTTGCCAAAGGTAAAGTGTCATTTTACTTAGATTCATATATCAGCGTAGCAGTGGGCCTTCAGTGCAACGACTACTGACATTCTGAAACTGTACTAACTGCTTTGGCCATCACCATGAACAAACTCACTCATGGCAGTACCATCCCTGAATCAACTGTACCTCGCACAGCCCTAGACAGTACTCATTGAAACACACATGTTTTTATTTTTTCCAGTGTGACCACAGTCAATATTCAACACAGTTCACCAGCTAAACTTTTTGAAGTCCATGTACAAAGGGCTGTTCAATCCGGAAAGATCTATACCATTCACAGCACAACCCTTAACACCACTGAACTGAAGACACTATACAGCTGATACTCTTTTCCCTCTGCTTTAGATGCAGTTCAGCATTTCTCAAAACTGCCTTCTGATCCGATCTTAGCATTCATACGGTATTTTCTTCTGTAGCGTTTCTCATTATGGTGCTAAGCATTTTCAGCATGAGCCAACATACACCATTTCAGCGAAACTTACACACTATCCAATGCTTTCAAAGATTCCCCGGTCGTCACCATTGTATTTTCAGCAAGTCCTTGAGCAGCTAACACGTCTTCATTTCATCAAAATGCTGCCTTTTTTCAAACATTCTTACCACTGTTGTGCCATGCTCTGACCACAGGCGTGCCTCGGGGCGACTGAATGGCATGGTCTTATATTGCTTCTCATCATGCTCTTTCTGCCTTTAACCTTTGAAACATGACATCTCCACGTCCCTAATGTTCCACATTGATTTTTCTGTCGGTTCTGCTGCTTCCCATGATTACTTTCTAAGCGTTGGTTGACCTCTACTAATTTTTGGGCTGTTACCAAGTGTTGTCTCCTTCTATCTCAGTTCTATCACTATTCTCATTGAACCGTCCTTTCTACCCATGTGGGTGTTTCCCTTGACCCCAGATTTCAAGGGCTTCGAGTGTGAAATTCGCCAAACCCCCTGACCCCGCCATATCCTCTTCTCTTGCATCACCTCCTCTCCCATCCGATTCCCCTTTCTCATTCCCCTCCTCCCATTTAAATACACTGCCGACCCTTCTCCCTCTCTAAGCCCTCGTCTTCTTCTCAGCCTTACCCAATTTCGATTGCCGTGTTTTGGCTGTGAGGGATTCTTCATCCAGTCTGCTTCCCCCTTACAAAGCTCACTGTCACATTTCACTCCCATTCTGTGTTTTGAGGCAACTCAAAGCACACCTGAACCGCCATGCTTTGCTTGTGAGGGCTGCTTAATCCTGTCTGCTTCCCCCTTACTAAGCTCACTGTCACATTTTACCCCCATTCTGTGTTTTGAGTCGACTCAAAGCACAGCTGGACTGCCGTGGTTTTCTTGTGAGGCTGCTTCATCATTCAGTCTGGGAATCTGAACACTCTTCCTCACCAGATTGGGAATCTCTCAGAGCTGGAGCAGCTGAAACTTCATTCTTGGCCCAAACTGGCGTGCCTGCCTGATTCCATGTCCAAGCTCGTCGACCTCTACAATCTTGAAATCGTAACCTGCCCGGTTTTCGATTAAAGGATCAATGCGATTCCTGGGCTTCCTCGTGTGAAGATTGTACGGGAGAGCAGTCGAGAAGAGTGGGCAAGCGACGACGAGTGGGGAAGCGACGACGAGTGGGCAAGCGATGACGAGTGGGGAAGCGACGACGAGTGGGGAAGCGACGACGAGTGGGCAAGCGATGACGAGTAGCAAGTGATGACGAGGGGCTGCTGTAGATGCAAAAAGAGTGTCTATGTATGCACGTGGGTGCGTTGCGTACCTAGTAGATGATTCATTGTCAAGAGATGATTCATTGGATGATTCATTGGGTACCTAGTCGATGATGCTCGTGGGTGTCTATGTGTCTATTGTGTCTATTCATTCCTTAGCTACCGTATCCCTTGGCTCTTGTATTCATTCAGTGTTTGCGTCTCTTCCCTTACCATCCCATCCCATCTCATCCTATTCAGCACTCCCATTCCATCTTTTCCGTACTAAAACACACAGCCAGGACTTCACACAGTTCACCAGTAGGGTGCCAGTAACTCCACAGTTCCCATATTCACACACACAGACCAGGAACTCAGAAACTGCCATTCTGCGGAACCAGTGTGCTCACGAATCTTGAGGAAACTGATTACTTCATATGGGATTCAGCAGCTCTTTTTATACCAAAACAGAAACCAGGCACCAACTTGTTTCAATGGCATTTGGATGTGGGTGACTTGACTGTACCACAGCTCGCGATTTAGAGCCAAGCACTGTGCAGCGTGCTTTTCACTGTACGGGGCGGCTATACTTGCTTGTCCCACCTTTTCCTCGACGTCCACCTGATTGTGATGAAGATGTTGGGGAATTCAAGAAAGCGGGTTGCATGAATGGAACAGTGGGGAGGGCGGAGGGGAGAGAGTTGGTAAGGGGGGAACGTGGGGTGGTATTGGTGCAAGAGCTACATCTGTGGCCATGTGTGCGAAGTAGACAATCTCGCTCATAAGTGAAAAGGCTTGTTTCAGAAAGTGACACACAAGTGAGTGGGAGTGGTAGTGCGTGCATGTGAGAGTAAATGGCTGGGGCTGGGGGAAGGGGCCCAAGAGGGGACAAGGGGGTGGGGGATAGGGGGAAAGAAATGGGGAGGAAGGTGCAAAAACGAACAGCCTTACAGAAATGATATGCACTTTCCTCTGCCTTTCCTCCTCGTGTCTCATACATTCTGTGGATGTATGTACCCTCCTTATGCCCAAATGTGGCACACCACGAAAGAACCACTACCAGCTTTTGCATATCTTCTCCTCTTGCTCCTCCTCCCACGGTACTCACTTTGAGCACACCCTCCCCTTCACTCACCACCCTCCTTCACTCACCACCCATACCTGCTTCAAACAGCCACCCTCTTCAAGAACTCTCACCTGTTTTCACACCGAGGGCGTTTCCTAACCCTGCTGCTGGCAGGGCTGGGATGACTTGACCGACCATGGGTTCCTCGCCTTGTACTGGTCGTCTGCGCTAAATTCTCTCGAATTGATGGTCTCTCCCGGCGCTTCCCAGTTAATGTCTTCTCCAGCCGTCTCCCGTTTCTACTCGGTTTGTTTGCGAGCCGCTTCTCCCGCATGCTGCGGGCCTCGTCTCCCCTCGCGTGCTTCTCTGCAATGGCAGCCACTCGCTCTGCCTCATTGGGCCATTTCTGGACGGATTGAAGGCAGCAACAGGGAACAAGGTAGGACGATGGGTGAAAGCAGGGTTTCGAAACGTAATCAGAACAGCCTAAGGCAGCCTCTCGCTCTGCCTCATTGGGCCATTTCTGGACGATTGTAAGGCAGCAACGAGAACAAGCCAAGGTGGTCAGTGAAAGAGCTGGAACAGTCAGTGGAGGTAAGGGTTGTGGCATCTAAACGAAAAACTGGCAATTTCAGTGAAAGCTCGAAAAGTGGCAGGTTGAGATGATCACTCAGAAAAACGGCTGTTGAGATTTTCATGCACGAAAAATGGCTCATTCCATGCATATGTTTTCCCCAACCAACCCTTATGATTCTGCATGTACATGTTTGCCCTGTGTTATATAAACAAAATGCACACACAGCATCGGATACCGACCCTTCACTAGACAAATGCATGCACACGTTGGGATTAGAGTAGACAAATTCACCTGTCGAAATGTCTTATGTCTGTACAGTACTCTCCCCTTTACAAGTAGCTGCGTCATAGGAGCCAGCGCATGTGCACCCGAGGTCCAAATAACCTCCACCTGAAAGAAACTTCAAACAAAATAAAGCTCAGTTGGATTTGGAAAAACAGAGTGAGTAATGGGTACGGTGGCAAACGCATGGACTTCTACGAGTCAACTGTAAGCTGCCACTTTCGCTAGAAAAAGTGTGTGCTTACAGTGAACGTGTGCTGCTGCTTCTTCACACCGTAGCTCTCACTGACCACTCTCCCTGCCATCAACCGATACCCTCCATGCGTTGCCTTCCTCTCATGCCTGCATGGGTCATCTGTTGGCGTCAGTTGCTATCCGTTGCCATGCACATGAAACGTGCAGCACATACAGGCACTAGAATAAGGCACAAATCTGAGGTTGCATGACATGGACAACAGGCATGGGCAACAGGCATGGGCAACAGGCATGGGCAACAGGCATGGGAAACAGGCATGGTATGCCATGGGCAACAGGCATGGGCAACAGGCATGGGCAACAGGCATGGGCAACAGGCATGGTATGCCATGGGCAACAGGCATGGGCAACAGGCATGGGCAACAGGCATGGTATGCCATGGGCAACAGGCATGGTATGCCATGGGCAACAGGCATGGGCAACAGGCACGGTATGCCATGGGCAACAGGCATGGGCAACAGGTATGGTATGCCATGGCAGGATTGCATGGCACATACGTGGCCGCATTCCACAGTATCAAACAGCAACCATTCCGGGCGTGGTGGTAAAAAGGCATATGGCAGGCATGCTGTGAAGCAAAAGCGTGCTGCAATATACCTCCCCCTTGCACTATGTGGCCGCATTACTACCTCCCCCTTACCTTTCACTCTCCTCCATTCCCATCCCTCTCCGCATGCAACCAAGCCAACCTTCTGCCCTTGTATTCACGGAGAACAGAGCTAATGAGATGAGATAACACAACCAGAAAAAGAGGTGACTGTATGGAAGCTGTCCCTGAGACCGGCCTTGAGACCGGCCTTGAGACCGATTTTAGAACCGACCTTGAGACTTACGTTGAGACTGATCTTGTGGGTATTCGTTGGTTAAATAGAACAACGTCGTTTCTGCAGACGTCACCTGTGGCATCATCACCATGTTGAATGAAACAGCAGAAAAGGAACATGCTTTGGCGTGGGACCCTGGTACGATGGTGCGGCAGTTGTGGATATAAGAACGTGCTTTGGCGTGCCATGAAGCAATTCTCTTGCATATGGTCCAGCTTTTGACGAGCATTAAAGTCCCTGTTCATTGGTTACCTGTGCAATTGATGAAGAAGGATGCACGTGGGTACTGGCGCTTGGCTGATTGGACGTCCTTGAGCCTGTCTTGGAGTGGGAAAGAAAACGAAGAAAATTTGACACTACATTAACCCTAAACGAGGGAAAACTGACTGTACCTTAGCAAAAAACGAAAAACATCGACTGTACTTCGACACCAATTGTAGAGATGTATCAAATGGAACAGAAAAGTGTTTCATATCTCCTTTCACGCTTGAGTTGCAATTTCCCCCACGCATTGCGTTCCCTGAAGCAGGAGACTCTACCCTGTTCAGATGAACAGGAGGGCGTTCGACAACTCAAAAGCGACACGTCTTTCTCGGACGTAACGAGGAGCTTACTCGTAATGCCTCTGAATGCGACTGATCAGGTCCGCCTTCGAGTCGCTCAGCCTTAAACCGTAATACCGCAGATAGGCCTTACAGAGGTCGCGGGTCAGCTTGCCCCACTCTCCCGCTGACGTGCGAGCCAATGATCCAAATGGGATCAAACAAATCAAGCACGGTTCAGGAAAAAAGGAAAAGAATCAGTCGGATGGTACGGGGTAAAATGTTATCAATGAAAACGGGTACAGGGTAGTGTTGGGAATGTACCTCGAATCAAGGATAACGCCTGCGTGTACGGATTGGATGGCAGAGAGGAGCCCCTGCAATCAGTCGAATTGCCAACTGCCTACTTTTCCAGACGTTTCGAGCTAGCAGGCTTTGGCAGCATGGAGTTGCTTCCTGTTCTTATACTACTTTCCGTTTTGCTGTCCGTTACCTTTCCGTTTTCGTCCACCAACCAGGACTTGTCAACGTCATTGCCCCTACTATCCCCGTTATTATCGACATCGCTGTCGAAATCGCTATTATTATAGCCAGGACTGTCACTATCCCTACTACTATTGCTGTAGCTGTCGTAATCCCTACTATCGCTATTGCTGGCAAATTCAAAGTCGCTGTCACTTAGCGTTTCAAATTCGTCATCACTAAGCGAAAGAGCTGTGCATGCGGACCCGCCTTTCGCCATGCTACAACCCTTCCAACGGTCATGCAGGTGTCTTCGTCTAAGCGAAAACCAATTCTAGGGGCTGGATGACATCAGACATGCAGCATAGAATTGCCGTTACTAGGAAAAGTATACTCCGGCGAGCCTACAACGGTACTGCCTTGATCGTCAGACGCATAGTCACACTCTCAGATCGCGAGCTCGGGAGATGCTATGATGGCAGTCAGTCTCATCGCCGTTTGAGACGCCAGTCATTCAGCCGCGTCAAGTTTGAAAGACTCGCGAGTCAGACGAGCGAGAAGATGTCAGTCGTCGAATCAAACACTCGTAACCAGCACATGGCGAGTTAGATAGTTTGGAACAGTTTGAAAGACTCGCCAGTCAGCCTTTGTTCAGATCACAACCAGCACATGACTGGAGACATATGAACGGCGAAACTAGCCATGGATGTTGGACATCACGATACATCACAGAACCGAAGCTGTAGCGTTTTGTTACCTTAATGTTAAGCAATGTTACCGTAATGCAAAGCTCGGTGACAAATCAGGCAGTCCCACGGTTCAAGAATGTCGCCAACAGTTCGCGCGGTCGGAAGTTGCGAAAGTTGAAATCCCGCTCACTTCGTCAGCACATCTGCAGACATGTGGATGCATTGGTGCTGAATGCAGCCAGTTTTGAATACCAGTCACTGCTCGCTAGACTACTACGCTTCCGTGCCCGGCTGTTCCCTCCGGTTCTCCGACCGGCTTCCACGTCCCCTAGTTCTCGAGGAACTTGGTGGGTGTTAGGCCGCCCGTGAGGTACTTCACATGGGATTTTTACTCAATGAATATTCGCAACAGAACTTTGAATACCACAATCCAAGTTCCAAGTGCTGAGCAGCAGATTTCCATCACTGTGCAGAAGTGCACTTCACGGTGTAGGGCAGGCCTGTACTTGCTTGTCCCGTCATTTTCGCACCTTTTGACCAGCAGGCCAGCTGATTGTGATGGGAAAGGAAGGAATGTTCAAGAAAGTGTGATGCATGAGTGGCAGAATGGGTAGAGGGGTGAAAGTTGGTAGACGGGAAAGAGGGGTGAAATAGGGACGAGAGGTTCATCTGTGTCATTGCATGTGTATGGTACGGGAGTAGGACTATGCGGCAAAGAGAGTATATGGCTGGGGGTGAAAGGGGATGTGGAGGGGGCGAGGGGAGAATGGGGGAGAGAGGGGGAAGGAAAGGAATGGGGAGGGGAGGAGCAAAACGAATAAACCATACAGAAAAGATGATGCTCCTTGCTCTGCCTTTCCTTCAGACTCTACCGGTTTCATCCATGCAATGGCCAAATGATGCACACCAAGAAGCACTACCACCTTTGCATCGCTTCTACTTCTGCCCTCGCACTTGCTCCTCCGCCCATAGCACTCTCTTTCAGCATGCCCTTCCATTCACTCATTTTTTAGTCCACACAACATCCCCAGCCACCACACTCACCATCCATGCCTGCCTAAGACACCACCTTTTCCAGGGAACGCCCACCTGTTTTCACACCGTGGGCGCTTTCTACCCCTGCTGCTGGCAGGGCTGGGATGCATTGACTAACCCTGTGGTCCCTGTCTCCCGCGTTTTTGTCAAAATGTTATGTCAGAGGTCCACTGGTGATCCCCGATTGATCCCAGGGAAGGGTTACAGGCTCGTTGTCCTCGGGGGTTATGGGCGCACGGACCCGCTACTTAACAAGCCCTTTTATCCCAATGGACTAGTGGTTGGGATTCTGACATGTTATAATGCTTACATTGTGTAGGCTGTAGTGGGGTAGCCCATAAGGGGTACAACCCAATTAGGGTTAGTACTTGTACCAACATTATGCTCAATGCATTCTTTCTCGTTCAGTATTCTGACATGGTTTCAGAGCAGGTCCTGTTCCAAGACCGTTTTTTTAGGGCCCACCACATAGCGCTGCCCCACTAGTCGCGTCGCCCTGCCCTGCCTGTCGCGTCGCCCTGCCCTGCCTGTCGCGTCGCCCTGCCCTGCCTGTCGCGTCGCCCTGCTGGCTGTCGCGTCGCCCTGCCCTGCTTGTCGCATCGCCCTGCTGGCCGTCGCGTCGCCCTGCCCTGCCTGCGCGTCGCCCTGCCCTGCCCGCGCTGAGCCGCCTTGCTGCCCGCACCGCCCTGCTGAGCGTCGCCCTGCTGCTCGCGCCGCCCTGGTGCTGCCCGCCCTGCTGCGCGCAGCCCTGCTGGCCGGTGCCCTGCTGCCCACATGCCGCCCTGCTGGCAGCCGCACCCCTGCCCGCACCGCCCTGCTCGCGCCGCCCTGCTACTGCCCGCCCTGCTGCGCGCCGCCCTGCTGGCCGACACCCTGCAGCCCACGCGCCGCCCTGCTGGCAGCCGCACTGCCCTGCCCTGCCCACGCGCCGCCCTGCTGGCCGCCGCCCTGCCCACCCTTGGCCGCGTGCCACTCTTCCCTAGCCGTGCGCCGCCTCTCCCTGCCATGCGCGCTTCCCTAGTGCTCGAGCGCCGCCCTGCCTGCGTGCTGCCCTGCTGGTCGTGCGCCACCCTGCTCTGCCCGCTATGGTTTCTCTCAGTGTTCTCACCTTCGATCATGAGGGCCGTCCGATCCAGTTCGATACATGGCTAGACGACTTACAGCTGTACCTACTGAGCGATGTCAGAATAGCTGTGCAGGAATGATTGACTAGCAAGCAAGGATGAGTACAAGTACTAGGTTTGACCTAAAGTGTTGTACTCAGTAGAGGCTACCCCAGTACAGCCTACACATACAAATGTAATTTGACACACCCCCATAGGCAAAGTGGGGGATAGCAAACACAACGAACGGTCACAAGACCAGACAAGCAAGAGAACAAAGCAAAGCAAAGCTCAGGGTGGATCTCAAGGACACCACACAATCTGAGCACAAGCAAGCGGCCACAAGGCCAGTTCACATGCAGAGTTATAATAGCAAGGCAGTACACTGATCACAACCTAGCAAAAGTAAACAAGCAGGTATAAATATATATACAAGTGTACAACAAGAGCAAGTCAAGCAACCAACAGGTGAGGCAGAGTGAGCACAAGCCCAAGAGCAGTGCAGAAATGCTGATGATCACCAGACCCAAGGGCCTTGGTGAACACATCAGCAGTGTCGACTCGCGCGGCCACGTAGGAAAGGCGGAGTTGACGATGCTGCTGCAGCTCACGCGCAAGGAAGTAGCGAAGAGCAATGTGCTTCGTTCTATGCTCCAGTCTCTGCTCGTGACAGAAGGCAAGCATTGCCTTGTTGTCGACGTACAGAGCTGGAGGAGAACGAGGCCGCTCCCCCAAGTCTGTCAGCAGGTAGGTCAGCCAGCGTAGCTCCTGTGCAGCCATGGCCCCAGCGTAGATCTCGGCCTCACAGCTGGAACTAAGCACAGAAGAAGAACAACTAGACCTCCACGAGACAGAACCAGAGCTAAGACTGAAGGTGTAACCCTGTGATAAACGCTGAGTCGCCCGGTCGTCATCCCAAGAAGCGTCGGAGTGTCCAGTGAGTACCACTGAACCCTGTCCTCCAAGCACGAGCCCCATGTCCGATATACTGCACAAGTAACGAAGTACCCTCTTCGAAACATCCCAGTGCACCTTTCGGTGTCTAACGAGAGCCACGTAGCGAGCCAGGAGGCTGAGAGGGTACGCGAGGTCAGGTCGTGTGCACGTCATCAGGTACATGAGGCAACCCACAAGCTCTGGGTACAGACCATTCGGCTCTACGGACTCGTCCGAAGGTGGACCTGAGAGCGAGTGGCCGGTAGACAGAGGAGTGGGCTGTGGCGAGGAGAACTGGAAGCCGAAGCGCTGAAGGACCTGGTGCACCATGTGTGACTGAGTCAGGGTGATGGTGCGCTGTGCTCTGTCCCAGGTGATCTGCAAGCCAAGATAGCTATGCAGCTCACCCAGGTCCGTGCAGGTGTGTCTCTCCTGCAACTCTGCCTTCACTAGGGCCAGCGCCTCAGTGTCAGCAATAGCAAAAACCAAGTCGTCAACATAGACTAGAATGCAGAACGGCCGCAGGGTAGTGTCGGTGCGTAGAAACAGCGACGGGTCAGCAGAAGAAGGAGCAAACCCAAGAGCCGCAAGTGGAGTCCTCAGTGTGTTGTGCCACTCTCGGGGCGCCTGGCGGAGACCGTAGACTGGCCGCCGGAGGCTCCACTGGGTACCCGCAGGAAACGACCCAGTGAAGCCGGGTGGGCGGCGTAGCCAGATCTCCTCGTGAAGGCTGACCTGTAGGAAAGCTGTGGAGAAATCGAGGGAGTGCAGCTCGTAGTCACGCTGTGCTGCAACGTGCAGCAGCACCCGAAGAGTAGTCATCTTCGGGGTGAGGGAGAAGGACTGGAAGAAGTCGACCCCCTGTTGCAGACTGAAGCCTCGAGCAACGTAACGCGCCTTGAAGGCAGGCGGAGAATCGGCGGCCGCTTCACTATGAAAATCCACATGCCATCAACTATGTTCGCCCCAGGAGGAGGAACCTCGTCGACGTAAGTGCCTGTCGACTTCCAAGAAGCCATCTCTGTGTCCATGGCTGTCTGCCACTGAGAGGAGCACTCACCCGCGATTGCCTCAGCGTAAGAGCGCGGGGTAGGGATGTCAAGTGCATCCGGGTCTCCCTCAGGGCAAAGCAGCATGGATTAGAAACGAGGTAAAGCGGCCGCAAGACACTCAAGCTCAAACTGTCTTTCCTCAAGTACGTCACTGCCAAGGGCAAGCTCACCCCCAACGGACGGAGGACAAACAAACTCAGACTCAGTGACAAGACTTGCGACGTAGTGGAGACGACTCCTAGCTGCAAAGTCGACTAGCTTAGTGACTAGGGAAAACGCTGCAGTAGACTCAAGGTCAGGGTCAGTGACGACAGTTGCCAGGAGACGAGTGACAGTAGGACTGGCAGCATGAGCAAGGTCGGACTCAGGGTTAGGAACGTGCGGAAGAGAGGACGCGGGAGGCTCAGGCAGGACAACACGATGTGGAACAGAGGAAGGACGAAGTGCCATACTGTGAGTGCCTGGGACAGCAGAAGGACGAGGACGGGCGACATGACGAGCACGAACAGGTGTGGAAGCACGAGTCTCAGGCTCACGACGCTCAGTCAGGGACTCAGTCACCTCAGTGTGAGGAGCAGGCGCAGGCAGCGGGGAGCCAGGCAGTAGCTGTGGCTGAGAATGGTCTGTCGGTGGATGCAAGAGGGGTAAAGGGAGGCCAGTGGAAGACGGGAGACTAAGAACCTGGCGAAGGACCGAGTCAGGCGGCGGCAAGGACGACTGCGGCTGCGGGTAGAAAAACGGTCTGCGAAGGGCAGTACCAGCAGCTCCAGCTCCTCCAGCTCCAGCTCCTCCAGCAGCTCCAGTAGCACCTCCAGCACCAGCAGCACCGCGAGCTCCGGCAGCGCCAGGACTTCTAGCTCCAGTAGTACCCCCAACACCTCCAGTGCCAGTAGCTCCAGTAGCACCTCCAGCACCTCCTGCACGAGCAGCAGCACCTGCTCCGGCAGCTCCAGCACCTCTAGTACGAGCACCTCCAGGACCAGCAGCTCCAGTACCTCTAGCACCTCCATTACCTCCAGCTTTAGCACCTCCAGCACCAGAAGTACCTCCAGCACCTCCAGTGCCAGCAGCTCCAGTAGCACCTCCAGCACCTCCAGCACTAGCAGTACCACCTGCCCTGGCAGCTCCAGCACCTCCAGCACCAACAGTACCACCTGCTCCGGCAGCTCCAGCACCTCCAGCACCAGCAGTACCTCCAGTACCTCCACTGCTAGTAGCTCCAATAGCACCTCCAGCACGAACAGCACCACCAGCTCCGGCACCTCCAGCACCTCCAGTACGAGCACCTCCAGTACGAGAACCTCCAGGACTAGCAGCTCCAGCACCTCCAGTACCTCCAGCTCCAGCGCCTCCAACACCACCAGCACCTCCAGCACCTCCAGCACCAGCTGTACCTCCAGCACCAGCTGTACCTCCTGGACTAGTAGGTCCAGCACCTCCAGAACCAGTAGCACCTCTAGGACTAGTAGCTCTGGCACCTCCAGCACCAGCAGCACCTCTAGTACCTCCAGCACCAGCAGCACCTCCAGCACCTCCAGCAGTACCTCCAGTACCTCCAGCACCAGCAGTACCTCCAGGACTAGCGGCTCCAGCACCAGCAGGATCGTACCCTCCACCACCAGGACTGCCTCGCCGAACGATCCACGCACGAATCGCCTACAGTGAGAGCGTCTCAAGTAGGTCAGGCAGCGGTGGCTGTCCAGCTCCAGGACCTCCAGCAGGGTCACCCACAGCTCCACCGCCACTAGGACTCGCAGGACCCCTAGAGTCAGCACCCCCAGTCGCAGCACCCCAAGAACCAGCACCCCCTGTCGTAGCACCCCCAGAACCAGCACCCCCAGTCGCAGCACCCCCAGGCGCAGCACCCCCAGAACCCTCAGCCTCTGTCTCAGCACCCCCAGGCTCAGCACCAGAAGTCTCAGCTCCAGAGTCCACAATAGCAGGCTGCGGAGGCGGCGAAGACGGCCGAGGTGGAAAACCAGGGGGGGTCTCCAAGCGTGGAGAGCGGCGAGTGGCCGCCGTGTCGTCAGCGGCGGGGTCACCCCCCTCAGCTGGGCCAGACGAGTCAGAAGAGATCTCGAAAGGCTCAACCAAGGGGGGTGGGTCTACCTGAGACACACCTGAGGGAGCAGGACCCTGTGGGGGGAGGGGGTCTACCGGGGGGGGGCTGGTACCAAGAAAAGAGGCGCTAGGGGGACCGGGTGGGATGCGTGCGGGTGTGGCCTGTAGTAACAGACAGATTCGTCAAAGGTGACGTCCTGGGAGGAGAAGACTCGACGCGAGCGCGGGTGGTAAAACTGCCACGGCAGGGCGTCGATGGGGAGGCTAAGGAAGACGCAGTGGAGAGTGCGACAGGAGAGCTTGCTCGTTATGGCATCGCGAACAAGGGAGAGCGCGCCCCAAACCCGAAACACCGACACATCGCCAACCTTCCCCGTCCACCGGAGTGTGGGCGAGGTCTCTGGCTTAGAGACATGGGGCCAGAGGTTGAGCTGATGCGCAGCGTATCGGACCGCAAACGGCCACAAAAAATGGGGAGCAGCCGCATGGATCATGGAGGTACGAGCAACCTCCATGATCAAGCCAATGCGACGCTCAGCAATCCCATTTTGCTGAGGAGAGTTCGGAAGCGTGAACGACTGGACGATGCCCTTGTCTCGACAGAACTCCGCAAGGAGGTCAGAAGAGAACTCACCGCCCCTGTCAGTGTGCAGATGCAGGACTGGGAAGTCCCAACTGAACCGCTCGCGCAGCTGACGACGAGTAGCACGGATCCAGGGGATCAAAACACCGCTGATGACTGCCTTGCGCCGCAAGGGGAAGACAGTGGTGTAACATGTGTAGTCGTCAACAACCAGCAGGAAGTAGCGCTCCTGGTCCGTTCCACCGACGGGGGCTGGGCCCCAAACGTCCATGTGGAGAGTCTGCAGAGGAGCAGTGGTCGGAGGAAACTCGGAGGGGTGAGGAGCGGCGCGCTGCCGCCCCTCGATGCAGGGAAGGCACGGCGGGGCAGGCGTGCACGGGAGGGAGGGCAGGGACCTGGGAAGGCCAAAGACAAGGAGACGGGAGTGCATACCGCGGAGACGCGGTAGGGAGGGGTGACCGAGGCGGTGGTGCCAGAGGAGAGTCTGGTGGGAGAGTATCCGACACGAGCAAGACGCTGCAAGCTGACCAGACGCAGACACCTGTCTCGACGCAGCCACTTGACCTGCCTCAGCCACCTGTGCAGACGCAGTGGTCAGTGTGTACAGACTAGACCCAGGCCATCGAGTGAACCTAGTTAGGTGACGGCCAGTCCGGGAGCACGTACAGATTGCCGCACGCTGCCCTCCACGAATAAAGGTATCAATGTAGACATCCTGAATGGCAGCGTTGCTCACCAAGTTCGTCGAGAACGTGGGGAGGTGGAGACCTGACAGAGAACCGGAGGGATTGCTGGACACGGGAGGACAGTGGAGGCTTGTGCAACTACAGGGCCCCCAATGGGGTCAGCAAGTGAGACTAGTACCAGTGCAGCAAGTGGTGTGAGTGTGGTGCAATCACGAAAGAAGCAACGTGATGCGCCTGAGTCAAGTGTGAAAGTGTGGAAGGCCTTAGCCGAGGAAGGACCTGTGGCAGGAGACGCACGAGCACCTAAAGTTGCAGCAGACTCACTAGCACCTAGTGCTGCAGCAGACTCACTAGCACCTAGTGTGGCAGCAGTCTCACTAGCACCTAGTGCAGCAGCCTCGACAGAACCAGTGACACATCGCTGAGGAAACAACTCACTAAGCACCTGAGGGGAGAAGGTCTCCATCTGACTCTGCTGCCGCCTCTGTGCAGTACGTAGAAAACCAAAGCGTCCACCACCTAGACGGGCTCGCTGAAGAACCCACTCGAGAAGCTGCTGAGGGGTGGGGTCGTCCGGGAGAGGCAGTGACCGCCGCTGTCCACCCCTAGCCGCTGCAACTGCCGTGATAGTGGCCATGACAGGCAGTGACGGTCAGTAGTAGGTCCAGCACCTCTGGCACTAGCAGCACCTCTTGCACTCCCAATCGCACCTCCAGCACCCCTAGCACCAGCACTACTCCCAGCAGCACCTCCACCAGGAGCAGCAGTAGCACGAGCAGCAGCAGCAGCAGCACCAGCAGTAGTGGCAGCAGGGCGGCTCGGTGGGGCTGGTGGTCAAGGTAGGGCGGCGCGACTCGGGTTGGGCAGGGCGGCTCGGGCTCGGCGGCGCGGCTCGGCCAGGCAGGGCACGCCGCGGGCTGCAGGGCAGGGCGTGTGGTAGACAGGGCAGCAGGGCGTGCGCTATACAGGGCAGCAGGGCGCGACGCGAGGGGCAGCAGAGCGTGCCACGCTGGCTGCAGTAGGGCGCGACGCGCTGGCTGCAGCAAGGCGCGACGCGCAGGGCAGCAGAGCGCGATGCGCTGGCTGCTGTAGGGCGTGACGCACTGGCTGTAGCAGGGCGCAACGCGCAGGGCAGCAGGGCACGACGTGCAGGCTGCAGCAGGGCGTGAGGCGCGGAGCAGCAGAGCACGACGCGCGGGCTGCAGCAAGGCGCGACGTGCGGGGGGGGGCAGGCAGTGCGAGCAGCTGCAGGGCAGTGCGACATTGTGCGAGAAGGGTCGTACAATGCAAGGGCGCTTCGGGCAGGAACGAGCGAAATTATCGGTGGGCCCTAAAAACTTAACAGGTTTCCTGCTCTGAATACCATGTCAGAAAAAATGTGCAGGAATGATTGACTAGCAAGCAAGGATGAGTACAAGTACTAGGTTTGACCTAAAGTGTTGTACTCAATAGAGGCTACCCCACTACAGCCTACACATACAAATGTAATTTGACAAGCGATTCTAGAGACAGCGTTTCGTTGTTTGACTATACGTCTGGAGCCTCTCTCACCCCTCCTGCCACAGCTGACAGTGCGACTCGCTCACAGTGGCTTACCCGTGACACTGCTGCTCGCTTAGCCGTTTGCAACCACCTGTCGTTAGGCGAATGCGCTCACTTTGGCCAGCACAAGACTGCTAAAGCCATGTACGTCGCTGTAGTAGGAAGTGCCGTAGCAGCAAGGGCAAGGGTGGCAAGAGTGGTGGCGGTGGCAGCGGGGGTGGTGGTGGTGGAGGCAGTGGAGGCGGTGGAGGTGGCGGAGGTGGTGGCAGTGGTGGGAGTGGTGGCGGGAGTGGGGGCTTCGGTGGCGGTGGTGGTGTCAGCGGTGGGGGTGGGGGTGGCGGTGGTGGCAGCAGTGGGAGTGGTGGCGGCGGTAGTGGTGGCGGTCGGGGTGGAGCTGTTCAGCGGGGAGG
This sequence comes from Closterium sp. Naga37s-1, assembly GCA_947471745.1. Classification (NCBI taxonomy): domain Eukaryota; kingdom Viridiplantae; phylum Streptophyta; class Zygnematophyceae; order Desmidiales; family Closteriaceae; genus Closterium; species Closterium sp. Naga37s-1. The sequence goes on from CANJKZ010000910.1 coordinate 638,817, forward strand.
TTCTGGCGGTGGCCAGAGGCAGCAGCTGCAGCGCCGGAGCGAGACGCCTACGCCCCAGCAGCTTCGTGAGTGGTTTTCTCAGCGTGGGGCGTCTGGGGGTAGTGTTTGGTGCCTGTATGTCATTCGCACAAGTGACTGCGCTGGTCAGACATGCGGGAAGTTTCACACTCAGCACCGCTGCTTCTCCCGCCTTGACGACGCTTGGCACGCAAAGTTTGGCGACGAGGCTGAGCGCCCCCGCTGGCTAGAGCAGCTTAGGTCTGGAGTTGATATCTTTGCTCTTGAATATGATGCTATCCTTGCTGCCATGTATGCCTTCTCTGTTAATGCTGAGGGTGACTGTTACCTGTGTGTGCCGCCCAACCCAGGTATAGAGGCTGCTGCTCTAGGTGCTAGTGAGTCTGCTCTCCCTAGTACTGCGCCTGCTGAGGCCTTGCACACCTTCACACTTGACTCCGGTGCTTCCCGCTGTTTCTTTCGCGACAGTACCACCCTCACTCCACTCCCTGCACCTGTTCCAGTCAGACTGGCTGACCCCTTAGGGGGCCCAGTTCTTGCCCGTTCCTCCACTGTTCTCCCGTGTTCAGCGGTTCCGTCCGCCTCAATCTTAGGTCTTCACCTCCCCTCATTCTCTACGAACTTGGTGAGTACCACTGCCCTCCAGGATGCGATGGTCACTACCACCACTCCTGGGGGTCAGCGTGTGTCGATCTGCACGTGTACACAGACGGGCCGTCACCTGGCCACGTTCACTCGTCAGCCTGGGTTGAGTCTGTACACACTGAATTCTGAGCATCCTCAGGTAGCTGCGTCTGCTCAGGTGTCCGCATCAGGTCCGGTAGCAGCCCCCTGCTCGTGTCGCCTCCTGTCGCACCAGACTCTCCTGTGGCACCACCGCCTTGGTCACCCCTCCCTGCCACGCCTTCGCGGCATGCACTCTCGCCTCCTTGTTTCTAGTCTTCCCAGGTCTCTACCTCCCCTCCCGCCCTTGCCTGCCCCGCCCTGCCTTCCTTGCGTCGAGGGGCGGCAGCGCGCCGCTCCTCACTCCTCCTCGTTTCCCCCGACGGCTGCTCCCCTGCCGACTCTCCACATCGACGTGTGGGGCCCAGCCCGCGTCAGTGGACAGGACCGCGAGCGCTACTTCCTGCTGGTTGTTGACGACTACACGCGTTACACCACAGTCTTCCCCTTGCACAGCAAGGGTGAGGTCCCTAATGTCTTGATCCCTTGGATCCGTACAGTTCGTCTCCAGCCCCGTGAGTGGTTCCATGAGGACCTTCCTGTCCTGCGTCTGCACTCTGACAGATGTGGTGAGTTCTCCTCCGACCTCATAGGTGACTTTTGTGGCGGGGAGGGCATTCTCCTGTCGTTCACGCTTCCGACCTCCCCGCAGAAGAATGGGGTTGCTGAGCGCCGCATTGGCTTAGTCATGGAGGTAGCTCGTACCTCCGTGATCCATGCGGCTGCTCCCCATTTTATGTGGCCGTTTGCGGTTCGGTACGCTGCGCATCAGCTCAACCTCTGGCCCCGTGTCTCCTTGCCAGAGACCTCGCCTACACTGCGTTGGACGGGGAAGGTTGGCGATGCGTCGGTGTTCCGGGTCTGGGGCTCTCGTGCCTTTGTTCACGATACGTCCGCGCCTGGCTGGCAGTTTTACCACCCCACCTCGCGCTGTGTCCTGCCCTCTCAGGATGTCACGTTTGACGAGTCGGTTCTCTTTTACCGCCTTTTCCTGTACTGCACTGCCCCTCTCCCCCCCCCCGCCGCTCTTCCTCGCTCCAGGTCCCCCTCCGGTAGACCCCCTCCCCCCTCAGGGTCCTGCTCCCTCAGGTGTGTCTCAGGTAGACCCACTCCCCCAAGCTGAGCCTGTCGAGGTCGCTGTAGACTCAGCTGCTGCTAGAGGTGCTGCGTCTGGGGGTGCTGCGTCAGGGGGTGCTGAGCCTGCGAGTGCGGAGCGTGGGGGTGCTGAGCCAAAGGGTGCGGAGCCTGGGGGTGCTGAGTCTAAGGGTGCGGAGTCTGGGGGTGCTGAGCCTGAGGGTGCGAAGCCTGGGGGTACTGAGCCTGAGGGTGCGGAGCATGGGATTGCTGAGTCTGAGGGTGCAGATTCTGGGGGTGCTGAGCCTAGGGGTACTGCGTCTGCCGGAGGTCCTGCGGGTGCCTCGCCACGACTGTCTCACAGGCGAGAGCCTCTCTCACCGCAGCAGCTGCGCGAGTGGTTTGCTCAGCGCACACGTGTTAGGAGTGGCGCTGCAGGAGCTGGAGGCTCTGCCGCTGGAGGCACTGGAGCTGGAGGTGCTGGAGGTACTAGTCCTGGAGGTGCTGGAGTTACTAATGGAGCTGAATGTACCGGAGGTGCTAGAGCTCCTGGTCCCTGAGGTGCTCGTACTAGTGGTACCGGAGCTGCCGGAGCTGGTGGTGTTGGAGACAGTGGAGCTGGAGACCCTGGAGCTGGAGGCACTGGCGCTGGAGGAGCTGGAGCTGGAGGCACTGGAGCTGGAGGTGCTGGAGCTTCTAGTCCTGGAGGTGCTAGAGTTATTGCTTGAGCTAGAGGAATCGGAGGTGCTGGAGCTGCTGGTCCTGGAGGTGCTCGTAGTAGAGGTACTGGAGCTGCCGGAGCTGGCGGTGTTGGAGGCGCTGGAGCTGGAGACCCTGGAGCTAGAGGCTCTGGTGCTGGAGGTGCTGGAGTTGGAGGAGCTAGAGCTGGAGGCACTGGAGCTAGAGGCACTGGAGCTGGAGGCGCTGGCGCTGGAGGCGCTGGAGCTGGAGACACTGGATCTAGAGGTGCTGGCGCTAGGGGTGCTGGAGCTGGCGGTCCTGGTGCTGGAGGCACTGTGCAGCGGCGTTCGTTTCTCAATCCGCTGCCGTCGTCGTCTCTGCCGCCACCTGACTCGGTCCTTCGCTAGGTTCTTAGTCTCCCGTGTTCTACTGGCTTTACTCCTTGCTTACTGAGTCCATCGCCTCACCAGTCGCAGCCACAGTTACAGCCAGACTCCCCACTGCCTGCTCCTTCTCCTTACGCTAAGCAGACAGACTCTCTTACAGAGCGTCGTGAGCCTGCGTCTCGTCCTGCCTCACCTGTTCGCACTGGTCGTCGTGTTCCTCGTCCGGTCCTCCTCCTGTCCCCGACACTCACATTATGGCACTTCGTCCTTCCTCTGTTCCACTGCGATTTCCCTTGCCGTCTCCTCCTGCGTCCTCTCTTCCTGACGTTCCTGACCCTGAGTCTGACTTAGCTCGTGCTGCCAGTCCTACTGTCCCACGTCTTCTAGCCACTTTTTCACTGACCCTGAGTCTGACTTAGCTCGGGTTCTGCTGCACGTTGCCGCTCAGCGTGACTACGAGCTGCACTCTCTTGACTTCAGCACAGCTTTCTTAGAGGGCAGCCTGCACGAGGAGATCTGGCTGCGCCACCCACCTGGCTTCACTGGGTCGTTTTTTGCAGGTACCCAGTGGAGCCTCTGGCAGCCAGTCTACGGTCTCCGCCAGGCGCCTCGCGAGTGGCACGACACACTGAGGACGACGCTTGCGGCTCTTGGGTTTGCTCCTTCGACTGCTGACCCGTCGCTGTTTCTGCGCACCGAAACTTCGCTGCCGCCGTTCAACATTCTTGTGTACACCGACACTTCGCTGCTGCCGTCGACGACTTGGTCTTTGCCACTGCTGACACTGAGGCACTGGCCCTTGTGAAGTCGGAGCTGCAGAAGAGACACACCTGCACTGACCAGGGTGAGCTGCGCAGATATCTTGGCTTGCAGATCACCCGGGACAGAGCACGGTGCACCATCACCCTAACTCAGTTACACATGGTGCACCAGGTCCTTCAGCGCTTCGGCTTCCGGTACTCCTCGCCACAGTCCACTCCTCTGCCCACCGATCACTCGCTCTCAGCTCCACCTTCGGACGAGTCCGTAGAGTTGAGTGGCCCGTATCCAGAGCTTGTGGGTTGCCTCATGTACCTGATGACCTGACCCTCTTAGCATCATGGCACGCTACGTTGCGCCTGGGAGACACCGACTAGAGCACTGGGAGGCTGCTAAGAGGGTGTTGCGCTACTTGTGCAGTACGTCGGGCATGGGGCTCGTGCTTGGAGGACGGGGTCCAGTTGTCCTCACTAGACACGCAGACGCTTCTTGGGTTGACGACTTGGCTACGCACCGGTCGTCACAGGGTTACACTTTCAGCCTTGGTTCCGGCTCTGTTTCTTGGCGGTCTACCCGCTCGTCTTCTGTTGTCAGTTCCAGTTGTGAGGCTGAGATCTACGCAGGTGCCATGGCTGCACAGGAGTTACGCTGGCTCACCTATCTGCTGACCGACTTGGGAGAGCGGTCTCGTTCTTCTCCAGTTTTGTACGTACACAACAAGGCCATGAATGCCTTGTGTCAGGAGCACAGAATGGAGCACAGAACGAAACACATCGCTCTGCGTTACTTCCTTGCTCGAGAGTTGCAGTAGCGTGGTCAGCTTCATCTTGCTTACGTGGCCACTAGGGCCAACACTGCTGATATATTCACCAAGGCAATTCAGTCTGGTGATCAACAGCGGTTCTGTACTGTTTTAGGCCTTGTGCCTACTTTGCCTCACTTGCTCACTGCGTGACTTTGCTTGTACTGTGATATATATACATATACTTGCATGCTTACAGTTGCTAGGGTATGATCACTGTACTGTTTGTTCTCTTTTATATAATTATGCATGTGAACTGGCCTTGTGGCCATTTGCTTGTGCTCGAAATGTGTGGTGACTTCGTGATCCACCCTGAGCTGGCTTTGATTTTCTTGACTGGTTTTGTGACCACTTGTTCTCCCCCACTTTGCATATAGGGGTGTGTCAAAATGTTGTAGTGATTACTTTATGTAGGCTATAGTGGGGGTAGCCCATAAGGGGTACAACCCAATGCATTCATTTTTTGTTCAGTATTCTGACAGTTTTCTACCCCTGCTGTTCGCTGGGCTGGGATGACTTGACCGGCCCTTCGGTCCCCGTTTTCTACTGGCCGTCTTCTCTCGCTTCCTCCCGTTGTTTCTCCCACTAGGTGTCTTCACTAGATGCCTTCTGCTTGGCGTCTTCACTAGCTGCCTCCCACTTGGTGCCTTCCCTCGCTGTCCCCCACTTGGCGTCTTTTCAAGCGGCTTCCCGTTTCTCGTCTTGTCTCGCTGCCTTCTATACGGATTGCTTGCGAGCCGCTTCTCCCGCATGATGCGGGCCTCGTCTCCCCTTGCGTGCTTCTCTGCAATGGCAGCCACTCGCTCTGCCTCATTGGGCCATTTCTGGACGAATCAAAAGGCAGAAAGGGGAATCGGCCAAGTTAGTGAGTCGAAGCAGGTAAGCTGCATGTATTCAGAATAACCAATGACAGCCACTCGCTCCCCCTCGTTGGGCCAATTCTGGAGAGATTGAAGGCAGCAACGGGAACAAGGTAGGACCGTGAATGGAAGCAAGGTTACAGCAAGCATCAGGGCAGCCAATGGCAGCCACTCGCTCCGCCTCATTGGGCCATTTATGGACAAATAGACGGCAGCAACGGGAACAAGCCAGGGCAGTGAGTGGAAGCAGGCTTGTGGCGTGTAATCAGAATAGTCAATGGCAGCAATTCGCTCCGCATCATTGGGCCATTTCTGGACAGATCAAGTCAGCAACAGGAACAAGCTAGGATGGTGAGTAGAAGCGGGTTACAGCATGTAATCAGAACAGCCAACGACAGCCACTCGCTCCGCCTCTTTGGGCCATATTTGGATGAATGGAGGGCAGCAAAGGGAACAAGCCAGGACAGTGAGTGAAAGCAGGGTTGCAAGATTTAATCGAGACAGCCAATGACAACCACTCGATCCGTCTCATTGGGCCATTTCTGGACGAATGGAGGGCAGCAACGGGAACGAGCCAAGGCATTGAGGGGACAGGCAGTGAAAGAGGCAGCACTGTGATCGGAGGCAGGGCTGTGGCATCCAATCAGGACAGTCTGGCAGCAGCAACTTACTTTGTCTGATTGGGTCATTTCATGCTGCATGGAAACGGAAAGTGAGAGCTAGGCGAGAGGCAGGTTGGGATAATCATAAAGTAACTGCCAATCTGAAGTGCTGCTGGCTTTTGAGGCGCCTCGAAAGGAGCTGCTGGAGAGCAGCTCATTGAATGAAGTAATGCACCTTGCATATGCACGTTTTCCAGCAGCACCTTGAATGAGGTGCTGCTGGAGACAGACCAGCTCATTGAAAACAGCCCGTTTTCCCCTACCAGCCTCCTACTGTTCGAAGAACACGCATGCACACTTGTGAAACCAAATCCCTTCCTAATCAAATTACATGCATGTGTTGAAATTTGACAAAACGAATATACCTGTCGGAATGTCTTGTGTCTGTACAGTACCCTCCCCTTTACAAGAAGCTGCATCATTAGAGCCAGCGCATGTAGACCAGAGCTCCAAAAAACCTCCACCTGAAAGAATGTTCGCACGAATCAGAGCACCATTGGCATAAGAGTAGTGGAGTGAACAATGGGCTGTAATAAGCATTTTACGTAATGACAAAAGCACGGGGTTTTAAATAGTCGACTGCAAGTTGCCTTGCCAGTAATAAAGGGGGAAGCATGTGCTTACGGTGAAAGTGTGTTGCTGCTTCTTCACACCGTAGCTCTCACTGACCACTCTCCCTGCCACCAACCGAAACTCTCCATGCATTGCCTTCTTCTCGTGCCTGCATTTGTCATCAATTGCCATCAGCTGCTATCATTGGCCATCAATTGTGGCCCATGCGGGCACAGAGAAGTCATGAGTAGCAATGAAGATGAAGTAGCAGTCAGAGCAGTCATAAGTGAGGAAAATGAGACGATGAGAGGAGATGAGACGATGAGAGGAGATGATACGACGCAGAAAAAGAGGCGAGACGTGTGGTCAACATTGAGACAGACCTGAGACCGACTTCGAGTTGCGACCGACCTTGAGACTGACCTTGAGACCGACCTTGAGACCGACCTTGAGATCGACCGTGTGGAAATTCGTTGATTAAACAGAACGACGTCATTTCTGCAGACGTCACCTGAAGCATTATCATGGTGAAACGGAAAAAACGGGAGTTAGAACTTCTGTAAGGCTCTAGGATGATGGTGCCAAGGGTTGTGAATAATAGCACATGTTCAGCGTACCATGAATGCAGGAGTTATCTGGAATATGGACCAGGTTTTAAGAGCATAGAAGAAACCTATATATCAGTCACCTGTACAATTAATGAAGAAGGACGCGTGTGGGTACTGGCGCTTGGCTGAACGTCCTTGAGCCTGTCCAGGAGCGAGAAAGATAACGAAGGAATTTTGACTGTATTTCAGCACGGATTGCGAATTTTGACTGTCCAGTATCACATGGGACACATGATGGGCTCTCCTAACTTTTCACGCTTGCATTGCAGATCCCCCCACGCATTGCGAATCCCTAAAGCACAACACTCTAGCCCGTTCAGCTGAACAGAAGGACGTTCGACAACTCAAGTCGGACTTACTCGTAATGCTTCTGAATGCGAGTGATCAGATCCGCCGTCGAGTCGCTCAGCCGCAGACGGTGGTACCGCAGATAGGCCTTGCAGAGCTCGCTGGTCAGCTTGCTCCACTCCCCCGCTGCAGTGCGAATCAAAGATGCAAATGGGATTACATAATAAAATAATAAGGAATACACTTCAACTGGAAGGTAAAGGGTAAAAGGCAATCTGGATAAAAGGGTATAAGGTAGTGTTGGGGAAGTACCTCGAATCAAGGATAACGCCTTTGCGTACGGATATTTCGAGCCAGCAGGCTCTGGCAACTTGAAGTGGCTTCTCGTTCTCATCCTACTTTCCGTTTTGCTGTCCGTTGACTTTCCGTCATCGTCCACCTCCGACGACTTGTCATCGACATTGTCCCCACTATCGCCGTTACTATCGGCATCGTTGTCACTATCGCAGTTAGTATCGCCGTTACTACTATCGGCATCGCTGTCGAGATCCCTATCGCTAAGACTATCACTATCCTTACTACTATCGCTGTAGCTGTCGTTATTCCTACTATCGCTGACACATTCTAAGTCGATGTCACTTAGCGTTTCGTACTCGTCATCACTGAGCGAAATAGCTGTGCATGCTGACCCGCCTTTCGCCATGCGACAACCCTACCAATGGTTATGCAGGCGTCTAAAAAGAAAAAAAATGCCAATAAAAACAATACCTAAAACTTCGCCTAAGAGAAAACCAAGTCTAGTTGCTGAACGACATCAAACATGAAGCATAGAAACGCCGTTATAAGGAAACGTTTACTCGGGCGATCCTACATGCGCGCTCCCTCGATCGTCGACGCAAACTAGCTTTCTCGACTATCGAGCTCGCGAGATGCTATGATGGCAGTCAGTCTCTTCACTCATTGCCGTTCGATATGCCAGACTTTACGAGCTACAGTACCGTACCGTACCGCACAGCTCCGTGCCGTGACACATCCGTAAGGCGTGCCACTGATGCTCACAAATCACTATCGCGAATGTCGCGAACAGCTCGCACTGGCGGAAGTTTAAAATTAACCAATCCCGACAGTGCTGAATGTTACGGAGCTGTTATGAAGTTGATCAATACCTGTTACAGCATCGATACAAATTGCACTTCCATTCCCCAAACAGCCAGGCACCTACTAGCAACCCACCTACATTCAAATAACACAAAAACCCACCCATCATGGCTCTACTGTGGCGCAATACAACCACGGCCGCTCGTCACTTCTTCTGCCCGCTCGCGGCGCTCGCCAGCTGGCGCAGGTTTATCGGCACGACAGATTCCTTTCCGCCCAGGAAAATGCCCTTGGCCAGCTCACGATTGAAGGCCTCAGTGGGATGCAGGCGGTCCCAGAAGATGCTGTCCTGGGGGCGGCTGCACTCCGTCGCTGTTACCTTGTAACCACCCACGGTGTCAGTTTTGCCGCACTGCACAAGGCCGTTGAGGGGAGGCGGGCCGCCGCAGCATGCGCTGGTTCCGAAAAGGCCAACCGTGGCAGGATCGGCAACAGCGTTCTCCAAAAAGGAGTACGTCTTCGCGAGCAGAATATTCGAGCCTTTGAGAGTCTTTTGCAGCCCAGCAATAGCAACAGCCAGCTGCTTGTTATGCTCCTGGGCATACGCGTTGATCTCGCTCACGCACTCCCCCTGCTTCTCCGCCGGCTGCAGCGCCTGTCGCCACAGCGGCAGGCAGCCGAGGGGGGGAATTTCAAACAGCAAGAACCGCCGCGCTCCGCGGCTGTATAGACCCCCCACGTAGGACATCAAATAAGCCACCACAGTCGAAGCAAACGCCTGCATTTGATTCGCGCCTCCCGCAGTGATCCTCGGGAGCGTCGTCTCATCGATCTTCTCCCCGAAAAAAATAACAAAGTAGTCGTTGGATCCGAGCCCGACGACGTAAAGCGCGGTGGAGAAGACGGAGGGAGGGGGCAGGCTCGCGTCAGCGCCAGCGGCTTTCATGGAGTCCGTCTGGATCTTGTCGAACCAGTCGAGCTGCTCCGACGCCTGGAATGCGGGGAAGGTCTGGTGGAGAGGAAAGGTGGGGAGAAGGGCGGCAGGAGAGAGAGGGAGTGGTTAATGGGAAGTCCTCTGCGAGGACTGTTCGATGGACCTCTGTCTGAGTCGATGTAAACGTCTAAACCCTAAACGAGACGCACGATGCAGCTTTAGATGCCGGGACACTCACGAATCCCGTAACGTTGAACGACGCTCCGACGCTGGCGAAGTTGACTCCGAACGTAGCGTTCCTCTTCGGATCCAGGTACGGCGGAGGCGACGCGGGGAAGCCCATCCACTCGGCTGCGGAAGAGCAGGTGGGGAAGCAATGGCAGTGGAGGGAAGCATTGGTACGCGGATGTTTTCCAGAGGATTAGGGAGAGAAAACAATGGTACGGCGACACGTGTCTTACTAGAGAAGCAGGCGGAATTAAAACGGCTGTTGTTTCAGAGTAACAGGAAATGTATTTGTTCGGTGCGACGCGAAGCGAACAACCTGCTCGAACTCCGAGAAATTGGTTGCCTAGGAGCGACGCTTATACCGAGGAAGTCGATAGTGAGCTTGCCGTCGCACACGCGACCCGACTGCGGGACGAAGTTCTTTCCGTACGGCGGGATGTTGAACTGAAGCACTGACTTGCCGCCATAGTTGTTGTTTCCCACGTCCTGAAGCGAATCGCCAAAAACGAAAATCGCGTCGATCGGCCCGGTTGACTTCGAGGCAGGCGCCTGAGGCGGCGGCTTAGTAGGAGGCGATCTCCGCCGGCGCGCTTCCGCACTGAGCAGAGATTCTCCGAGAAACAGTAGCGCGGCGAGACAAAGGAGGCGCGACGCGATCCCCATCGTGGCGCGCGCGAAGAACAAGAATGGCTAGTGCAATAGACGGACGAAAGAAGGTGCAGTATGGCGTACTAGAAGCGGTGCTTGTGCGGTGCTCGAAACACAGGAGGTTGTAACTGAATGAGATGAGACGGAATGACAGTAGTGGCTGGTGTGATGAACTGAGGTGTTGGGGTGGGTATAAATGTTGAATCTCTCGATGCGGAGCAGAAGTGCCGGAGGGAAATGCGCGCCCCGAAACGCGTTGCTCCAAGCAGCGCGTTGTGGAGTGCAGAAAATCGAATGGGTACTCTTTTGTTTTAATTTCTAGGCTGTATCTCCATAACTTCTCTGTAAATTTAGGTGTCTATAAATCAGCCCCGGATAATCGGGCGCCTTCAGCTCCCATGCTCACCCAGATTCCTCATGGAGCTCTGGATATCAACACTCCCGCCGTAAAAGTTCCTCGTGGAAAACATTGGCGGGAAAATGCTCCATCACGTGAAAAAATAACGAACCATCTCGGACCCCGACTTGCAAAGACATGGGAATGGAAAAGGGCGGAATGAGAAGATGGAAGCGTACTTGGTGATGTGTAGGCTCGTGTAAAATCAACTCTGCAACACAGGGTTGTTAGAAACAGCCCAAATCATATCCGGTGCACTTCCCAGAAATCCCGACTTGACCAGGAATCTCACACCTGCCACCAAGCAAAAGGAGAGGTGACTTCAAAAACAAAACAAAATGAAACAAAAGGGGTAGCCACCTTGCATTATGCGCCACCCCAGCAATAAATCAAGTTTAGTTACCAAACGCGTGAATCTAGTTACCAAACGCGTGAAATATCATTGTTATGGTTACCGTGCACGTTATAAATCCCCATGTATGTTACCATTCGCGTATTTTCCCACAAATCAATCTCACAGGGTTCCACAATCAGGTACAGTGAGCACTTGATTACAAGATCAATATGTACGAAAAAACAAAATGAGAGTAGGGCTATGTCATGCCTGTCCCAGCAAATATGCTCGATCGACTGCTACGGTATATGTATCAAGTTTTTTTTTGTGACATCAACCTATTTTACGAGCAGCATGCATGCATGTCGCCAATCTCATCCTTTTACAAGGAAAATGGTTCCAGCAGTCTAGAGCATGCCATCACTCTAAACTCAAAGGTTCAAAGAGACTAGCTGAACCAGGTTCACAGTTGGAACAACAGGGGAGCCAAGATAGAGAACCGGGGGATGAACGGGAGCAACTAGGGAGCTCGGATAAGAAATTGGGGGGAGAACCAAAGTAACGGGGGAGGTTAGGTAGTAATCTGGAGGGTGAAGCAGAACAATAGGGGAGCTGGGACGTGAAGGAGCTGCTGTGTGGTACCAAACATGTGACATTGCAGCTGCCACAACTGGTGATGGTGTTGGTGGTTGGCCAAGGGGACTCAAAGCAACCAGGGAGCTGGGATAGGCAACTGGGGAGTTACTCAAAGCAGAGGCTGAGGTAGCTATTGCTGGTGACCAATACGGCTGCTGCTGCTGGTGCTGCCGGTAGGGCTGATGATGATGCTGTTGGTGGTGCTGCTGGTCGGGCTGCTGATACTGTTGGTACTGTTGCTGTTGCTGCTGGTACAGGAAAGGCTGCTGCTGGTGATGCTGTTGCTGCTGCACCTGCCGACGAGGGGGCGTGCAGTTGACCTAGTGACCAGATCGGTGGTCTCTTCCTTGGAGATCCGGACTCGCGAACCTACTCCTTCCTCTCACGATATCAGCATACAGTGCCGGATGCTGAGTGCTGTGATCCTGATGCTGCTGCTGCGCCTGCTGGTGCTGCTGGTGTGGCTGCTGGTGCTGCTGGTGCCGCTGGTGCCGCTGCTGCTGCTGCTGCTGCTGCTGCTGCTGCTGCTGCTGCTGCTGCTGCTGCTGCTGCTGCTGCTGCTGCTGCTGCTGCTGCTGCTGCTGCTGCTGCTGCTGCTGTTGCTGCTGCTGCTGCTGCTGCTGCTGCTGCTGCTGCTGCTGCTGCTGCTGCTGCTGCTTCTTCTGCTGCTGCTTCTTCTGCTGCTGCTGCAGGGAGGCAAGTGATTTCCGGCTATGCTGCTGCTCCCTCTCCCCTTTACCCAACAGGCCTCGATCTTGACAGGACAGCGCATGTATCCTTAAGCCCTGGAATCTTGCGCGCAGCATGGATGCCACATCCTCCCTCCCCCTCTCTCATAGCACTCGCAACCCCCTCCCCCCTCTTGCTTGCTCCTCTGAGACCTCCCTCAACCCTCCCCCCCTCGCCCCCCCCCCCCCCCCTTGCCAAATAGACCCCGATCTGGACAACACGTGTGGAACCTTGCGCGCAGCATGGATGCCACATCCCCGGCCCCCCTATTCACTGTTCTCACTCTCCCTTCCCTCCTCCTTACATTGCTCGTCTAAGATATACCCCATCTCCCCCCCTCTTTTCCCCTCAGACCCCTATCTGGACAACACGTGGATCTTAAAGCCCTAGAATCCCACGCGCAGCATGGACACCCCATCCTCCCCTCTCCCCCCCCTCCTCTATTTACCGCACTTGCATCCCTCGCCCTTGCGTCCCTCCTTGTGACCATCTCTCATCTTTCCTGGCTTTGAGTCTCCACCCGACAGGCCCCGATCTGGACAACACGTGGATCTTAAAGCCCTGGAATCTTGGACGCAGCATGCAAGCCCCATCCCCGCACCCCCTCTCACCCGCCTGCCTCTCCCCACTCTCTCTACCCAGCAGACCTCGATCTGGACAACACGTGGATCATGAAGCCGTGGAATCTCGCGCGCAGCATGGATGCAACGGTGTCGCGCCACCTGGCGCAGATCGTACGGCTGGCAGAGACCGGCCCCAAGGTGGCCCAGAAGTACATCTCCCGCCCCGCGCTCTTCCACGGCAGAAAGTTCGACCTGCGCCTCCTGCTGCTGCTCAAGAAACTCAAGCCATTGGAGGCGTACATCTCCGATGTGTTCTGGGTGAGTGGCAGTGAATGCCCAGGGTTTCGGTGCATGCCTGCTGGCTGGCTGGTGGTGGTGTGAGGCCCCCTACAGCAAGGCAGAGACTGGGCGTAAGGGGAGGCCAGACTCTGGACAGAGACCGGCCCCAAGGTGGCCCAGAAGTACATCTCCCGCCCCACGCTCTTCCACGGGAGGAATTTCGACCTGCGCCTCCTGCTGCTGCTCCATCGGCTCAAGCCGCTGGAGGCATACCTCTCTGATGTGTTCTGGGTGAGTGAGTCGGGCTCAATGCTGCTTGCTTGCTGCCTGCTGCTTGGTTGGCTGCGGCTCTCTTCCACGGGAGGAAGTTCGACCTGCGCTTCCTGCTGCTGCTCAAGAGGCTGAAACCCTTGGAGGCATACCTATCGGACGTTTTCTTCTGGGTGAGTGGGTCAGGTGGGTTGCTGCTTGCTTGCTGCCTGTTGACTGTTGGCTGCGGTGCTCTTCCACGGGAGGAAGTTCGACCTGCGCTTCCTGCTGCTGCTCAAACGGCTCAAACCCCTCGAGGCATATTTGTCGGACGTGTTATGGGTGAGTGGTTTGATTGACTGCCGCTGGGGGCGTATTAATTGGATGTGTTATGGGTGAGTGAGTCCGGTGAAATGCTGCATGCTGCTTGGTTGATTGCTGCGCTCTTCACGTTCATTGTCTCACCAGGTGTATCAGCAAGCAGAGAACTCCCTTTTAGACTTTCGACTTCTGAAGCTGCTCAATGTTCTCAATCAGCACCTACCATTCCTTGCATGCTTCCATGAATCACCCCGCCTTGCTTGCACCCACCAGGCGCGCATCACCGACAAAGAATATTCCCAAGCAGAGGACTCGCTGTCAGGCTTTAGATCTCTGAAGAGGCTAGAAAGTCTTACCATACACCCCCTCCCCCTCACATGATTCCATGTGTCGCCCTCCTACCATGCACCATCAGGCACGCATCACCAACAAGGCGCACTCCCAAGCAGAGGAATCCCTTTCAGACTTGTAACTGCTGAAGCGGCTCAAAAGACTCGCCCTGCGCTTCCTGTGCCGCGCATGCTTCAAGTGTGTCACCCCTCCTCCCATGCACCTCCAGGCGCGAATCGCCAACAAGGCATACTCTCAAGCAAAGGACTCCCTGTCAGACTTCCAGACACACTTCACTGTCATGGTATGGTGTAGTGCGGTGTGGTGTGGTGCTGCTATATGCATGGCACATCATGGTGTGGTGTGGTGCTGCTATATGCATGGCACATCCTGGTGTGGTGTGGTGCTGCTATATGCATGGCACATCCTGGTGTGGTGTGGTGCTGCTATATGCATGGCACATCCTGGTGTGGTGTGGTGCTGCTATATGCATGGCACATCCTGGTGTGGTGTGGTGCTGCTATATGCATGGCACATCCTGGTGTGGTGTGGTGCTGCTATATGCATGGCACATCCTGGTGTGGTGTGGTGCTGCTATATGCATGGCACATCCTGGTGTGGTGTGGTGCTGCTATATGCATGGCACATCCTGGTGTGGTGTGGTGCTGCTATATGCATGGCACATCCTGGTGTGGTGTGGTGCTGCTATATGCATGGCACATCCTGGTGTGGTGTGGTGCTGCTATATGCATGGCACATCCTGGTGTGGTGTGGTGCTGCTATATGCATGGCACATCCTGGTGTGGTGTGGTGCTGCTATATGCATGGCACATCCTGGTGTGGTGTGGTGCTGCTATATGCATGGCACATCCTGGTGTGGTGTGGTGCTGCTATATGCATGGCACATCCTGGTGTGGTGTGGTGCTGCTATATGCATGGCACACCATGGTGTGCTGTGGTGCTGCTATATGCATGGCACATCAGGGTGTGGTGTGGTGCTGCTATATGCATGGCACATCCTGGTGTGGTGTGGTGCTGCTATATGCATGGCACATCATGGTGTGGTGTGGTGCTGCTATATGCATGGCACATCAGGGTGTGGTGTGTGAAAGAAACTAGGAGCTTTAGAAACTTGAGGAAGAATGATTGACATTAGCTCAAGAGAGCACAAGGTTATACAAGGAAGAGAAGGTTGAAGGAGAAATGTTGGGTTGACCATAGGTTGGGTTGGCCTCACTTTGGGAAGTGAGGGAACCTAAGGTCAAGTGGGTTGCATTTGGGGGCTCCACCACAATTGGGTTGGATTGGCACCCCACAATGCAAGACTACACCCAAAGTTGGGTGTAGTCCCAACCCAACTGTACACCACAATTGGTGTACAGTCACAAGTGTTAGCATGCTAGAACATACAATCCAAACACAACTCCTTAGCATGCTAACACAGGAAGAGAACAACCCCTCAATGAAGGGGCGCCCAGGCAAGCAAGGCCAATGAGACGGAGGAGAGCAGAGTTCGCAGGGCGAAGGAGGGCCTTGGTGAAGATGTCGGCTAAGTTGGCCTCTGCCGCAATCTTCCAAACAGCAATGGGGCCCTTCTGGACGAGCTCACGGATGAAGAAGTAGCGGAGCTCGATGTGCTTGGAGCGGGCGTGATAGACGGGATCATGAGTGAGGTGGATGGTGCTGGCGTTGTCACACCAGAGAGTGGGGCAGGGCTGTGGGGCGCCAAGTTATGCAAGAAGAATGCAGAGCCAGCGCGACTCTTGGGCGGCCATGGTGCCAGTGTAGAGCTCGGCCTCGCAGGTGGAGAGAGAAATGGCGGAGGAGCGGGTGGAGCGCCAGCTGATAAGGCTGCTGCCAAGGGTGAAACCGTAGCCCTGGGAGGAGCGGCGGTCCGGCTGCGAGTCTGCCCATGAGGAATCATTGAAGCCCGAGAGGAGAGGAGGGGAGGGGCCGCCAAGGGTGAGGACATGGTCCTTGGTCCCACGAAGGTAGCGGAGGACCCGCTTAGCAGCTTTCCAGTGTTCCTCAGTGTGACGACCGGTGCCAACGAAGCGTGCGAGCACGCTGATGGGGTGGGGGAAGAGGTGGAGGGGGAGGAGGAGGTGGATGGAGTAGAGGAGGAGGATACCGGAGGAAGAGGGGGAGGGGGAGGGAGAAGGGGACCGGTGGAAGTTCCAGCACGAGTGGTGACATGACAGAAAGAGGGACGGGGTGTGCGGAGCATGTAAAGGCGAGTGCGAGGGCAAAGGGGAATGCGCAGGACGAAGCGACCAGAGGTGGTGTGGTAGAGATCACTGTAGGAAGCAAAGCCAGGGTAAATGGCGGTAATACCAATGCATTGGAGCTCACGGTGGGAGAGGAGGTTATTGCGAAGGGTAGGGATGTGGAGACCTGTGACTGTACCAGATGGGAAAGCGGTGCAAGGAAGGGTGGAGAGGTGAGTGCAGGGGATGGAAAAGCTGGAGTCGGCACCATGAACTTGGGTGGAAAGTGGGAGAGGGGTGAGGGTGCCAGCATCTTTCAGTGCAGTTTCAGTGACCCCACTGTCAAGGACAAAGTCCAGGGTGGGGGAGGAAGGAGAGGGAGGTGACACAGAGTACTGGAGAGACGTCTCACGGATAGAAGAGGGATACAGTGGCGGGTGCTGCTGCTGGAAGTACTGCTGCTGCCGCGGCTGCTGCGGCGGGAGAGACTGTGGCGGTTGCGGTTGGAGAAATTGTGGCTGCTGCTGCTGCTGCGGCTGCTGAGGTTGGAGAACTTTTGGCTGCTGCTGCTGTTGGAAGTACTGCTGCTGCGGCTGCTGCTGCGGCTGGAGGAACTGTGGGGGGTGCGGCTGGAGAAATTGTGGCTGCTGCCGCTGCTGGAAGCACTGCTGCTGCTGCGGCTGCTGAGGTTGGAGAACTTTTGGCTGCTGCTGTTGTTGGAAGTACTGCTGTTGTGGCAGCTGCTGCGGCTGGAGGAACTGTGGGGGGTGCGGCTGGAGAAATTGTGGCTGCTGCCGCTGCTGGAAGCACTGCTGCTGCTGGAGCTGCTGGAAACGCTGCAGCTGGGGAGGGGGGAAGGGGGTGAGCAGGCGGAGGTGAGCAGGGAGGAAGGAGGGGAGGGTCGGAATGTTCAGGAGGGAGGGGCGAGGGGTAACACTGTTCCAGCGAGGGGGGGGGAGAGGGGCAGGGGGGGCAGCAGCCATGATGGGCGTCGGCGGGTGGACCCGCGGCGGCCAAGGGTGAAGGGTGAAGTTGCTGCTGCTAAGGCTGCTGCACTTCCCCTACTGCCGCTGCTGCTGCCGCTGGCAGGAGGGAGGGAGAGGGGTAAATGAGGAGGGAGATGGCAGTGGAGGGCAGTGGTGTTCAAGGTGCAGGGAGCGGCGGGGTGCAGGTGGCGACGGCGGTGACAAGGGCGCAGGCGGTGACAAGGGCGCAGGCGGTGACAAGGGCGCATGCGGTGACAAGGGTGCAGGCGGTGACAAGGGCGCAGGCGGTGACAAGGGCGCAGGCGGTGACAAGGGCGCAGGCGGTGACAAGGGCGCCGGCGGTGACAAGGGCGCAGGCGGTGACAAGGGCGCATGCGGTGACAAGGGCGCAGGCGGTGACAAGGGCGCAGGCGGTGACAAGGGCGCAGGCGGTGACAAGGGCGCAGGCGGTGACAAGGGCGCAGGCGGCTGCGCGAACGTGCGGCGGCGGGAAGGTGAGGCGGTGGCAAAGTCGAGGGCGGCGGTGGTGAGCAGGCCGCAACGGCGAAAAGGTGCCGGCGACGGCGAAATGGCCGCGGCGGCGAAAAAAAACAAAAAAAAAAAAGGGGGGGGGGGGGGGAGAGGGGGGAAGGGAGAGTGCAGTTGCTGTTGCTGCTGCTGCCGCTGCTGCTGCTGCTGCTGAGGAGGGGGAGAGGGAGAGGAGGAGGTAGAGGGGGAAGGGAGGGTGCAGTTGCTGCTGCGGCTGCAATGGCGGGAAGTGAGCGGTGGGGATGAGGCTTAGTTGGTCATTTACGTTTACGTTTACGTACGAACGTGTACGGGTACGTACGTTTACGCGGCTGTTGGGTTGGAGGCCTAATGTACGGGCAGGAGAAAAAAATGCTGGGCTGCCCGAATATGTATATTTTTTATATAGTACTCCCTCGTAATCATGATTTCCATCATATAGTGTAAACATTCCATTACAACCTCGTAATTTCCCAAATAACAAAAATACCATCATGCGAATTCGTTTGACTCGAAGTTGGGATTCGTCGAAACCAGTGAAGGTCGGCGATGACGAAACTGCCGAGCGGATGACATTCGCTTACATTGCAAGCGAAGCAATCGCGATCTGAGTCAAACTGTTCGCAATGTTCTATCGCGAACAGTTTGTACACATTCAGATCCACTCCCACCACAATTTCCTCCCTCCCTCTCTCGACAGACTTAGCTATCGTAGTTCTACCGCCTTAGTCGACATAGTACGTAGGGTGGACGCCACACCATAGCAACCCTAGCTAGCAACCGTCCTGTTTCTTACATTACTACTTTGAAAAACGTCGCGCCGTACGAACACGCTAATAGAGCACTGGTCGTCGAAAGCATTTTTTTCCTTTTAAAGGTTTTCGGAAACCGTTTTCAAAGAATTTTCTAGGGGATCTTTTTTTTTACCTGCCCGGCATGCGTACACGTACGTACGCGTACGTACACGTAAACGTACATGTACGCGTACGTTACGTGTACGTGGGCTAAAATGGCGTAAATGACCAACTTAGGGATGAGGAGGGTGCAGTGGCGGCGGAATTTGCAGGCAGCGACGGGGCAGTCACGGCGGCAGGAGGCGTGGGCGGGGACAACGTGGTCGCGGTGGCGGGATGGGCAGGCGGCGACGGCACAATTGCGGCGGCGGAATGGGCAGGCGGCGACGAGCAGTCGCGGCGGCAGGACGGGCAGGCGGCGACGGGTCAGTCGCGGCGGCTGAAAACCGCGGGCGGCGACGGTGCAGTGGCGGCGGCGGGTACTGCGGGCGGCGATGGCGCACTCGCGGCGGCGGGAAGGGCAGGTGGCGATGAGGCAGTCGCGGAGGCAGGAAGTGCAGGCGGCGACGTGGCAGTCACGGCGGTGAAATTGACCCGCGCGACTGCTGGCAGTGATTTCGCCACGGTCAAAGGGGCCCGCACGACTGCTAATAGTGGTGGCGCTAAGGGTAGAGGGGTCCGCGCGGCCTGCGCGGCCGTTTAGCAGAGGTGACGCGACGAGCAGGAGGGCCTGCGCGGATGCTAGCAGAGGTGACGCGACGAGCGGAGGGGCCCGCGTGGATGCTAGCAGAGGCTACGCGACGAGCAGGAGGGCCCGCGCGGATGCTAGCAGAGTGGCGCGAAGAGTAGGGGGAGTCTGTTAGGTTGCTAAGAAAGGTCGCGACGTACTAAGGGAGGCCGTGCGTCTAAGTCGGACGATTTCGATTAGCTGCTGGAGTGTATAAGGGAAAATAGGAAAAAGAAAGATTAGGCCTAGGATCTAGTGGCGTTTGCCTTAGGCTCTGAATACCATGAAAGAAACTAGGAGCTGTAGAAACTTGAGGAAGAATGATTGACATTAGCTCAAGAGAGCACAAGGTTATACAAGGAAGAGAAGGTTGAAGGAGAAAGGTTGGGTTGACCATAGGTTGGGTTGGCCTCACTTTGGGAAGTGAGGCAACATAAGATCAAGTGGGTTGCATTTGGGGGCTCCACCACAATTGGGTTGGAATGGCACCCCACAATGCAAGACTACACCCAAAGTTGGGTGTAGTCCCAACCCAACTGTACACCACAATTGGTGTACAGTAACAAGTGTTAGCATGCTAGAACATACAATTCTAACAGTGTGGTGCTGCTATATGCATGGCACATCCTGGTGTGGTGTGGTGCTGCTATATGCATGGCACGTCATGGTGTGGTGTGGTGTGGTGCTGCTATATGCATGGCACGTCTTGGTGTGGTGTGGTGCTGCTATATGCATGGCACATCATGGTGTGGTGTGGTGCTGCTATATGCATGGCACATCCTGGTGTGGTGTGGTGCTGCTATATGCATGGCACATCATGGTGTGGTGTGGTGCTGCTATATGCATGGCACGTCATGGTGTGGTGTGGTGTGGTGCTACTATATGCATGGCACATCATGGTGTGGTGTGGTGCTGCTATATGCATGGCACATCCTGGTGTGGTGTGGTGCTGCTATATGCATGGTACATCATGGTGTGGTGTGGTGCTGCTATATGCATGGCACGTCATGGTGTGGTGTGGTGTGGTGCTGCTATATGTGTGGGGGGGAAGCTTATTCGACATAGTTTCCCTCAAGAGGGGAGTGAAGAGCAGAAGGTGCTGGGAGTAGTGCACATCGATCTCTGCGGGCCCTTCCGAGTTCCTGCGAAAGATGGCAGCCGCTACTTTCTTCTGCTCAAGGATCGAAAATCTCACTACGTCTGGATCTACCCGATTGCGCAATAAAGCGATTCTCTGCGCGTTTTCCAGAAGTGGCTTCCCCGTGTAGAGAGGCAATGTGAGGCTTCGCTGAAGTCTCTCCGCTCCGATCGAGGTGGCGATTTTTTGGGAAGTAAATTCACCGAGTTTCTCGATGCGAAAGGGATTGAGCACGACCTCACCTGCCCCTATACGCCACAGCAGAACGGGATGTCAGAACGTGAAATGCGGACTGTCGTCGAAGCTGTTAGAACGATGCTTCTGCACATGGGGGCTCCCCACCATTGGTGGCACCTTGTAGCTCTGCAAGCTGTTTGGGTGAGGAATCGTCTGGAACATTCCTCTCTACCATCAGAGGTAACTCGTGAAGTGCTCTTCGAAAAGAAGCCTGACCTTGGCATGGCAAGAGTTTGGGGGTGTATGGTGCAATACCTCATTCCAGAGAGTCAGCAGGGAGGGAAGTTGGAACCGAAAGCTCGTTGGGGTCTCCACCTGGGTGTCTCGCAGCAGAGTAAGGGGTGGTTGGTTCTCGACTTGTCGAGTAACCGTTTGATCACCACGGTCGAGGCCATCTTCTACGAGACAATGTCTCTTGCAAAGTGGAAGGCGACGAAGCAGAGTCCCACCGTCGACCGTGCTGCGCTCGACAATGTGGCATAATTCCCGACGGATCCTGCAGATGATGACGACGATGATGACAAAATGACTAAGGCACCAGCCCCTCTGCACGTGCCCACGTCGATTCCTCGACCACAGCTGCCCACCGACAACCCTCCAGTGCAACTCTCACGGTTGCCAGAGACTTCTCCTGCAGAGGACACTTCTCCTGCAGCTGACGCTCCTTCCACGGAGCAGGTTCGTTCTGTTGATGACATTCGCTCTGATTCTTCTTCGACAGGGGAGCAGCTGCCGACTGCCTCTTCTTCGACGTTCTTTCCTTCGACTGAAAAATTGGTGCCATTGTCGACACTCGGCGAAGAGGGGAGCAAATTGCCGATGACTGTCGTCGCCAATGAGCGTCGAGAAATCGAGCAGCCTGCAGACGAAACATCCGCAGAAGAGCGTTTGGTAGAAGAGCAATCTGCAGACGAGCTGCCTGCAGAAGAAATTGACGAAGAAGAGCTGCCTGCATTAGAAGAAATTGCCGCAGAAGAGCAACCTGCAGAAGAAGGACCTGCATATGATTTTTTTCAGGTTACTCGATATGGCCGAAAGATTCAGAAGCCGATCCGATTCCGCGAAGCACTGACAATGTTTACGATGACTTTGCTCGACGACATGCATGAGGATGTAGTACAGAAAGAGCTCGACTCTGCTGACGAGTGCGCCGTCAACACGGATCATCGTTGGGACATTTCGACCATGACAGTCGCAGAAGCTTTTCAGAGTTGGAAAGGTGAAGCTGTCAAAGCTGCTATGGATGCAGAGATGCAGACTCTCTACGATCAAGAGACTTGGGAGCTGGTTCCTCGTCCGCCTGGGGTTAATGTCATGAAGAATCGATAGGTTTTGATGACGAAGTACAACGCAGACGATACGGTCGACCGAAAGAAGGGTCGACTTGTCATCAAAGGATACACGCACACCCCTGACAACTTCGACTCTATATCTGCCCCCGCCGGAAGCTATGGAACTGCTCGGATGCATCTGTCGAATGCGGCGGGCGGAAATTTGGAATTGATGCAACTCGACATGACGAATGCATTTCTGAATGCGAAATTTGACCGTCCTCTTCATGGAGCAGCCCGAGTTCTACAACGACGGGACGGGTTGAGTATGCATGCTGAAGAAAAACCTCTATGGACTGAAGCAGAGTCCGATGTTGTGGTACGAGGCCCTCGATGAAGTACTGGAAGACGCATGATGGTCGAAGAGCCAGGTCAACGAAGTTTTTGTCAGAATGTTATAGTGCTTACATTTGTGTAGGCTATAGTGGGGTAGCCCATAAGGGGTACAACCCAATTAGGGTTAGTACTTGTACCTAATTCTTTCATAGTTCATTCATTCTCGTTCATTAGTTCGACATGTTTTCAGAGCAGGTCCTTCGTTAGGACCGTTTTTTTTTGGCCCACCACAGCGCTGCCCCACTAGCCGCCCTGCTAGCTCACGCGCCGCCCCTAGCGACCCTCGTGCCGCACCTGCTGCCCCGCGCGCCCGCCAGTCGATCCTAGGCCCAGCCTACCAGTCGAACCTAGCCCGGCCCGCCCGTCGCCCCTAGGCCCCGGCCCGCCTGTCGCCCCTAGGGCCCGGCTCGCCCGTCGACCCCAGGCCCCGCGCGCCCGCCCTTCGACCCTAGGCCCGGCCCGCCCGTCGACCCTAGCCCGGCCCGCCCGTCACCCCTAGGCCCCGGCCCGCCCGTCGCCCCTAGGCCCCGGCCCACCCGTCGCCCCTAGGCCCCGGCCCACCCGTCGACTCCAGGCCCCGCGCGCCCGCCCGTCGACCCTAGGCCCGGCCCGCCCGTCGACCCTAGCCCGGCCCGCCCGTCGCCCCTAGGCCCTAGGCCCGCCCGTCGACCCTATGCCCAGCTCGCACGTCGACACTAGCCAGACCCGCCCGTCGCCCCTAGGCCGTGGCCCGCCCGTCGCCCCTAGGCCCCGGCCCGCCCGTCGACCCCAGGCCCCGTGCGCCCGCCCGTCGACCCTAGGCCCGGCCCGCCCGTCGACCCTAGCCCGGCCCGCCCGTCGCCCCTAGGCCCTAGGCCCGCCCGTCGACCCTATGCCCGGCTCGCCCGTCGACACTAGCCCGGCCCGCCCGTCACCCCTAGGCCGTGGCCCGCCCGTCGCCCCTAGGCCCCGGCCCGCCCGTCGACCCCAGGCCCCGCGCGCCCGCCCGTCGACCCTAGGCCCGGCCCGCCCGTCGACCCTAGCCTGGCCCGCCCGTCGCCCCTAGGCCCCGGCCCGCCCGTCGACCCCAGGCCCTGCGCGCCCGCCCGTCGACCCTAGGCCCAGGCCCACCAGTCGCCCCTGCTGCCCCGCGCGCCCGCCCGTCGCCCCTAGGCCCAGGCCCGCCCGTCGACCTGCTGCCCCGCGCGCCCGCCCGCTGACCCTAGGCCCGGCCCGCCCGTCGCCCCTAGGCCCCGGCCCGCCCGTCAACCCCAGGCCCCGCGCGCCGCCCCTTGCGGCCCGCCCCTTGACCCTGCAGCCCGCGAGCCACCCTTGCAGCCCCGCGCGCCGCCTCTGGTGCCCCCCTAGCCGCCCCTGCTGCCCTGCTAGCCGCCCCCCCTGCGGCCCCTTTTGCAACCCCTGCAACCCCGCGTGCTGCCCCTTGCGACCCGTCCGTCCCTAGGCCCTCGAGCCGCCCCTCTTGCAGCCTGCGCACCGCCTCTTGCAACCTGCTTGCCGCCCTCTTTCTGCTGCCTGCCCTGTTCCCTGCACTGCCCGGCCTCTGCCCGCCCTGCGTGCTGCGCCGCTATGGCTTCTCTCCGCGTTCTTGCGTTCGATCATGAGGGCCGCTCGATCCAATTTGACACGTGGCTCGACGACCTCCAGCTGTACCTACTGAGCGACTCTAGGGACAGCGTTTCGTTGTTTGACCACACGTCTAGCGCCGCTCCCGCCCCTCCCGCCACAGCTGACAATGCGACTCGCTCACAGTGGCTTACTCGTGACGAAGCTGCTCGCTTAGCCATTTGCAACCACCTGCCGTTAGCCGAATGCGCTCACTTCGGACAGCACAGGATTGCACAGGCACTGTACGGCGATGTAGTCGCCTGTTACTCCTCGCCTGCCACTGCCGCTCTAGGCCGTCTTCTACTGCCCTACCTGTTTCCATAGCTGTCCGCCTTTGCCACAGTCAAGGACCTGGTTTCCCACCTTTGCACTAGCGATGCTCGCTACCACGCTGCCCTCCCAGTAGAGTTCCTTGACAAGAACCCACCCCCGATGTACATCACTCTTTACTTTATAGTCACTAGCCTCCCTGACTCCCTTCGCGCTGTTAGGGACCACTTTCTCGCACTTGACCCCACAACCCTCACTGTTGACCTACTCGAGCAGCACCTCCTTGCAGCTGAGACTAGTGTAGTCGCTGTAGGTGCCGCTCGTGGCACTCCTCGCACGCCCTTCTTTGAGGGGTGTTCCCCCTCCCCCCTTGCCCCCTCCTACGCCTCTGCTGCTGCTGTTCACGTCCTTGGTGCTGGAGACGTCGGGGCTGCTTCTGCTAGTGGGAAGCGCGGTAGCAGCAAGGGCAAGGGAGGCAGGGGTGGTGGCGGTGGCAGCGGGGGTGGTGGTGGGGCCAGCGGTGGAGGTGGTGGCGGTGGCGGGAGTGGTGGCGGGAGTGGGGGCTTTGGCAGCGGTGGGGGTGGCGGTAGTGGCGGCAGTGAGAGTGAAGGCGGTAGGGCTGGAGCTACTCAGCATGGAGGTTCTGGCGGTGGCCAGAGACAGCAGCAGCAGCATCGGAGCGAGACCCTGTTTCCCCAGCAGCTTCGTGAGTGGTTTTCTCAGCGTGGGGCGTCTGGGGATAGTGGTAGCTGCCCGTATGTCATTCGCACGGGTGACCGTGCTGGTCAGACATGCGGGAAGCGTCACACTCAGCACCGCTGCTTCTCCCGCCTTGATGACGCTTGGCGCGCAGAGTTTGGTGACGAGGCCGAGCGCCCCCGCTGGTCAGAGCTGCTTAGGTCTGGAGTTGCTATCTTTGACCTAGACTATGATGCTATCCTTGCTGCTATGTATGCCTTGTCTGTTAGTGCTGAGGGAGACTGTTACCTGTGTGTGCTGCTTGACCCAGATATAGAGGCTGCTGCTCTAGGTGCTAGTGAGTCTGCTCTCCCTGGTACTGCACCTGCTGAGGCCTTGCACACCTTTGGTGGGATGGTCAATACCACCACTCCTGGGGGTCAGCGTGTGTCAATCTGCACGTGTGCACGGACGGGCCGTCACCTGGCCACGTTCACTCATCGGCCTGGGTCGAGTCTGTACACACTAGCTACCGAGCCTCTTCAGGTAGCTGCGTCTGCCCAGGTGTTCGCGTCAGGTCCGGTAGCACCCCCTTGCTCGTGTTGCCTCCTGTGGCACCACCGCCTTGGTCACCCCTCCCTGCCACGCCTTCGTGGCATGCAGTCCCGCCTCCTTGTCTCTGGTCTTCCCACGTCTCTGCCTCCCCTCCCCCCGTCACCTGCCCCGCCCTGCCTTCCTTCCATCGAGGGGCGGCAGCGCGCCGCTCCTCACTCCTCCTCGTTTCCCCCGACGACTGCTCCCCTGCAGACTCTCCATATGGACGTGTGGGGCCCAGCCCGCGTCAGTTGACAGGGCCGCGAGCGCTACTTTCTGCTGGTTGTTGACGACTACACGCACTACACCACGGTCTTCCCCTTGCGCAGCAAGGGTGAGGTCCCTGATGTCTTCATCACTTGGATCCGCACAGTCCGTCTCCAGCTTCGCAAGCGGTTCCGCTTGGACCTTCCTGTCCTGCGTTTGCACTCTGACAGAGGTGGTGAGTTCTCCTCCGACTTCTTGCGGGGCTTTTGTCGTGGGGAGGGCATTCTCCAGTCGTTCACGCTTCCGGCCTCCCCTCAGCAAAATGGGATTGCTGAGCGCCGCATTGGCCTAGTCATGGAGGTCGCTCGTACCTCCATGATCCATGCGGCTGCTCCCCATTTTCTGTGGCCGTTTGTTGTCCGGTACGCTGCGCATCAGCTCAACCTCTGGCCCCGGGTCTCCTTGCCAGAGACTTTGCCGACACTGCGTTGGACGGGGGAGGTTGGCAATGGGTCGGTGTTCCAGGTCTGGGGCTCTCGTGCCTTTGTTCGCGATACGTCCGCGGACAAGCTCTCCGCCTGCGCTATTCCCTGCGTCTTCCTTGGCTTTCCCCCTGACGCGCCTGGCTGGCAGTGTCTTCCCCTCTCAGGACATCACGTTTGACGAGTCGGTTCCCTTTTACCGTCTCTTCCCCTACCGCTCTGCCCCTCCCCCACCCCCGCCGCTCTTCCTTGCTCCAGGTCCCCCTCCAATAGACCCCCTCCCCCCCAAGGGTCGTGCTCCCTCTGGTGTGTCTCAGGTAGACCCTCTCCCAGGTACTCGGCCTTTTCCCCACGGAAGAGGCGGCGGCACGTGCGTACGACTCGGCTGTGATTGAGAGGGACGGCCAACATGCGTTGACCAGCGCCTCTATTTTTGGCGACTTGAGCAGCGTGCCTCCTGCGGGGAGCGGTGGCCCTCAGGCGGCTAGAGCCATGGGCGGCCCTCAGGCGGCTCGTGCCAGGGCCAGGCAAGTGGCAGAGGCGCTGGGTCGCGGCGAAGGGGCGGGTGTGGGGAGGAAGGCGCGTGGAGGCCGGGGCGGCTCAGCAAGAAGACGCAGAGGAGGTAAGGAAGGGGTGCACTGATGGGGTGCACTGATGGGGTGCACTGATGGGGTGCACGGATGGGGTGAAGTGCGCATGTGCTGTGGGTGTTGGGGACTGGGGTACACCCCCCCCCCCTATGTGTAAGCATCACGTATTCCATTGCCCTGGGGCAAGGTTCATGCTATGCGTATCACCGTATCCGTGTTTGTTTCGTTGTTTTGTTGTTGTTGTTTCTCTCTCTCTCGCTCTCTCTCTCTCTCTCTCTCTCTCTCTCTCTCTCTCTCTCTCTCTCTAATGGCCCTTTCATTGGTAGTTTAAGGTGAAACAGACATGCAAGGTATAGGTGGGGCACTAGTGGGGCTAATCCCATAATACACTTCCTACTCCCTCCTCGGCTCAGCACCTTCTAAGCAAGATCTGGTGCAGGATCAAGAACCGAGAGGCAGTCCCCAAGGGACGGGGCCTCACTTGCTGTCTCGAGTAGCGGGTTTTCTACCGCTGCTGCTATGTTGCCCTTTTCCAAGTACCCAATTGACTGCCCCCTTTGAAGAGCCACCGACCAGCGCTGCCGGTATTGATGTAAGAGCTTGGCAGCTTGGTAGGAGGAGGGCTCGGCGTTGAAAAACCGCCGTGCAGCTGTTTCTGCGAGCAGCTTCAGGAAGTCAACCGACTCCGGGCATGGGCACCCATATGTCTTGACCGCGAGTGGGAAAAACTTCACCCACTCTGGGCGGTCCTTGTAAAGGCCGTGTTTCTTGTCTGCCGCTTCCCTTGCCGCCCATCCCCGCCCTTTGGTTGCATTCTCATCGCGGGTGCTGATGGGATCTGTTACCGTCACGTCACAGATGTAGATGGTGCTGGTAGAGCGGTCACGTAAGGCTAGGTCCGCCTTCTTCTCCTCCACTGGGCTGAAGGCGGCAGTTTCAAGATGCACCATGAAGCCTGCATCTCGTGCCATCCGTGCGCATTCGTCTCTAAGTTCGTTGTGTGTGTTGGTACGCCCCCCCCCTGTACCGCACCGTAGCAGGTGGTTCGGGAGCCGTTTATCAAGGATTTTCACTTTCTTCGAGCAGTTGATAACCCCGGGAGCTGCAAAGGGGAGCCCCAGCCGAAACTGGAGCGCGTTGGCATAGTGGGGAGCCTCAAGGCGTAGCGAGGGGAAGAGGGGCACAGCATTTAACCAATCTCCCGCCCCGTACCCTGACAGGGACAACATCCGCTGTGTGTGACCATTGTTGGGGCTCGGGCCCAGCCCCCGCACCTCCTCCGCCTGCACAGCATAGCGCTGGCCCTGAATAGCCGTGGCCAGCCCATGCTGCAGCTTTCCTGCAGTTGGAGCTGTTCTCTCTGCTAGCAGAACTTCTTGGGCTGGCAGTGGAAGTTCCTCCTCGCATTCCGCTAGCCATTCAGTCAAAGGGGAGGTCTGAGTGTAGGGGCCACGCATCAGCTCGCGGGTAACCTCCAATGGGCCGGTGCACTCGCTGTTCAGTGAGTCAAGCAGGAGCTGCGCCTGCGTGTAGCTGGCGAGGAAGCTGTAGCGGCCTTCCACAGAAGGGTCCGTCAGCCCGAGGCCACCGAGCGACACGGGGAGTGAGGCCTGCGCCCACGTGCGTGAAGTTTCCACGTCTCCGCGCGGTTGGTTAATGCCACACGCTGTTAGGAGTGTTTCCAGCAGCCGCCGTCCCCAGTCAGACCACTCCTCCTTGGGTAGGAACGGCAGTGGAGTCGTGCGGGCTAGGTAAGACACTCGGCGAGAGATGCACCGAGACAGCAGCAGTCCCGCTAGCTGCGGCTCCATCCGCTCAATCAACCCTAGCGGCGCACCCATCGCCTCTAGGCTGGACCATACGAAGGCGGAGGTTGTTGTGGGGGTGCCAATGTAGCTGCCCAGCACTGTCAAACCATCGCTGCTGGGTGGAACTCCTTCAGGTAGGCGACAGTCCATGGGCGTCCTGCCTGACCATGCCCCGCACTTAGCAGGGTTGTGGCTGAGCCCAATTTCTGCCAGGCTACCCGTGAAGTGGACAAAGGCAGCTGCGCACGACGACGGCTCTCCTAGGAAGGTGACGTCGTCCGCGTAGGCCAGGCAGATGACCTCTGGGTGTGCCTCCGCAGCTGCCTTCAAAGCTGGGTGCATGGCAGCGGCAAAAAGAAGGGGGCCGAGGGGATCCCCCTGGCGGACACCAGTTTCACTGTGCAAGGGCGGATGGTCAAAGGCCGCGTCTAGGTGCAGTGTGGAAGGTTGGCCGTAGGAGAAGCGTACCAATGGCAGCAGTGGTTCTAGCTTAGAGCCTTTCAGGGCCGTCGCTATGGCGTGTCGGTCAACGCTATTGAACGCGTTAGCCAAGTCAGCCTGCAAGACCAGTGCGTCCTGGTTGGCCGCGGTGAAAGTTCGAATGACATGTATGACTGCTTCTGCTCCTCCTGGCACGGCCACTCCAAACTGTAGAGGTAAGAAAAACTCTCGTGCCGCTTCCGCCAGCTGGGTAAGCACCGCTTTGGCTGCTAATCGGAGGATGCACTCGCCTATGACAATCGGCCTGGTCCCTCCGTCCGGCTTGTCGAGGGCTATCAGACGCGATGCTGTAAGGAGCTTCCCTACTTCCTGGTGCAACTTCCCACGCAGGATTGTGTTGACTAACGCGTGTAAGTGAGAACTAACCGTGGCGTGCATCAGGGCAGCTTCGAGCTGGTGCTCGAACGTTGTGCCTGAGGGGCCTGCTCCTACCCCGTTCTCACATCTCGAGAGAAGCTTCAGGAAAACTTCGTGCGATACTGACAGGTAAGAGTCCGGTTCAGGCTGGGGCCACGGTGTGTCAGGGCGCGAGGCGCTTGGGTGTTTGGCGCGGAGGGATTCCAGAACGGCAGGGGATGGCTTGCTGACTGGAGTGGCCTCTAGTGCCATGACTGCTCTCCGCAGACTGCCACGTCGCGCCAGTACTTCAGCTCTAGAGATTGCCCCCAGGTCATCTGGCTTGTGTCTGGGGGGGGGGGAGGAAAATCCAACGAATCCACCGTTTCCAGGTACAGCGATTCCCACTCCCCTCGCAGGAATTTACGCAATCGGCTCCTGGACGCAATCAGCGTCAGGCAAGCGGCAAACAGTAGAACCGTCCAGGCCTGAATGGAGTTAGGGTCTCGTGCGAGTCGTAGCAGTGGTGTCAGCATTACCATTGCGAAGAGAAGGCGCAGTTTTTCTGGAAGGCGACGTGCCAGTGGTGCGTTGCGACTGTCGAGCTTGTCCAGATTCCAGTGACTGACGCCTGCAAAAATCGTGTCGTCCTTGGCGAGGGCTTCGGGTGATCTCTGGGGGGGGAATTGGAGCTGCTGTTGGTTATCCCTCGCTGCAGTTCGCGGTGCAATTACAGGTGATGGTGTCCGGTTTGGTAGGGCGGATTGGTTGGCATTGGTGGCAGGGTGGTCGGAAGCGGTTCGGATCTGTGGAGAGGGTCGCGGTTGGTTGGGTGTATTTCTCAAATTTCTTGCCGCGCTCCGGGCGTGGGTTGAGCTGACTCTCTGCCGAGTTGGAGTTTGTGACTAGGCCTCCTCTGAGGCATTCGAACTTAGGGGCGAGTCTGCTTCTTCCTCCTCCGCCTCATAAATACTCCCCAACACTACGTCTTCTTCATTAGCTCTTTCTAATTCGGTTAAAGCCCTTCGAGCTGCTGTCTGGAACGCATTCTCCGGCCCACCCTCACGCGTACCCCTGCCACGCCCGCGACCTCCGGCTCGACCCCCGCGCGGCCGCGCACTGGCTACGGCCAGCAGCGGACTTTCGCGACTACCTCCTCCTGCGCTCTGACGCACCCGTGCGTCCTCCAGCGCTTGCTGGCGGTGCGTTCGGCGTAATGGCGACTGAAGCGGAGAAGTCGGCGGTAGACCAAGGTCACACAGCTGAGAGCGTGCATGCTCCGCTTCCGGCCCCTGCTGCTGCCGCTGATGTTGCTCCCCCGGCTCTTCCTGCCGCTGTTGCGGCGTCGACAATTCCTGTCCCGCTGGCTCCTGCCCCCCCACCGAGCCTCCGCATTCCTCGCGATGTCCCCGTGTCTGGCGCGTCGGCTCCCATTGCGATGCAGACGCTTGTGGCGCTGCCGCCTATCCAAGCTGCTGTGGGGGGCCCCGCGCAGGGGAAGGCGGTGGGCGGCGGCCCCGACTCTGCACACTTGGTGGCCCCCGCGGCTGCGCCGGTACAGCCCGTCGCGCCGCGGCCCGCGGAGTCACAGAGTCATGGTGCCGCAGGGGGCAATGCAGTGGCGCATCGGGGGCGAGGTTCTCCTCGGCGTCGCCCCTCCTCGTCGTACCGGTCCGCGCATCGCAGTGGTC
>CANJKZ010000910.1:675000-717500 GCA_947471745.1 Closterium sp. Naga37s-1
ACTTGACATGTTACCATGACAGTGAAGTGTGTCTGGAAGTCCGACAGAGAATCTTCTGCTTGCGAATACGGCTTGTTGGCGATGCGAGCCTGGTGGGGCAAGCAAAGAAGAGTCAGTCACATGAAGCATGCAAAAGACAGGAGGCACAGGGCGAGTCTTTGGAGCCGTTCAGAAGTTGAGAGTCAGACAGAGTGTCATCTGCTTGGGAATGCGTTTGTTGTCAATGTGAGCCTGGTGGGTACATGGAAGCATCTGAAGGTATGGAGGGGCAAGAAAGAGTCTTTGGAGCCGCTTCCGAAGTTGAGAGTCCGACAGAGTGTCCTCTGCTTGCGAATGCGTCTTGCTGGCAAAGAGGGCGGCAGGAAACAGGCAGCAGGCAGCAGGCAGCAACAAGCAAGCCGCATTCCATTCCAGCCGACCCAATCACCCAGAACACGTCCGATAAATACGCCTCCAGCAGCTTGAGCCTCTTGAGCAGCAGCAGGAAGCGCAGGTCGAACTTCCTCCTGTGGAAGTCCACCGCAGCCAACAGTCAACAGGCAGAAAGGGCCGCAGCCCAACAAGCAGCAGCCCACCCGAACAACTCACCCAGAACACATCTGAGAGATACACCTCGAGGGGTCTCAGCCTTTTGAGCAGCAGCAGAAGGCGCAGGTCGAACTCCCTCCCGTGGAAGAGCGCGGGGCGCGGGGTGGGAGATGTACTTCTGCCCAGACTTTGGCCTCCCCTTCCGCCCAGTCTCTGCCTTGCTGTGGGGCGCCTCACACCACCGCCAGCCAGCCAGCAGGCAAGCACCGAAACCCTGGACATTCACTGCCACTCACCCAGAACACATCGGAGAGATAAGCCTCCAAAGGCTCGAGTTTTCTCAGCAGCAGCAGGAGGCGCAGGTCGAACTTCCTCCCGTGGAAGAGCGCGGGGCGGGAGATGTACTTCTGGGCCACCTTGGGGCCGGTCCCTGCCAGCCGTATGATCTGCGCCAGGTGGCGCGCCACCGTTGCATCCATGCTGCGCGCGAGATTCCAGGGCTTTAAGATCCACGTGTTGTCCAGATCTGGTTCCGCAAGGAAAAGATGCGGGGACATAAAGGAGGTCTCAGAGCAGCAGTGCAAAGGGGAGGACTGGGAGAGATTTTAGTGGGATGGGGGGAGGGGACAGGGCATCCATGCTGCGTGCGAGGTTCCACGGCTTTATGATCAGATCAGGGTCTGTCGTGTAGAAACGCCAGGAAGATGGGCCAGGGCATGAGAACTTTTACACGACTCAAAGGGGACGCTGGGCAAGGGGGGTGGCTTGCTCACCTTCTTTCTTCTCAGGCGCCTCACTGCCCTCGTAGCTGGCAATCAGTCGCCTCCCTGCAGCAGCAGCTGCCGCCGCCTCCCTCCCCTGGAAGCATCCTATCAGCGCTGCCATCTCCGACTGCATGTCGTACGTGTCTTGTAACCAGGGGCGTGTGTTGCCGTACGCCTGCATGGCAAAAGAAGATGAAGAGAGCACATACAAGCATGAAAGGTACAGGAGGGCCATCAAGCCATAGAGCACCCTATCAGCGCTGTCATTTCTGACTGCATGTCGTACGTGTCCTGCAGCCAGGGGCGTGTGCTGCCGTATGCCTACACACAAGTTCAGCCACAGGGATGTAAAGGCGGACATGTAAGGGAAAAAATAGGGCACTCCACGAGTGTCGCTGCCAGCTCCGATTGCATGTCGTACGTGTCCTGCAGCCAGGGGCGCGTGTTGCCGTATGCCTGCATGGATGAGAAGCAGCAGAGAAAGAAGCAGCATGAGAAGGAGATACACAGCCCATCAGCCTATCACTGCTGCCAGCTCCGATTGCATGTCGTACGTGTCCTGCAGCCAGAGGCGCGTGTTGCCATATGCCTGCATGGATGAGAAGCAGCAGACAAAGAAGCAGCATGAGAAGGAGATACACAGCCCATCAGCCTATCACTGCTGCCAGCTCCGATTGCATGTCGTACGTGTCCTGCAGCCAGAGGCGCGTGTTGCCGTATGCCTGCACGAGCAGAGCAAGCAGAAGCATGAGAGGGAGAGCACACAACCATACAGAATCAAATCAGCGTTGTAAGAACCGAATGCATGTGATACGTGCCCTGTAGCCAGGGTCGCACGGCTGCCTTACGCCTGCACACAGCAGCAGAGAGTAGCAAAGGAAATCACACACACATGAGGGGAGCATGGCATGTGGCAACCTGTCGTTGTTGCCCGCTCCGACTGCAAGTCATATGTATCTTGTAACCAGGGGCGCGTGTTGCCGTACGCCTGCATGCTAACAGAGAGAAGCAAAGAAGATGGCATACGGCACACACACGTGAGGAGAGCATATGGCACACTGTAACTATTGCTTGCTCCGACTGCAAGCCGTACGTATCTTGTAACCAGGGGCGCGTGTTGCCGTACGCCTGTGCACAAGAGCAAGAGGAGCAAGCAGACTACCACCCACATGTGAAGGGAGAGCATACAGTTCTGCTCGCTCTTAATGCATGTCGTGCATGTCCTGCCCATAGACGGGGACAAGAGCCCCGTGTGTTTGGCATATACACAAGCACGATCAGAACACAAAGCAAAGAGTATATGGTGTATAGCTTATCATCCCCTTGGAGTTTAGCTTATCGCGCCCTTGAAGCATGGCTTATTATGCCCGAGTAATGCTTCGTTCCCATGGATTACTGCTGCATGCCCTTACTGTATTGCTTATCGTGCTCTTGGAGCAATGATTATCGTGTCCATATAGCATTGCTTACCATGAGCTTATACCTCTGCATGCATCGTAGAAACTGAGGTAGCAGCAAGCAATCAACGAGCATATGTCATATTGGAGCAAAGGGTGAGCTGGCTGCATCCTGCAAAGCACATGCCATATAATGCTGACTGAATTTTACAAACGACATGCCATGTAATGCTGACTGCAGCTACTGCACCTGCTCTGCTGGATTGTCCTTGCCAGGTAGAGTTTCATCAATCCATGCCTCACCCAACTGACCAACTTGTCGCACACCACCCATTTGCACACCACCCATTTGCACACCACCCATTTGCACACCACCCATTTGCACACCACCCATTTGCACACCACCCGTTTGCACACCATCCATTTGCACACCACCCATTTGCACCGCACCCCACCTGCTGGATGGTCCTTGCCAGGTGATGCTTCATCACAATGCAAGCCTCAAACGGGAACTGGTTCACAAATGGCTCTCGCCCTCCCTTGGCCATGCCTTGTCCCTCCCTGCCCTCCCCGCCCTCTCTTGCCCCTCAACCACGCACCTGCTG
The DNA here is from genome assembly GCA_947471745.1 of Closterium sp. Naga37s-1. Classification (NCBI taxonomy): domain Eukaryota; kingdom Viridiplantae; phylum Streptophyta; class Zygnematophyceae; order Desmidiales; family Closteriaceae; genus Closterium; species Closterium sp. Naga37s-1. Next base: position 678,295 of record CANJKZ010000910.1, read on the forward strand.
GATGGTCCTCGCCAGATGATGTTTCATCACAATGCATGCCTAAAATGGAAACTGGTTCACAAATGGCTCCTGCCCTCCCTTGGCCTTACCTTGGCCCTCCCCGCCCTCCCTTGTGTCTCCACCACGCACCTGCTGTATTGTCCTCGCCAGATGATGTTTCATCACAATGCATGCTTCAAACGGGAACTGGTTCACAAACGGCTCTGGCTCTCCCTTCTCCCGCCTCTCCTTCAGCCCAGCCGCCTCTCTGAACGTATCGTCCACCTGCATGCTCGTCCATATGATGTCCGCTTCACTGGGGGTGTCGACTGAAAGGCAGTTGGAGGTTTTGGGGGTTGGTTGGGGAATAGGGGAAGCACGTGCATGCATTAAGCTTCGCTTTATTTTGAGACTTCGCTTTTAAGCGTCTCAAAATACAACTTTTATCACGTGGGAATAGGGGAAGCACGTGCATGAATTAAGCTTCGCTACTCCTTCAGCCCAGCTTCGCCTCTCTGAATGCATCATGAACCTGCATGCTTGTCCATTTGATGTCTGCCTCGCTGGGGGCGTCCACTGGGGGAGTGGGAAGGGGTGGGAGAGAGAAGGGAAACCAAGTTGAGGGTTTCCTTCTCCCCTCCCTTGCCTCTCAGAATGCCTCGTCCGTCCAGCACCTGCATGGAGCTCTAGATAACGTCGGCCTCGCCAGGTGCGTCAGCTGGAGTAACAACAGCTCGGTGCAACACCAAAACACAGTGCGGTGTAAACAGTGTGAAGAGAGAAGAAGGAGAAGAAGAAGGAGAAGAAAAAGAAAAATGGACGGCGTTCGAGAGGTTCCAAGAGTGAGAAACAACAACAGCGCACAGGACAGGACAGGACAGGACAGGACAGGACAGGACAGGACAGGACAGACGCGATGACAAGTACGATCTGGAGGGATTGGTAGAGCTGGTGTTTCGAGTGATGTGATGTGATGTGATGTGATGTGATGTGATGTGATGTGATGTGATGTGATGTGATGTGATGTGATGTGATGTGATGTGATGTGATGTGATGTGATGTGAATGGTGCACTGAAAGTGAACTCAGGGCGGGAAAGGCTGTCTAAGGCATGGGGAAGATCGCCTGTGACTGTGATGTGATGTGAATGCCCCCAAGCTTGCCCTTTCCTCCTCTCGACCCAGAAAGGCTGCCCGTGGCCCCAGCCATACACTCACCGAAAGTGAACTCTGGGCGCGAGAGAGTGTCAAGGACGTGGGGAAGATCGCTGAACACTCGATACACTCGCTTCCCTGCTTCCAGTTTCCCTGGCTCCGCTGGGTTTTCCGGTTTGCCTCTAGCTCCACCTGCCTCGCCTCCTTCTGCCTTGTCCTCCTTATTGTCGGACTCAGCACAAGCAAGGAGAGAGGTAGCCTCCGCATGCTTTGCAGCCGCTGCTGCGAACCTGCACAGGCGCTGCTCGTAGGCCTGGGGTGGGGTGGGGTGGGGTGGGGTGGAGTGGGGTGGAGTGGGATGCGGTGTGGGGTGAGATTAGGTGTGGGGTGAGATGAGGTGTGGGGTGAGATGAGGTGTGGGGTGCGATGGTCCATGCTGCCCTTTGAATCGACTAGAATGCATGTGGACGTGTGGGCGTTTGGTGGACCGCTGCTGCTCGCACGGAGTAACATAAGCTTGCTGAGAGGAGAGAGAGGCAGTACACTCAAAATTCACTTGCTGGAAGCAGCTCGAGGGAGTGTGGTGAGATGGGGTGTGGTGTGAAAGTAGCAAATTGAACAAGTGATCAGATTAGAGGAACAACCTAGCATACATAGTTGGAAGGGAAGGTTGGAAGGGAAGGATGAAAGTGACCATAGGTTAGGTTGACCTCACTTGGGGAAGTGAGGGAACCATAGGTCAAGTGGGTTGGGTTGTCCACACTTTGTAGAAGTGAGGCAACCCTAGGCCCACTTGGCTTGGGGTAACCTCAATTGTGGGAAGTGAGGTACCCACAAGTCAAGAGGGTTGCATTTGGGGGCTCCACCACAATTGGGTGGATTGGCACCCCAAAGTGCAAGACTACACCCAAAGTTGGGTGTAGTCCCAACCCAACTGTACACCACAATTGGTGTACAGTCACATGTGTTGGCATGCTACACAATATATATTTTAACACAACCCCTTAGCATGCTAACACAAGAAGAGAACAACCCCTGAATCAAGGGGCGCCCGGGCGAGCAAGGCCAATGAGGCGGAGGAAGGCAGAGTGCGCGGGGCGAAGGAGGGCCTTAGTGAAGATGTCGGCCAAGTTGGCCTCGGTTGCAATCTTGCGAACGGCAATGAGGCCCTTCTGGACGAGCTCGCGAACGAAGAAGTAGCGGAGTTCGATGTGCTTGGAGCGGGCGTGATAGACGGGGTCCTGAGTGAGATGGATGGTGCTGGCGTTGTCGCACCAGAGAGTGGGGCACGTCTGGGGGGCGCCAAGCTCCGCAAGAAGGAAGCAGAGCCAGCGCGACTCCTGGGCGGCCATGGTGCCAGCGTAGAGCTCGGCTTCGCAGGTGGAGAGAGAGATGGCGGAGGAGCGGGTGGAGCGCCAGCTGATGAGGCCGCTGCCAAGGGTGAAGCCGTAGCCCTGGGAGGAGCGGCGGTCCGGCTGCGTGTCAGCCCATGAGGAGTCACTGAAGCCCGAGAGAAGGGGACGGGAAGGGCCGCCGAGGGTGAGGGCAAGGTCCCTGGTCCCGCGAAGGTAGCGGAGGACCCGCTTGGCAGCTTTCCAGTGCTCCTCAGAGTGACGACCGGTGCCGACAAAGCGAGCGAGCACGCTGATGGGGTAGGCGAGGTCGGGGCGGGTGCACATCATTGCGTACATCAAGGACCCAACGAGCTCGGCATAGGGGTGGGGGGAGGAGGTGGGGGAGGTGGGTGGAGCGAGTTGGTGACCGAAGGGGAGCGGGGTGGAAACAGGCTTGGCTTGCGCCATGTCGAACTTCTCCAAGACCTGGCCGATGTAATGGGACTGGGAGAGGGTGATTGTGCGAGCAGGGCGGTTGCGCGTGATGGTCATGCCGAGGTAGTGAGTGAGGGCGCCAAGGTCCTTGCACTTGAGCCGCTGCTGCAGGGACAGTTTCACCTGCTCCATGTCGGCCTTGGTGTCAGAGAGCAGGATCATGTCGTCGACATATACCAGAATGAAGAAGCGGCGGGGGGAGGAGCGGATGAAGAGGCTGGCGTCGGAGTGGGAAGCAGAGAAGCCGAGGGACCCCAAGGTGGCAGCCAGCTTCGCATGCCACTCACGTGGTGCCTGCTTCAAGCCGTAGACGGGGCGACGCAGCTGCCAGACAGTGTTCTCAGGAAAGGCTGCGTGGAACCCGGGGGGTCGCCGGAGGAAAATGCGCTCATGCAGGTCGCCCTGCAGGAACGCATTGGAGACGTCCATGGAGTCGATTTCCATGTCGTCACGTGCACCAATGTCCATGGCGGCGCGAAGGGTGGGTGGTTTGGCGGTGGGGGCGTAGGTGAACCAGTAGTCCTCAGCCCAAGTCTGCGTGAACCCCTTGGCGCAGTAGCGGGCCTTGTACACTGGTTCCTCGCCCGGCAGCTGCTTCACCCGAAAGACCCATTTGCCGTCAACGAGATTAGCGCCAGCAGGGAGGGGGACATCGACAAAGGAGTCGTTGCGAATGAAAGCCTCACACTCCAGGAAGATCGCTGCTATCCATTTATCCGCATCAGGGCAGGTGATGGCTTCCTGGAAGGTGGAGGGAGTGAAGATGGTGGGGGTAGTAGTGGCGCCAAGGACAGGAAAGCCCAGGAAGTCAAGGTAGAGGGCGGCAAGGAATGGAGTGTGCTCCCGAATGTTGAGGAACTCCTCATGGGAGTCCTCAAGGAGCTGAATGGAGGCAGGAGGAGGAGCCCCAAGGATTTTGTCCACCGAGCGGGTATGGATGTAAGGGAGGAGGAAGGGGGAGGAGCGGGAAGTGGCACGGCGCCGCTGCTGCTGCTGGTGCTGCTGCTGCTGATGCTGCTGCTGCTGTCCCGGCTGCTGCTGATGCGGCTGCCCCGGCTGCTGCTGCTGCTGCTGCTGCTCCGGCTGCTGCTGCTGCTGCTGCTGCTGCTGCTGCTGCTGCTGCCCCGGCTGCTGCTGCTGCTGCCCCTGCTGCCGTTGCTGGTGTTGCTCCCGCTGCTGCTGCTGCTGCTGCTGCTGGTGCTGCTGCTGCCCCTGCTGTTGCTGATCCGGCTGCTGCTGCTGCTGCTGCCCCTGCTGTTGCTGATCCGGCTGCTGGAAAGGAGGAGAATGAGAGGAGGAGGGAGAGGGGGGAGGGGGTGCAGCTGAGTGAGCGGGGGAGGCGGGTGCGGCAGGGTCGTAGACGTCGGCAGAGGAGGAAGGCGGGAGTGGGGCGGCGACAGGTGGGAGGAGAGGCGCTGGAGGGATAAGAGGCGGGAGGATGGTGTCGGTCCAAGCGAGGGGGCGAGTGGGAGGAGGGAGGGGGTCAGGAGGAGGGGTGGAGTAGTAGGGAGTGGACTCGTTGAAGACGACGTCAATGCTGCGGATGAGGCGATTGGTGGGAGGGTGGAGGAATAGGTAGCCTGGGGAATCACGATTGTGCCCAAGGTAGACGCACTCCAGAGCGCGAGGAGCGAGCTTGCCAGCAGCGCGGGAGCGGTCGGCCGGTGGAATGAGGACGAACGCCTTGCAGCCCCAAACACGAAGGCCTGCGGCGTCAGGCTTGGCCTTGGACCAGAGTTCTGTGGGGGAGGAGGAGGGATGCTGAGGGTGGGAGCGGAGATTGAGGAGGAGGGTGGCATGAATGAGGGCATAGCTCCAGAGGGAGGGAGGGGTGGAGGCGTGAGCAATGAGGCAGCGCGCAATCTTGGTGATCTCACGGATGCGACTCTCAGCGATGCCGTTTTGCTGAGGGGAGTGGGGAAGGGTGGTGGTCTGCTGAATGCCGTATGTTTTGCAGTAAGTGGAGAGAGTATGATTGATGAACTCACCCCCACCGTCAGAGTGAAGGCGGCCTATGGGACGTTTGAAGTGGTTGCGGCACTGCTCAGCCCAGTTGATGACCACAGCCGGCACCTGGTCTTTCGTGTGAAGAAAGAAGACGGTGGAGTACCGACTGTGGTCGTCGACGAGCACGAGCATGTACCTGTGCCCCTGACGGGAGCGGATGGGATAAGGGCCCCAGAGATCCATGTGAACAAGGTCAATGGGGGCGGGAGCGAAGGTGGGATGACTGTGATGGGGGGACTGTTTGAGCTTGCCATGAATGCATGATGGGCATGGGGGAGCAGGGGAGGAGGGGAGGGGAGGTAAGGTGGGAGGAAGGCTGTTAAGGAGGCGAGAGGTGACGGTGGAGCGAAGTGCGGCGAAGTTGGGATGGCCGAGTCTGTGATGTAGGAGCACTGCAGGATGGGAGAGGGCAGTAGAGGAGGAGGGGGATGGGGTGGGGGAAAAGTTGGGGGGGGAGGAGGAGGCGGATGGAGTAGAGGAGGAGGATATCGGAGGAGGGGGAGGGGGAGGGTGAGGGGGAGGGAGAAGGGGACCGGTGGAAGTACCAGCACGAGTGGTGACGTGACAAAAGGAGGGACGGGGTGTGCGGAGCGTGTAAAGGCGAGTGCGAGGGCAAAGGGGAATGCGCAGGAGGAAACGACCAGAGGCGGTGTGGTAGAGATCGCAGTAGGAAGCAAAGCCAGGGTATAAGGCGGTAATGCCAACGCCTTGGAGTTCACGGTGGGAGAGGAGGTTATTGCGAAGGGTAGGGATGTGGAGACCGGTGACTGTACCGGATGGGAAGGCGGTGCAAGGAAGGGTGGAGAGGTGAGTGCAGGGGATGGAAAAGCTGGAGTCGGCACCATGAACCTGGGTGGGAAGTGGAAGGGGGGTGAGGGTGCCAGCGTCTTTTAGTGCGGTTTCGGTGGCCCCACTGTCAAGGACAAAGTCCAGGGTGGGAGGGGAAGGAGAGGGAGGGAACACAGAGTACTGGAGAGTTGTTTCATGGATAGAAGAGGGAGAGAGCGGCGGGTGCTGCTGCTGTAAGTACTGTTGCTGCTGCGGCTGCTGCGGTGGGAGAGACTGTGACGGTTGCGGCTGGAGAGATTGGGCTGCTGCTGCTGCTGGAAGCACCGCCGATGCTGCCGCGGTTGCTGCGGCTGGAGAGATTGTGGTGGCTGCTGCTGCTGGAAGCACTGCTGCTGCTGCGGATGGAGAGAACTGTGGCTGGTGCTGCTGCTGGAAGCACTGCTGCTGCTGCGGCTGAAGAAACTGTGGCTGCCGCTGCTGCTGGAAGGACTGCTGCTGCTGCGGCGGAAGGAACTGTGGCAGCTGCTGCTGCTGGAAGCACTGCTGCTGCTGCGGCTGAAGAGACTGTGGCTGCTGCTGCTGCAGGAAGGACTGCTGCTGCTGCGGTGGAAGGAACTGTGGCAGCTGCTGCTGCTGGAAGGACTGCCGCTGCTGCGGCTGGAAGGACTGCTGCTGCTGGGGATGGAGAAACTGTGGCGGGTGAGGCTGGAGAGATTGCGGCTGCTGTTGGTGTTGGAAGAACTGCTGCTGCTGCGATTGCCGCGGCTGGAGGAGATGTGGGGGGTGCGGCTGGAGAAATTGTGGTTGCTGCCGCTGCTGGAAGTCCTGCTGCTGCTGATGCTGGAGCTGCTGGAAACGCCGCAGATGGGGAGGGGGGGAGGGGGTGAGCAGGCGGAGATAAGGGGGGGGGGAGGAGTGGAGGGTCGGAGTGTTGAGAAGGGAGGGGCGAGGAGTAACACTGCTCCAGTGAGGAGGGGGGAGAGGGGCAGGGGGGATAGCAGTCATGATGGGCGACGGCGGGTGGACCCGCGGCGGCCAAGGGTGAAGTTGCTGCTGCGGAGGCTGCTGCACTTCCCCTGCTGCCGCTGCTGCTGCCGCTGGCAGGAGGAGGGAGGGGGGGGGGGGGGGGGGGTAAAGGAGGGAGACAGCGGTGGAGGGCAGAGGCGTTCAAGGTGCAGGGAGCGACGGTGACAAGGGCGCAGGCGGCTGTGCGAACGTGCGGCGGCGGGAAGGGGAGGCGGTGGCAAAGTCGGGGGCGGCGGCGGCGAGCAGGCCGCGACGACGAGGGGCGCAGGCGACGGCGGAAGGGCCGCGGCGGCGAAACGAGGGACGGCGGCGGCAGGCAGGCCGCGGCAACGAGGGGCGCAGGGGGAGGGGGAGGGGGGGGAGAGGAGTAGGGAGAGGAGGAAGGGAGGGTGCAGTTGCGGCTGAATCTGCAGGCGGCGACGGGGCAGTCACGGCGGCAGGAAGTGTGGGCGGGGATGGCGCGGTCGCGGTGGAGGATGGGCAGGCGGCGTCGAAGCAGTCGCGGCGGTAGGGCGGCGGCGGCGCAGTGGCGTTAACGGGAACCGCGGGGCGACGATGTTGCAGTTGCGGCGGGGGAAATTGCGGGAGGGTGGCGATGCAGAAGGGGCAGCGAGATGCGTGGGTGACGCGGAAGCAGGTGCGGCGGTGGGAGGGGAGGCGGCAATGCGAAATCGCGGCGGGGGGGGGGGGGGGGGGGGGGGGGGGTGTGGGGGCGGGGAGGTGACGACGAGCAGTCGCAGCGGCGGAATGCGCAGGCGGCGATGTTAGGTCGCGGCGGCGGGACGGGCAGGGGGCGACGAGCTGTCGCGGCGGCGGGACGGGCAGACGGCGCCGAAGCAGGCGCGGCGGCGGGAAGGGGAGGCGGCGACGTGACGTCGCGGCGGAGGGACGGGCAGGCGGCGACGAGGCGTCGCGGCGGCGGGATGCGCAGGCGGCGCCGAAGCAGGCGCAGCGGCGGGAACGCGGCGACGAGTCGTCGCGGCGGAGGGACGGGCAGGCGGCGACGAGGTGTCGCGGCGGCAGGATGCGCAGGCGGCGCCGTAGCAGGCGCGGCGGTGGGAACGCGGCGACGAGACGTCGCGGCGGAGGGACGGGCAGGCGGCGACGAGGCGTCGCGGCGGCAGGATGCGCAGGCGGCGCCGAAGCAGGCGCGGCGGCGGGAACGCGGCGACGAGACGTCGCGGCGGAGGGACGGGCAGGCGGCGACGAGGCGTCGCGGCGGCAGGATGCGCAGGCGGCGCCGTAGCAGGCGCGGCGGCGGGAACGCGGCGACGTGACGTCGCGGCGGAGGGACGGGCAGCGGGCAGGCGGCGACGAGGCGTCGCGGCGGCAGGATGCGCAGGCGGCGCCGAATCAGGCGCGGCGGCGAGAAGGGGAGGCGGCGACAGGGGGTCGCGGCGGGGGGGAGGAGGGGACAGCGGCGTTGCGCTCGCGGCGGTGGAATCCGCAGGCGAGGAAGGCGTAATCGCGGCGGGAGGGGGGGGGAACGGCGGCGACGGCGTAGGTCGCGGCGAGAGTATGCTAGTGATGGCTAGTTGAGCCACGCGTAGGAAAGGGTTTGTAGCTGTGGGGTGGGCCCATGGGAAAAAAAAAAAAACTGAAGGGAGGGAGAGGTAAGGCCTAGGAACAAGTAGCTCTATACCATGTGAAAGTAGCAAATTGAACAAGTGATCAGATTAGAGGAACAACCTAGCATACATAGTTGGAAGGGAAGGTTGGAAGGGAAGGATGAAAGTGACCATAGGTTGGGTTGACCTCACTTGGGGAAGTGAGGGAACCATAGGTCAAGTGGGTTGGGTTGTCCACACTTTGTAGAAGTGAGGCAACCCTAGGCCCACTTGGCTTGGGGTAACCTCAATTGTGGGAAGTGAGGTACCCACAAGTCAAGAGGGTTGCATTTGGGGGCTCCACCACAATTGGGTGGATTGGCACCCCAAAGTGCAAGACTACACCCAAAGTTGGGTGTAGTCCCAACCCAACTGTACACCACAATTGGTGTACAGTCACATGTGTTGGCATGCTACACAATATATATTTTAACATGTGGGACGTGTGGTGAGATGGGGTGTGGGACGTGTGGTGAGATGGGGTGTGGGACGTGTGGTGAGATGGGGTGTGGGAGGTGTGATGTGGAATCCCACGAATAGCTTGGCCGATGCTGGCATTGACAGACACTAAAGAATGGAGGGAAGAGTCGGCATACTTGTTGGAAGGCGCTTGTGGGCGTGTGGAACCACACGGACAGCTTGGCTGAGCACTGCTGCTGTCCGTAATTTAATGTTCAAGGGAGGAAAGGTAGCTTGAGAGTTGAGGAAGGAGTGAAAGAGGTGCCATACTTGGTGGAAGCAGGAGGAGGGCGTGTGGAACCACACGGACAGCTTGGCTGAGCGCTGCTGCTCCTCTCCCACCCCGGCGAGATAGTCCCTCGTGCACTCCTCCCCTGGCTGCACTGCTGCCAGCGGCCACACCAGCGAGTAGCTGACGGGGTGGAGGTCAGGGAGGGAGGGGCAGGACAGGGCCAGGGCAGGCAGAAAGAGGGGCGATGTGTGAGAATATGTGGACTGCTGACTATCAGAATCTGTGGTAAATCCTCTTTTGAGACGTCTCAAAACTAAATCCCCCCCCTCCAATCCCCTTTTGAGACGTCTCAAAACTACCCCCCCCCCCCCCCCCAATCCCCTTTTGAGACTCCTCTCCCTCGTGCACTCCTCTCCCGCGTGCACTGCTGCCAGCGGCCACACCAACGAGTGGCTGATGGGGGCGAGGAGGGACGGCATGGGTGATAGAACGGAGAGGGGAAGGGCGACCCACCTGAAAAAAACTCACAGAAAAACACCTGACAGCACACACACCTGAGAGCAGAGGCGAAGGAGCCATCTGGCAGGAAGAGGAAGGGCGCACAGCAAAAGTTGGGCCGGTCACTGTGACGGAAGGCACTGCCAAACTCGTCCATCACGTACCTGATGGGTGTCGGGAGGGGAGTGGTACGAGTGGGGGGAATGCGGGGAGTGAGGGGGATATGTGGGGTTGGAGTGGAAGGTATGATGGGTGTGTAGAGGAGGAGGAGTGGTGGGGAGTGAAGGGGTTGGGGGGAGAAAGGGGTTCGGGGGAGAGAGCGGAAGAGGGGGAGGAAGGGTGGAAAAAGGACTTGGCGGGAGAAGGGGATAAGGCATAACATGTTGTTGCATGGAAAGAGGATAAGGACCTCATGGTGTGCACCACTCGGTCTGCTGGATGGATGCTGCACCACAGGCATGCAGCATCCATCCAGCAGACCAAGTCACTGCTCTGCTCGGTCACTTGGAGTGTTGGACTAGATGCAGTGCAGTGCGGTGCAGTGCGGTGCAAGCATACACACTCACCAAACTGCACTACACTCTAGTCCAGCTGTGTCTCGGTCGCGAGCTTGTAGCAGCACACGCGGCGCCACATGACATGCAGCACCCAGCGCATACCTAGTCACGGCTTGATCATTCGGGCCAAATACAGTGCAGTGGCAGTGGCAGTGGCAGTGGCAGTGCATGGATACTCCCTCCCTCCCTCCCTCCCTCCCTCCCTCCCTCCCTCCCTCCCTCCCTCCCTCCCTCCCTCCCTCCCTCCCTCCCTCCCTCCCTCCCTCCCTCCCTCACTACACCACACTCTGGTCCAGATGAGTTTCAGTAGCAAGCTTGTAGCTGCACTCGTGGTGCCACATGGCATGCAGCACCGAGCAAGCCTAGACAGTGCTTGGACAATTGGTGCAATGCAGCACAGTGCGGTGCAGTAAAGTGTGGTGCGGTGCTCTAATACTCACCACACAGCACTCTCATCCAGCTGTGTTTCAGTGGCGAGCTTGTAGCTGCACACGTGGCGCCACATGGCATGCAGCACTCGATCCACCAATGGCGTGCCGGGCTGCCAGGCTGGCAAGCGAGGAAACATCCAGGAACCTCCCCGCATGAACGAGGAGAGCAGAGCTCCGTTGAGTGAGGAGAGGCGGGGAAGAGTCGAAGCTGCATCGTATGGGTCAAAGGGGAAGGGGCCTTCCAGGTCTACCTGGAAAAGACAGGGGAGAGGGACGGGGAGGAGGGGAGAGGGAGAGGGGAGGAGGGGAGAGGGAGGTAGGAAGGTTGCAGAGGGGTGGGAGGAGAGGTGGGGGAGAGTGGATGCTCTGTTGTATGGGTCAAAAGGGAAAGGGCCTTCCAGGTCTACCTGGGGAGGTCGAGAGGGGCACACGATCATGTAGGGGAGAAAACGAGGGGGGGGCAGAGGGAAGAAGAGCAGAAGGGGATGAGAGCAGAGGGGAGGAGGGCAGAGGGGAGGAGGGCAGAGGGGAGGAGGGCAGAGGGGAGGAGGGCAGAGGGGAGGAGGGCAGAGGGGAGGAGGGCAGAGGGGAGGAGGGCAGAGGGGAGGAGGGCAGAGGGGAGGAGGGCAGAGGGGAGGAGGGCAGAGGGGAGGAGGGCAGAGGGGAGGAGGGCAGAGGGGAGGAGGGCAGAGGGGAGGAGGGCAGAGAGGGGAGGAGGGCAGAGGGGAGGAGGGCAGAGGGGAGGAGGGCAGAGGGAGGAGGGCAGAGGGGAGGAGGGCAGAGGGGAGGAGGGCAGAGGGGAGGAGGGCAGAGGGGAGGAGGGCAGAGGGGAGGAGGGCAGAGGGGAGGAGGGCAGAGGGGAGGAGGGCAGAGGGGAGGAGGGCAGAGGGGAGGAGGGCAGAGGGGAGGAGGGCAGAGGGGAGGAGGGCAGAGGGGAGGAGGGCAGAGGGGAGGAGGGCAGAGGGGAGGAGGGCAGAGGGGAGGAGGGCAGAGGGGAGGAGGGCAGAGGGGAGGAGGGCAGAGGGGAGGAGGGCAGAGGGGAGGAGGGCAGAGGGGAGGAGGGCAGAGGGGAGGAGGGCAGAGGGGAGGAGGGCAGAGGGGAGGAGGGCAGAGGGGAGGAGGGCAGAGGGGAGGAGGGCAGAGGGGAGGAGGGCAGAGGGGAGGAGGGCAGAGGGGAGGAGGGCAGAGGGGAGGAGGGCAGAGGGGAGGAGGGCAGAGGGGAGGAGGGCAGAGGGGAGGAGGGCAGAGGGGAGGAGGGCAGAGGGGAGGAGGGCAGAGGGGAGGAGGGCAGAGGGGAGGAGGGCAGAGGGGAGGAGGGCAGAGGGGAGGAGGGCAGAGGGGAGGAGGGCAGAGGGGAGGAGGGCAGAGGGGAGGAGGGCAGAGGGGAGGAGGGCAGAGGGGAGGAGGGCAGAGGGGAGGAGGGCAGAGGGGAGGAGGGCAGAGGGGAGGAGGGCAGAGGGGAGGAGGGCAGAGGGGAGGAGGGCAGAGGGGAGGAGGGCAGAGGGGAGGAGGGCAGAGGGGAGGAGGGCAGAGGGGAGGAGGGCAGAGGGGAGGAGGGCAGAGGGGAGGAGGGCAGAGGGGAGGAGGGCAGAGGGGAGGAGGGCAGAGGGGAGGAGGGCAGAGGGGAGGAGGGCAGAGGGGAGGAGGGCAGAGGGGAGGAGGGCAGAGGGGAGGAGGGCAGAGGGGAGGAGGGCAGAGGGGAGGAGGGCAGAGGGGAGGAGGGCAGAGGGGAGGAGGGCAGAGGGGAGGAGGGCAGAGGGGAGGAGGGCAGAGGGGAGGAGGGCAGAGGGGAGGAGGGCAGAGGGGAGGAGGGCAGAGGGGAGGAGGGCAGAGGGGAGGAGGGCAGAGGGGAGGAGGGCAGAGGGGAGGAGGGCAGAGGGGAGGAGGGCAGAGGGGAGGAGGGCAGAGGGGAGGAGGGCAGAGGGGAGGAGGGCAGAGGGGAGGAGGGCAGAGGGGAGGAGGGCAGAGGGGAGGAGGGCAGAGGGGAGGAGGGCAGAGGGGAGGAGGGCAGAGGGGAGGAGGGCAGAGGGGAGGAGGGCAGAGGGGAGGAGGGCAGAGGGGAGGAGGGCAGAGGGGAGGAGGGCAGAGGGGAGGAGGGCAGAGGGGAGGAGGGCAGAGGGGAGGAGGGCAGAGGGGAGGAGGGCAGAGGGGAGGAGGGCAGAGGGGAGGAGGGCAGAGGGGAGGAGGGCAGAGGGGAGGAGGGCAGAGGGGAGGAGGGAGGGGAGGAGGGCAGAGGGGAGGAGGGCAGAGGGGAGGAGGGCAGAGGGGAGGAGGGCAGAGGGGAGGAGGGCAGAGGGAGGAGGGCAGAGGGGAGGAGGGCAGAGGGAGGAGGGCAGAGGGGAGGAGGGCAGAGGGGAGGAGGGCAGAGGGGAGGAGGGCAGAGGGGAGGAGGGCAGAGGGGAGGAGGGCAGAGGGGAGGAGGGCAGAGGGGAGGAGGGCAGAGGGGAGGAGGGCAGAGGGGAGGAGGCAGAGGGGAGGAGGGCAGAGGGGAGGAGGGCAGAGGGGAGGAGGGCAGAGGGGAGGAGGGCAGAGGGGAGGAGGGCAGAGGGGAGGAGGGCAGAGGGGAGGAGGGCAGAGGGGAGGAGGGCAGAGGGGAGGAGGGCAGAGGGGAGGAGGGCAGAGGGGAGGAGGGCAGAGGGGAGGAGGGCAGAGGGGAGGAGGGCAGAGGGGAGGAGGGCAGAGGGGAGGAGGGCAGAGGGAGGAGGGCAGAGGGGAGGAGGGCAGAGGGGAGGAGGGCAGAGGGGAGGAGGGCAGAGGGGAGGAGGGCAGAGGGGAGGAGGGCAGAGGGGAGGAGGGCAGAGGGGAGGAGGGCAGAGGGGAGGAGGGCAGAGGGAGGAGGGCAGAGGGGAGGAGGGCAGAGGGGAGGAGGGCAGAGGGGAGGAGGGCAGAGGGGAGGAGGGCAGAGGGGAGGAGGGCAGAGGGGAGGAGGGCAGAGGGGAGGAGGGCAGAGGGGAGGAGGGCAGAGGGGAGGAGGGCAGAGGGGAGGAGGGCAGAGGGGAGGAGGGCAGAGGGGAGGAGGGCAGAGGGGAGGAGGGCAGAGGGGAGGAGGGCAGAGGGGAGGAGGGCAGAGGGGAGGAGGGCAGAGGGGAGGAGGGCAGAGGGGAGGAGGGCAGAGGGGAGGAGGGCAGAGGGGAGGAGGGCAGAGGGGAGGAGGGCAGAGGGGAGGAGGGCAGAGGGGAGGAGGGCAGAGGGGAGGAGGGCAGAGGGGAGGAGGGCAGAGGGGAGGAGGGCAGAGGGGAGGAGGGCAGAGGGGAGGAGGGCAGAGGGGAGGAGGGCAGAGGGGAGGAGGGCAGAGGGGAGGAGGGCAGAGGGGAGGAGGGCAGAGGGGAGGAGGGCAGAGGGGAGGAGGGCAGAGGGGAGGAGGGCAGAGGGGAGGAGGGCAGAGGGGAGGAGGGCAGAGGGGAGGAGGGCAGAGGGGAGGAGGGCAGAGGGGAGGAGGGCAGAGGGGAGGAGGGCAGAGGGGAGGAGGGCAGAGGGGAGGAGGGCAGAGGGGAGGAGGGCAGAGGGGAGGAGGGCAGAGGGGAGGAGGGCAGAGGGGAGGAGGGCAGAGGGGAGGAGGGCAGAGGGGAGGAGGGCAGAGGGGAGGAGGGCAGAGGGGAGGAGGGCAGAGGGGAGGAGGGCAGAGGGGAGGAGGGCAGAGGGGAGGAGGGCAGAGGGGAGGAGGGCAGAGGGGAGGAGGGCAGAGGGGAGGAGGGCAGAGGGGAGGAGGGCAGAGGGGAGGAGGGCAGAGGGGAGGAGGGCAGAGGGGAGGAGGGCAGAGGGGAGGAGGGCAGAGGGGAGGAGGGCAGAGGGGAGGAGGGCAGAGGGGAGGAGGGCAGAGGGGAGGAGGGCAGAGGGGAGGAGGGCAGAGGGGAGGAGGGCAGAGGGGAGGAGGGCAGAGGGGAGGAGGGCAGAGGGGAGGAGGGCAGAGGGGAGGAGGGCAGAGGGGAGGAGGGCAGAGGGGAGGAGGGCAGAGGGGAGGAGGGCAGAGGGGAGGAGGGCAGAGGGGAGGAGGGCAGAGGGGAGGAGGGCAGAGGGGAGGAGGGCAGAGGGGAGGAGGGCAGAGGGGAGGAGGGCAGAGGGGAGGAGGGCAGAGGGGAGGAGGGCAGAGGGGAGGAGGGCAGAGGGGAGGAGGGCAGAGGGGAGGAGGGCAGAGGGGAGGAGGGCAGAGGGGAGGAGGGCAGAGGGGAGGAGGGCAGAGGGGAGGAGGGCAGAGGGGAGGAGGGCAGAGGGGAGGAGGGCAGAGGGGAGGAGGGCAGAGGGGAGGAGGGCAGAGGGGAGGAGGGCAGAGGGGAGGAGGGCAGAGGGGAGGAGGGCAGAGGGCAGGAGGGCAGAGGGGAGGAGGGCAGAGGGGAGGAGGGCAGAGGGGAGGAGGGCAGAGGGGAGGAGAAGGGAGGGCGGAAAGCAGAGGGAAGGAGGGTCGAGCAAGGGGAGAGCATGACCACACGTGTTAAGGTTACATCAGGGTGAGAGAGAGGGAGGGGAGACAGGGGAGGTGGGGCAGTGAGGGAAGCGAGGCGAAGGGCAGCAATGCAAAGTTCCCCTCGCACCGATCAGCACAAAGCAGCACCACCGGAACCAGCCACGCCCACCAGCACCCAGCAGCACCCAGCAGCACCCAGCAGCACCCACCAGCACCGCACTTACTTGCAGAGAGCGCAGCGAGGGAAGAGAGGCGAGTGGCAGCAGCACAGAGGCACGAGAGGCGTCGATGTGGGCGAGTGGGGAGAGTGGAAGCGGGTTGTGAGAGAGGTTGATATGGGTGAGGGTTGGGAGGAGGGCTGGGGAGAAGACCTGTAGAGTCCACAGATAGCAAAGAGGAAAAGATGGGAGAGGGGAAAGATAGGGACGAGGGAAACACGGGAAAAGGTTTCGAGAGGAGTCAACGCAAGAAAGGGGGGAGAGAGCGAGCGGATTGAACAAGGAAGTTGATGTGTGTGAGGGCTGGGAGGAGAGTAGAGAAAAATACTTATAGAGAAGCAAGGAGAGTGGCACGTAAAGGGGAAAGGAAATTGGAAGGTGAAGAGGAGGAAAGGAAAGAGGAGAGGGAGAGAGTGGTGTGTCAACCCAAGTCAACTCACGTCAGCCCAAGTCAACTCACGTCAGCCCAAGTCAACTCACGTCAGCCCAAGTCAACTCACGTCAGCCCAAGTCAACTCACGTCAGCCCAAGTCAACTCACGTCAGCCCAAGTCAACTCACGTCAGCCCAAGTCAACTCACGTCAGCCCAAGTCAACTGACGTCAGCCCAAGTCAACTCATGTCAGCCCAAGTCAACTCACGTCAGCCCAAGTCAACTGACGTCAGCCCAAGTCAACTCACGTCAGCCCAAGTCAAACATCGTCCGCACTCCCATGCTTTGAACCCGTCTCATCTCATCTCAATCAGTCACACCTCTTGCTTCAGCTCCACGATTCCCCGGTCAGACAAGTCAACTTCAGTCAACTGCGCCAGCTGAGATGCCGCCACGTCATCGTCCAACGTGGCGCGGTGAGGGCCCGCCACGTCAGCAGCAAAGAGCAGCGCCCACGTGGAATAGCGGCGGGTGAAGTGGCGGTTGAACAGCTCGAGATTGGGGAGAGATTTTACGAGAGTGTTTCTCATAGCAGCAGCAGCGGACCTGTGGGAGCATGGTGGAGGGGGGGAAAGAGGAGCAACGAGCAGACCCAGAGCGCACACAGGGAGGTGAGCGGCGAGAGCAGTGGGAAGACAGGACCGCATCATCAAGCGCTTTAAACAAACTGTGTAACTCACTCGGAGGCAGCACACGGGTTGACATTCAGCCAGAGTACACGCAGGGCGGTGAGTGGCGAGAGGAGGGAGAATGGCAGGCACATTCTTCTGAGGTTGAAACCCACCAGGTTCTGGAGGGTGGAAACAGAACCTGGTGGGATAGAAGGAGGTTCCGAGTAAACAGGTGTTACTCACTCGGAGGCAGCACACGGGTTGTCATTCAGCCAGAGCGCACGCAGGGAGGTGAGAGGAGAGAGCAGGGAGGCCACTCGAGCAGTGTCTGTGAGTTTGTTTCCCCACAGGCTCAGACCCACCAGCCGCTGGCGGTGGGGAGAGGGTGGGTAGGGCGGTGTGATTCAGGAGTGTGAGTGTGAGTGTGAGTGTGAGTGTGAGTGTGTACAACCGGAATGAGAAAGAGAGGGCAACTGTTGCAGCGTCTGTCAGCTGATTGCCCCAGAGGCTCAGACCCACCAAGGTTCTGGTAATGAGGGGGTATAGGGCGGTGTGATTGAGGAGTGTGAGTGTGATAATAACGGGGGTGGTAATCACTAGAGCAGTCGGTTGCCCCAGAGGCTGAGACCCACGAGGTTCTGGTGATGGGGGGATAGGAAAGAGTGATTCAGGGAATTATTGTGAAGTTGTAACAACAACGGGGGAGAGTGTGAGTGACTATGTTAGAACGAGGCTGCGAGCGTCGTGACGTGATGCGACATTGAGAACGACGAGCGGCACAAGTGCAGGGCTGCACGCCAAACGTCAGCGTGCAGTGCATTGGCTGAACGTATAGAGCCGCACGCCAAAAGAAACGTCTATAACATCTGATCTGAGTCGTGACTCTGTACACAAAATGCCAAAAGGCATTCTCCCTTCCCTTCTACAGGCAGATCCCCCTTCTCCTTTTCTGTGTCATCTATAAGCAGCCTCATTAGTGGGACTCACAGGGAAGCGCTCGTGCAGTTTCATAGCAGCCAGCATGTCATCGTCAATCCCCTCCCCATCCATCTCCAACCACTCCACATCGCTCTCCACCCCTCCTTCCACCTCTCCATATGCCCCATTCTCTGCCCTTCGCTCCTCCCCTCCTTTGCTCTGAGCGGCCAGAGCTGCCAGAACTGCCCGAGAAGCAATATCATCGACGGACCTTGTGCCCTTGCTTTCGCCCTCAGCCCTCTCCACGTCTCCCGCTTTTCCTTCCCCCCCTCCTTCCCCCTCCCCCTCCCCTTCCGCTTCCCCCTCGTCCTCCGCCCCAACGCACATGAGAGCCGCCATCCGCGCGGCCAGCTTTGGGAGGCTCTCCAGCTGCGGCAGGGTCGGGGGAGAAGTGGGGGAAGGATGGGGGAAGAAGCGGGAGTGTGTGGCGTCCCGGGGGAAGCGGAGGGGGTACGTACGCGCAGCATCACATGAGATTCGCCATCCGCGCTGCCAGCGACAGGCAGAGGTGAGGGGGGGGGGGGGGGGGGGAGGGGGGGATGGGTGAAGGGATGGGAGGAGAAGAGGGGGGCGGGGAGGGGGGGGGGGGGTTGTGGGGTTCCGGGTGAGGCGGAGGGGGTACGCGCAGCATCACATGAGATCCGCCATCCGCGCTGCCAGCTTGGGGAGGCTCTTCAGCTGCAGCAGTGGGGGAGGGAGGGGGAGAATGCGGGGAGAGGAAGGGGAAGAAGGGCAAGGGGAATGGGAGATAAGGAGGAGCGGGTAGGGAAAGCCGCGCTGCGAGCTTGGGGAGGGGTGAGACCGTGAGAGAGGAGTGGAGACAAGGCGACAGTAAAGTAGATGCGGCACCGCATTGGCATGTGCCATGCTTATGTGCTGTGCCATGCCATGTGCCATGCCATGCTTATGTGCTGTGCCATGCCATGCTAAGCGCTGTGCCATTCGTATGAGCCACTCACGAGACTTTCTCCCCGGCCAACGTGACTGCTCATGCATTCATTCGTTTCCCCTTTTCGTTCATGCTCCCCCGCCCTACCCTCCCCCTTTCCCTCCCCCCCCTACCCTTCCCCCCTCCCTCACGCGCCCGCCTCCATAAAACGTGCCCCGTTCGCGTTCATAACCCCCTCTCCCACTCCCTCCCCTCTGCTTTTTGAGAATTGTCCAGTGTGACTCCCGCACGCTCCCCACTCCCACCACCACACTCTTTCCCCACGTGCCGGCTCGCGTTCATGCCCGCCTTCCCCCCCGCTTCCCCCCCTCCCCCCTCCCCATCCCCCTCCCCCAACACACTTCCCCCACAGACATGCCTGCTCGCGCGCCTGGCCTAATCGGAACGACCACGCGTGGTCCACTAAAAACACGTCACCCTGCGCGTCCAATCCGCGCCCGCCAGGTGTCAGCACGACGCGCCGCTGCCGCCCGCCCTCCACCTCCTCGATCGCGAATCTGCTGCCCGCATCGAATCTTTCCGCCATGATCTTCTCGAACAGTCGCGGGTAGAGTTCGCGAGGCAGGCCTGTTGCGAGTAACAACATTTCGTGCACTTTAACGAAGTCCTCTAGGTTTTGGATCCGTGGAGGCGGGGACTCCGCGGGCGGGGGCTCCACCGCAGCGGCGGAGACTTGCGCATCAGACGGCTGCGCGGGCGTGCTCTTCGACGGAGCGGAGTCAGACGCGGGAGCCATTGGGGGAAAGGTGGGTTGGCGAAACGACGGATGCGACAAACTATTGAATGGATTCTTGGAACAAGGTCAACGGCTCTTGGGCTTGTTCTAGTGTTTCTGGTTGAGAATTTCACTCAAAGGGCTTTTCCTTAGAAGCCAGGAAGAACAAACAGAAAGAGAAAACAGCAACTTCTACTCTAATTCCTACTAATGTATTTTTATATGTACAGTACATACATTTCAGAAATGCGGCTCGGAATGTCGATTCGGGTGGCCAGCCCCGACATCGAGTCGCATCATCCTTTTCCACATTTGTAACTCACTGCTATCATACACGTGTCCTTTTCTAACTCTTCGATATTGTTCCCTCGCCACCTGTCCCACGCGGAAGTCTTCCCAAGTCAGTCAAGGCACGAAACCTCAGTTTCGCCCTTCTCACGTGGGTCCCCCACGTCCTGCTCACTTCCGCCCCCTTGCTGCCCACGTTCGCAGCTGCACGCAGCTGCTGCATGCTTTCACCTCCCGTGCACTTCACGCTGCCTCCAGAGCAGACCCCACTTGTTACATTACCTCCCCTCCCTGAAGGCACCGTCCTCGGTGCCAATGAGGCAAGATAGACTCCAATGGCACGAGGAGCATGGCTGAGGTTGGAGAACGGCTCCCATGTGCCTTCAGATGCAGATGTGTTGCACCAGTGAATGAGATATTCACGGCCAACCGGGGTGTCACGGTGTGAGAGGATGGTGTCGACCTCATGCAGGTCCGGATGGGCAGAGAACATGGGTGGGCGGGGCTGGAATGGGTGAGAGGGAGTTCGGTAAGGACGGAGAAGGTGAACATGGAAAACAGGGTGTATGGTCATGTGAGAAGGGAGTTGAAGTCGGTAGCTGACTGGTGAGAGAACTTTGGTGATGGGAAATGGTCCAACGAATCTGGGAGCGAGCTTGCGAGAAGTTCCAACATTCAGCAGAGGCAGGTTAGCAGTTGAAAGCAGCACCAAATCACCAGCTTTGAAAGTGGTGTGACGCCTATGCTGGTTGGCATAGCGAACTTGGCGCTCTTGTGCAAGCTGAAGCTTCCTTCGGGCAAGTTGAAGAATGCGGTGATGAGAAGAGATGAAATCTGCTGCTGTTGGGTTAGGGGAATGAAGAGAGTGAGGAAGGGATGTGACTGAACGTGGCAGCTGTCCAGTACCTAACAAAAACGGTGGCTCTCCCGTGGCAATGTTGGGGCTGCTGTTGTAGGCAAACTCGACTGCTGCCAAGTGCTGATCCCAGTCAGTTTGCATGACATTCACACACAAGCGTAGCGCATCTTCCAGGGTTCAGTTCATGCGCTCTGTCTGACCGTCAGTTTCAGGGTGGTAGGCTGTAGAGAGTCGAATCTGAGTGCCCAGCAGTTGAAACAGTGCAGTCCAGAAGTTGCTGAGGAACCGTGTGTTGTCATAATCTTACGGGAAAAGTTGTCTCGACTATCGAGGAGAAAAGATAAAAAGGAGAAACCTAAGGGGTTGTACCCCACAGTGAGTACCCCACTAAGCCTAACCAAACTACAACAAATATACACATATGTTTGACACACCCCCATAGGCAAAGTGGGGGAGAACAGAGGGTCACAAGACCAGTCAGGAAGTGCAAAGCAAGCTCAGGGTGGATCACAACGTCACCACGCAGTCTGAGCACAAGCAAGAAGGCCACAAGGCCAGTTCACATGCAGAAATATATATGTAACAACAACAGTACAGTGATATCCACCTACAAGAACAAGCATGCAGGAATACATATAAATCATGGTACAAACAAGGCCTACAGCAAGTGAGGAAGAGTGGGCACAAGGCCTAACAAAGTGCAGAAACGCTGATGATCACCAGGCGGAAGCGCCTTGGTGAATATATCAGCAGTGTTGGCCCGAGTGGCCACGTAGGTAAGGCGAAGCTGGCCACGCTGCTGCAGCTCTCGAGCAAGAAAGTAACGGAGAGCGATGTGCTTTGTTCTGTGCTCCAGACTATGCTCCTGACACAAGGCAATGGCGGCCTTGTTGTCGACGTACAGAACTGGAGGAGAACGAGGCCTCTCTCCCAAGTCGGTCAGCAGGTAGGTGAGCCAGCGCAGCTCCTCTGCAGCCATGGCTGTGGCGTAGATCTCTGCCTCACAGCTGGAGCCGAGAACTGAAGACGAACGTGTAGAACGCCAGGAAACTGAACCAGAACCAAGGCTGAAGGTGTAACCCTGTGACGACCGCTGCGTAGCCTGGTCGTCAACCCAAGAGGCGTCCGAGTGACCTGTGAGGACAACGTCACCCCGTCCTCCAAGCACGAGCCCCATGCCCGATGTACTGCACAAGTAGCGTAGTACCCTCTTGGCAGCATCCATGTGCACCTTTCGGTGCCGACCAGGAGCCACGTAGCGAGCCAGAAGGCCAAGAGGGTACGCAAGGTCAGGACGAGTGCAAGTCATCAGGTACATGAGGCAGCCCACTAACTCTGGGTAAGGACCACTCGGCTCTACGGACTCGTCCGAAGGTGGAGCTGAGAGCGAGTGACCTGTAGCCAGAGGAGTGGCCTGTGCTGAGGATCAGGTGAAACCGAAGCGCTAAAGGACCTGCTGCACCATGTGTGACTGAGTAAGTGTGATGGTGCGGCGTGCTCTGTCCCGGGTGATCTACAAGCCAAGGTAGCTGCGCAGTTCACCCAGGTCTGTGCACGTGTGTCTCTTCTGCAGCTCCGACTTCACCAGGGCGAGAGCCTCAGTGTCAGCAGTGGCAAAGACCAAGTCGTCAACGTACACGAGAACGTAGAACGGCGGCAGAGAAGTGTTGGTGCGCAAAAACAGCGACGGGTCAGCAGTCGACGGAGCAAACCCAAGAGCCGCAAGTGTCATCCTCAGTGTGTCGTGCCACTCACGTGGCGCCTGGCGGAGACCGTAGACCGGCCGCCGGAGGCTCCACTGGGTACCAGGAGGGAACGACCCAGTGAAGCCAGGAGGGCGGCGCAGCCAAATCTCCTCGTGCAGGCTGCCCTGTAAGAAGGCTGTGCTGAAGTCAAGAGAGTGAAGCTCGTAGTCACGCTGAGCGGCAACGTGCAGCAGCACCCGAAGAGTGGTCATCTTCGGGGTGGGGGAGAAGGTCTGGAAGAAGTCAACTCCCTCTCGCTGACTGAAGCCTCGAGCCACGTACCGAGCCTTGAAGACAGGCGAAGAACCTGGCGGCCGCTTCACCCTGAAAATCCACATGCCACTGACAATGTTCGCCCCAGGAGGGGGAACCTCGTCGACGTAGGTGCCTGTGGACTTCCAGGATGCCATCTCTGCGTCCATGGCTGTCTGCCACTGAGAGGAGTACTCACCCGCGATCGCCTCAGCGTAAGAGCGCGGGGTAGGGATGTCTGGTGCATCCGGGTCTCCCTCAGGGGCAAGCAGCATGGATACGAGATGAGGCGCAGCGGCTGCAAGACACTCAAGGTCCTCCTGTCTGTCCTCAAGGACGTCCGTGCCAAGAGCACACTCACCCCCGACGGACGGAGGACAGACAGACTCAGACTCAGCAACAAGACTGGCGGCGTAGTCGAGACGACAGGCAGCAGCAAAGTCAACAAGCTCAGCGACTAAGGCAGACGCAGCAGCAGACTCAAACGACGGGTCAGTGACAACAGTGGCAAGCAGACGCGTGACAGTAGAGTGCTCAGCACGAAACTGGTCAGACGCAGGGTCAGCAACGACAGGCAGAGAGGACGCAGGGGGGAGACGGCAGAGGAACACGCAGCGGAGGAGAGGAAGGACGACGAACTACAAGGTGAGAGCTGGAGACAGCCGGCTGCCGCTGACGAGGAACACGACGACCGGAACGACCAGAACGGACAGGTGAGACAGGACGCGACGCAGGCTCACGACGCTCAGCAAGGCCCCTAGTCTGCTCTGTGTACGGAGAAGGAGCAGGCAGCGGTGAGCCAGGCTGTAACGGAAGACCAGTAGACGAGGGAAGACTGAGAACCTGACGAAGTGCAGAGTCAGGTGGTGGCTGAGACGACGGAGACGGCGGAGCGAAGAACAGGCGCTGCTGAGCAGTGCCACCAGCACCAGTAGCGCCAGCACCTCCAGCAGCTCCAGCACCTCCAGCAGCTCCAGCACCGCCAGTAGCTCCAGGACCCTCAGCAGGTCCAGCACCTCCAGCAGTTCCAGTACCTTCAGCAGCTCCAGCACCGCTAGTAGCTCCAGTACCCTCAGCAGCTCCAGCACCGCCAGCACCTCTAGCAGCTCCAGTACCTCCAGCAGCTCCAGCACCCTCTGCAGCGCCAGTACCCTCAGTCACAACACCGCCAGTCCCAGCAGCTCCAGTACCCTCAGTACAAGCACCTCCGGGACCAGCGACACCAGCAGAAGAACCCCCAGCAGTAGAGCCCTGAGGTGCAGAAGCGCGACGCTGACGACGACCGTACCAGTCGTGCAGCTGCTGGGAGGTGAGGGGCACACGCGGACGAAGACGGCTACTCCAAGGAGACCGCGGAAAAGCAGTCGCAGAACCCTCAGGCGACTCACCCCCAGACTCAGCACCCCCAGGCTCCGCACACGCAGGCTCAGCACCCCCAGACGCAGCACCTCCAGACGCAGCACCCCCAGGCTCCTCACGCTCAGCGCCCCCAGACTCAGCACCCCCAAGCTCCGCACCCCCAGGGACAGCACCACTCGCAGCAGGACCGGAGTCACCAGTGACCTCAACAGGCGCAGTCGCGGGGGGGTCTACCTGAGAGACACCTGAAGGAGCAGGACCTGGCGCGGGGAGGGGGTCTACCTGGGGAGGACCTGGGGCGAGAAAGAGCGGCGGGGGGGGGGCGAGGAGCAGTGCGGTAGGGGAAGAGGCGGTAAAAGGGGACGGACTCGTCAAAGGTGACGTCCTGAGACGCAAAGACACGGCGCGAGGCGGGGTCGTAAAACTGCCAGCCAGGCGCGTCAGGGACAAAGCCAAGGAAGACGCAAGGAATGGCGCTAGGGGAGAGCTTGTCCGCGGTGGTATCGCGGACAAAGGCACGAGCACCCCAGACCCGGAAACGCGACGCGTCGCCAACCTTCCCCGTCCACAGCAGTGTGGGCGAGGTCTCCGGCAAGGAGACACGGGGCCAAAGGTTGAGCTGATGCGCGGCGTACCGGACCGCAAACGGCCACAGAAAATGGGGGGCAGCCGCATGGATCATGGAGGTACGAGCGACCTCCACGACTAAGCCAATGCGGCGCTCAGCAACCCCATTCTGCTGAGGAGAGTCCGGAAGCGTGAAAGTCTGGCGGATGCCGTGCTCCGCACAGAAGGCTGCCAAGAGGTCTGAGGAGAACTCACCACCTCTGTCAGAGTGCAGACGCAGGACAGGAAAGTCCGACTGGAACCGCTCGCGGAGCTGGAGACGAGTAGCGCGGATCCAGGGGATCAAAACATCAGGGACATCCCCCTTGCGCTGCAAGGGGAAGACCGTGGTGTAGCGTGTGTAGTCGTCGACAACCAGCAGGAAGTACCGCTCGTGGCCCTGTCCACGGACGCGGGCTGGGCCCCACACGTCCAGGTGGAGAGTCTGCAGTGGAGCCTCTATGGGAGGGAACGAGGAGGAGTGAGGAGCGGCGCGCTGCCGCCCCTCGACGCAGGGAATGCAGGGCGGCGCAGGCGAGGGAGGGAGGGGAGGCAGAGACCTGGGAAGCCCAGAAACCAGGAGGCGGGAGTGCATGCTGCGTAGGCGAGGCAGGGAGGGGTGACCAAGGTGGTGGTGCCACAGGAGAGTGTCGTGCGACAGCCGGCGACACTCACACTGTGTAGCTACCTGAGCAGACGCGTGCAACTGGGGAGACAAAGGGGCGGAGTGTGACGCAGTGGTGAGGGTGTACAGACTGGACCCCGGCGCACGAGCGAACGTGGCCAGGTGGCGACCAGTCTGGGAGCACGTGCAAATCGCCACACGCTGCCGGCCAGGGGTGAAGGTGTCAACCCCCGCATCCTGGAGGACAGCGTTACTCACCAATTTTGTAGAGAACGAGGGGAGGTGGAGACCAGACAGCTCACCAGACGGGACCGCCGGACACGGAAGCACAGTGGAAGACCGTGCAAGCACTGGGCCCCCAGAGGGGTCAGCCAGTGAGACAGGAACAGGTGCAGGGAGGGGAGTGACTGTGGTACTGTCGCGAAAGAAACAGCGGGAAGCACCAGAGTCAAGTGTAAATGTGTGCAAAGCCTGTGCAGGCGCAGTACCAAGGGGAGCAGACTCACAAGCACCTAGTGCTGCAGGGGCTATACCAGGGGTTATACCAGGATCCGGCGGCACACACAAGTAGCAGTCACCCTCAGCACTAACAGACAAGGCATACATAGCAGCAAGAATTGCCTCATAGTCAAGATCAAAGATAGGTACATCACGCCTAAGCAAGTCTGCCCAGTTGGGGAACTCAGTAGCATCAGGAAACTTGGCGCGCCAGGCGTCGCTAAGCCGAGCGAAGCAGCGCTGCTCAGTGTGAAAACCTGTGCACTGGCGACCAGCGCGGGGACCTGTGCGTATGATATAGGGGCAGCGACCAGGACCCCCAAAAGCCCCACGCCCGGCATACCAGTCAAGAAGCTGCTGGGAAGTGGGGGTCTGGCGCTGACGCTGATGCTGCTGCTGCTGCTGCGGCTGCTGCTGCTGCTGCGGCTGCTGCTGGCCCTGACCACCAAAGCCACCACCGCTCCCTCCTCCCCCACCTCCGCAGCTGCCGCCTCCACCGCTCCCAGTGCCTCCGCCGCCCCCACCACCACCTCCACCGCCTCCACCCCCACGACCACCCCCACCACCGCCTCCACCTCCACCACCTCCACCACCTCCACCACCTCCACCCCCACCGCCCCTGCCACCCCTGCTGCCCCTGCCGCTGCGACGCTTCCCACTGGGAGCGGAAGCAGCTCCGACCCCCTCAGCACCAAGGTAGTTGTGAGCAGCAGCTGCGGAGGCGTAGGAGGGGGTGAGAGGGGAGGGGAAGCACCCCTCAAAGAGGGGAGAGCGAGGAGTGCCACGAGCAGCACCTACAGCGAGGATGTTCTTCTCTGCTGCGAGGAGGTGCTTCTCGAAGTCGTCTACAGTGAGAGTGGTGGGGTCTAGCGCTAGGAAGTGGTCCCTGACAGAGCTAAGAGTGTCAGGGAGGCGGGTGACGAGGAAATAGAGAGTGAAGTACATCGGGGGGGGGGGGGGGGGGGTTGCGGCGCAGAACTCGGCTGAAAGGGCGGCACGAAAGCGAGAGTCAGCAGCGCGCAGGTGAGAAACTAGGTCCTCAGCAGTGGTGAACGAGGAAAGATCGGGGAACAGGTACGGTAGCATGAGTCGACCTATGGCTGCAGTGGCCGGGGAGGAGTAGCGCGCAACTACAGCGTCGTACAGTGTCTGAGCAGTTCTGTGCTGGCTGAAATGCGCTCGCTCAGTAATCGGCAGGTGGTTCCTAATAGCTAGACGTGCAGCAGCATCACAAGTTTGCCACTGGGAGCGTTCTAGAGCAGGAGCATCAGCAGCAGGAGCAACGGCAGAGCCAGAGACGTTATCAAACAGGGAAACGCCATCTTTGGCATCAGTCAGAAGGAACAGTTGGAGATCGTCTAACCATACACTGAACTCGATGGGACGACCGTCAGGCTCGAACACTAGAACGTTAGGCGTCGCCATATTGGCTTAAGGCAGGAGGTAGCAGGCAGCAAGCAGCAGGCAGAGGCAGCAGGTACCAAGTAGGAGGCAGGAGGCAGAGGCAGGAGGCAGGGGCAGCAAGCAGCAGGCAGAGGCAGCAGGCACCAAGTAGGAGGCAGGAGGCAGAGGCAGGAGGCAGGGGCAGCAAGCAGCAGGCAGGCAGGAGGCAAGCTGCAGGCAGGCGGCAGCAGGCAGCAAGCAGGCAGGCAGGCAGGCGGCAGGCAGGCAGCAGCAGGCAGCAAGCAGGCAGGCGAGAGCAGGCAGCAAGTAGCTGGCAGGCAGCAGGCAGGCAGCAGGCAGGTTGCAGGTAGGCGGCAGTAGGCAGCAAGCAGGCAGGCAGGTAGGCTGCAGGCAGTAAGCAGGCAGGCAGCAAGCAGGCAGGCAGGCAGGCGGCAGGCAGGCAGCAGCAGGCAGCAAGAAGGCAGGCGAGAGCAGGCAGCAAGTAGCAGGCAGGCAGCAGGCAGGCAGCAGGCAGGTTGCAGGCAGGCGGCAGTAGGCAGCAAGCAGGCAGGCAGGTAGGCTGCAGGCAGTAAGCAGGCAGGCGGCAGCAGGCAGGCAGGCTGCAGGCAGGCGGCAGCAGGCAGCAAGCAGGCAGGCAGGCAGGCTGCAGGCAGTAGGCAGGCAGGCGGTAGCAGGCAGGCAGAAGGCAGGCTGCAGACAGGCGGCAGGCAGGCGACAAGCAGGCAGGCAGGCAGGCTGTAGGCAGCAAGCAGCAGGCAGGCAGCAGGCAGGCAGCAGGCAGGCTGCAGGCAGGCGGCAGCAGGCAGCAAGCAGGCAGGCGGCAGCAGGCAGCAAGCAGCAGGCAGGCAGCAGGCAGCAAGCAGCAGGCAGGCGACAGGCAGGAGCGGCAGGCAGCAGGCAGCAAGCAGGCGGCAGGCAGCAGGCAGTAGGCAGGAGCGGCCTGAGGGCTGCGTGTGGCGGCTTGCTGCACGAGGCTGCAGGCTGCACGTGGCTACGGGCAGCGCGCGCAGCTGCAGGCTACGCGCGGCGACGGATTGCGCGAGCTGCGGGCTGCTTGCAGCTGCGGGCTGTGCGTGGCTACAGCGTGCGCGGCTGCATTCTACGTGCGGTTGTGGGCTGCGCTGGGCGACGGGCCGCACGTGCGCGGCTGCGGGCTGGTCGCTACGCTACGGGCTACGCTGGGCGACGGGCCGCGCTGGCGTGGCCTAATCAGGTTTCGCACGGGCGGCTTAAGGGGCGTACAGGCGGGGCCGAAACGGGCTACGCGGGCTGCTGAGACGGCGCACGTGGGAAAAAAAAGGACCGCCCGAGGCGCGCGCGGGCAGCCGAGGCGCGCGCGGGCAGCCGAGGCGCGCGTAGGCACTAGGTAAGACAGGCAATCGTGGTGGGCCCTAATCGTAGGTCCTAAGGACCTATGCTCTATACCATGTCATAATCTTACGGGAAAAGTTGTCTCGACTATCGAGGGGAAAAGATACAAAGGAGAAACCTAAGGGGTTGTACCCCACAGTGAGTACCCCACTAAGCCTAACCAAACTATAACAAATATACACATATGTTTGACATGTGTCTCTGTCACTGATTATGGCTGAGGGCAGTCCGTGTAGCCTCACCACGTGTGTGAAAAACAGCTTGGCAGTTTCAGCAGCAGTCACCGTGCCAGTTGTAGGGATGAAGTGAGCCATCTTGGACAGCTTATCAATCACCACGAGAATGCTATCAAAGCCTGTAGGGGTGCGGGGTAGATCTGTGATAAAATCCAGAGAAACACAAGTCCAGGGGGCTGTGGGTATCTCCAATGGTTGCAGCAAACCAGCCGGTGCAGTGGTGCGAGCCTTGTTGACCTGACAGGTAGGGCATGAAGCGACGTACTCAGCTTCACTCCGGGACAGTCCAGGCCAGTAGTAGTCACGAGAAATGGCAGCATACGTCTTGTCACTGCCAAAGTGTGACCGGTTGTCATGGTACTCGTGTAATAGCAGTTGGCGAAGCCTGGAGTCATCAGGTACACAAACAGCACCAGAATCTGCACGGGTCCAAAAAGGGTTGCTGAAAAGGAGGGATGGGTCATGAGAGGCTTTCTGTTGGTACAGTTGGTCACGGTTGTAACCACGGCTGAAACGAGTGATGAAGTTGCGGTCCCATGTAACCACTCCCATGACATTCAGCTCCTCTGCTGCTGGCCGTGACAGAACATCCGCCGGATTGAAGCTCCCTGGTTTGTACACAATCTGTAGGTTGGGGACATACTGCTCCAGAAACTGAACCCACCGTGCCTGCCGTGGTGTGATCTGTGACTGTGTTTTCAAGTACTCTAGAGTTCGGTGATCAGTGAAGACCGTGACGGGCTGCATCTCTACATAACAGTGTCACTTCTTCAATGCATGCACCACAGCAAGTGCCTCTCTCTCGTGAATGGGGTATGCTCGCTCTGCAGCAGTCAGCTTCCTTGACTCAAAGGCTATTGGCTGCAGCCCAGCTTCCTGCTCCTGACAGAGAATTGCTCCAAGGGCAACGTCTGATGCATCACACCAAATGAAGTACGGGAGCTCTGGATTCGGTACTGCTAGGGTAGGGGGTGAAGTAAGGCAAGTCTTGAGCTGCTCAAAAGCTTGCTGCTGCAAAGGTCCCCAACTGAATGATGAGTCCTTCCGTAAGAGATCGGTCAGAGGTGCTGCCACTGCTGCAAACCCCTTCACAAACCGCCGGTAGTAGTTAGCTAACCCCAAGAATGCCTGCACCTCCTTCACTGTACTCGGCTGCTTCCACTGCTTCAGCACTGCTACCTTGCTGTTGTCCACCTCCAGCTTCCCATGAGAAATAACATGACCCAGAAATGACAACTTTGTTTTGGCAAACTCACACTTGGAACGCTTAGCATACAATCTGTGCTCACTCAGTCGTGCAAGGACCAGCTCAAGGTGTTTCAGGTGTTCCTCACGAGTGCGACTGTAAACCAGCAACTCATCAATGAAAATCACCAGAAACTTGTAATGAAATCACTGAAAATGCTCTGCATCATGCCTTGGAAGGTGGCTGGAGCGTTGGTGAGACCAAAGGGCAACACTCGAAACTCATAGTGACCGTACCGTGTTCGGAAAGCTGTTTTGGGGATGTCCTCACTCTGAATCCGCACCTGATGATACCCCGAACGCAAATCCAGCTTCGAGAAGTACCGTGCCTCACCAACTTGCTCGAACAGTTCATCTATCCGTGGCAGTGGGTACTGGTTCTTCACTGTTATCTTGTTCAGCCCACGGTAATCTACACACATCCGCAGAGAACCATCCTTCTTCCGCACAAACAGCACCGGAGAAGCGTATGGAGAGGAACTAGGCTGAATGAATTCCTTGGCTAACAGGTCCTCTAACTGCTTCTTCAACTCCTTCAGCTCCACTGCACTCATCTTGTAGGTTGGTCGAACAGGTGGGATAGATCCAGGAATCAGCTCTATCCTATGATCTGCAGCTCGCTTAGGAGGAAGGCCAGCTAGTAAGTCCTTCGGAAACACCCCTGAAAAAATTTCCAGCAGCTTCTCCACACCCCATGTCAGTTCCTTATCCTCATGTGATGCTGAAACCGTTGGTATTGCTGCTTCAGGCGATGTAGGCTGAACCTCTGTGATGAGACCTAGAAAAACTGCTTCCTCCCCCCGAATGGCCTTACCAAACTGCTTCGCACTAATCAGCTGCAAGGTCATCTCCTCCTGCTGCTGCACCACTGGTAGGCATACAGATCTTCCCCCAAACAGCACCTTCACCTCCCTAGTTCTCCAATTCACCTGAGGGTTCATTGCTGCCAACCAGTTTCTGCCCAAGATGATGTCATGACTGTCAAGCCAAATCTGTTGAAATGAAATCTTCCCATGAAACTCCCCTATGTTACAGCTGACCGGGTACAACTCAGGTCCACAGCTTCTCACCACACCATCCACCATGCGCACCGTACTCTCCACTGTACCGCTCTGCACAGGTAACTTCAATTCATGCACCAGCCAAGAAGAAATGAAATTGGATGAAGCACCACTATCCAGCAACATCTTTACCTCCTTACCACGAATCTGCCCCCGAAGTACTATTGCTCCCTCCGACTCCTGCTGCAGCAGCATTGAGGATGGAGTCAGCAAGGTGGGGCACTCCTCACCACCAGCAACTCGCCCCGAGGTTACTGGTGAGGCTTGTTTCCCGGCTGCCTAGGCTTGGTAGGGCAGTTGAGTGCTTTGTGACCGCGTTTCCCACACTCGAAGCAATTTCCAGCAAAGCCCTTTCGCTTCTCCTTGTTCTTATCAATCGTATCCAGCTCCATCGGCGTAGGTCCTACACCACCACGCTGCTCTCCATGGATAGGCTGGAACATGTTCGGACTGAACCGCATCCCACGGTTGAAACGATTGCGGCGATCACCGAAGTGAATCTCATCGTAACGTTCAGCGACACGCGCCATCTCCTCAAGCGAACTACAGCCCTGCACCTCTACCTCCATCCTAACGTCGTCTTTCAACCCGCGCTTAAACTTGTCCAGCGCCTCAGCCGTTGAGATGGAGATGTCACGAAATTCAGCGATGTAATCTGCTACAGAAGTATGCCGCCGCAGATTTGCAAGACGATCACGCGCCCTTGCCATCGCATTGATAGGTTCGTATGACGCAACGAGAGCTTCCTTGAATTGCTGCCAGGTTTGGATAGCAGGTCGCACCGATTGCCACCATGCAACCGCAGAGCCTCTGAGTAGGGTCCCGGCGAACGGTGCCCACTCTTCACCAGCCACGTGACTTAAGCGTAGATATTCTTCCACAAGGAAGAGCCATCGTCGAACCACCGGTTGTCCTTTCCCTGGCACAAAGGTGTCCGGCATCGATGCTCTCACATGGGAAAGAGATCCCACTACGCTTCTTGGAGCTGCAGCTACTCCTTGCTGTGCAGCTGCGTTCTGCAGGGCAGCCTGCACTTCCTTAGCTACGAGCTCTCGAACCGTGGCATCACGCTCTGAATCGGCCATGGTGCAAAAATCTCCCGGCAGCAACTTGAAGGAAACCGTCTCACTCCTAGTGACGCCACAGATTTTACTTGGCGAGTTAGGAGCCAAGACTAAGATCGTTCCGACGGGCTCGGAGCAAGGAATCCGTGGCACTTTGAATCTCTGCAATCGCCTGAGAATTGAAAGAGATACTTCTTATAATGCAAGGATGGGTACAAGTGACGAGTTGAAGTTAACTCTCTGTTTTTATAGCTAAAACATGCAAGCACAATTGTAACATCGAACCGCGCACGACTCGCCGGAAATTCGGACTCAGGATCGCGTCCAATTTCCGCGACGTTCGCGTTCACAGTTTCGGACTTTGCCGGGTTCGTTTCTTCACGCCGACAATCGTGTGTTACAAGGAACAATAGCGAGTGTAGCGAAATGTTCGTAACATTCGCTTGCACTCTTGCTATTTTCGTGCATGCTTGTGGGGCTGCCAGGTGTCGCCCCCACAAATATTCGGACCCAACCGGGGGAAGTTCGGTTGCGTGGCGACGCGGACAATCCGCCGTCACCCCAACCTTCCAAGAACGAACCCTCCCTTGGTCCGAGTCAAGGGAGGTCTTTCGCGTGGGGGGCAATCCCGTCCCCCACACTTCCAACTCAACTCACGAGGAAAAAACAGGCTCGGATACCAAGTGGAACAAGCTCAACGGCTCTTGGGCTTGTTCTAGTGTTTCTGGCTGAGAATTTCACTCAAAGGGCTTTTCCTTAGAAGCCAGGAAGAACAAACAGAAAGAGAAAACAGCAACTTCTACTCTAATTCCTACTAATGTATTTTTATATGTACAGTACATACATTTCAGAAATGCGGCTCGGAATGTCGATTCGGGTGGCCAGCCCCGACATCGAGTCGCATCATCCTTTTCCACATTTGTAACTCACTGCTATCATACACGTGTCCTTTTCTAACTCTTCGATATTGTTCCCTCGCCACCTGTCCCACGCGGAAGTCTTCCCAAGTCAGTCAAGGCACGAAACCTCAGATTCGCCCTTCTCACATGGGTCCCCCATGTCCTGCTCACTTCCGCCCCCTTGCTGCCCACGTTCGCAGCTGCACGCTGCTGCTGCATGCTTTCACCTCCCGTGCGCTTCACGCTGCCTCCAGAGCAGACCCCGTTTCTTGTGAGGCGGATGGTGCTGTGTCCATCTGTGACGAACTATTGGGGATCTGCGTTGAAGGACGGCTCTCTCGTTGGGTGGAGGCATCCGCTTCGGATGAAGCACCCTGTCCAGATGTCTCGTTTTCAGTCTCCCAAATGCCTGGGTCATTGGTGAACTCCAGAGAGGAGTCGTCACCCGTCATGACATTCTGTCCACGATCGCCACCATCTGGGACCAGCTGCTCCGCAAGGGGCAGCCAAGGGGCTGTGTGCTTTGTCAAACTTATACATGCTATAGTCTGTTTAGGCTGTAGTGGGGTAGTCCTTAGAGGGTACAACACTTTTGTGTTTGCTACTTGTACCCCACCTGTTTCCTAGTTCAACCATTCCTCTCATTATTCTCACATCGTATAGAGCAGGTTCCCTAGTGGAACTGTTTTTTTAGGGCCCACCACTAAGAATTTTTTTTTCCTTACCTGCCCGAAGCGCGTTTCGCGTTTGTCCTAGCAGCGCCCCGTGCGCTTGCCCTTCACGGCCCTTCGAGGCCCCTCGCGGCCTTCGCGGCCCCTTAGCGCCCCTTTGCGGCCCCCCTTCGCGGCCCTTCGCGGCCCCTTTAGCGGCCCTTTGCGGCCCCTCACGGCCCTTCGCGGCCCCCGTTCGCGGCCCTTCGCGGCCCCTCGCTGCCCTTCGCAGCCCCTTGCGCGGCCCTTCGAGGCCCTTTCGCGGCCCTTCGCGGCCCCTCGCGGCCCTTTGCGGCCCCTTCACGGCCCTTCGCGGCCCCTTGCACGGCCCTTCGAGGCCCCTTCGCGGCCCTTCGCGGCCCCCCTCGCGGCCCTTAGCGGCCCTCTTCGACGGCTCTTCGCGGCCCCCCTTCCGGCCCTCTGCTGGCGCGCCCCTCTGCTGACGCGCCCCGCTGACGCGCCCCTACCGGCCCCTGCAACCGAGCCCCTGCCGGACCCTGCAAACGAGCCTCTGCCGGCCCCTGCTGGCACGGCCCCTGCTGGCGAGCCCCTGCCGGTCCCTGCTGGCGCGGCCCCTGCTGGCGCGCCCCTGCCGGCCCCTGCAAACGAGCCCCTGCCGGCCCCTGCTGGCGCGGCCCCTGCTGGCGCGCCTCTGCCGGCCCCTACTGGCGCCCCCCCTACAGTCTCCCTACACTGGTCCTACTGGAGGTCTTGCTGAGCGTCGTGAGCCTGCGTCTCGCCCTGCGTCGCCTGTCCGTCCTGCTCGCACTAGTGGTCGTGGTTCGCGTCAGCGTCCTCCTCCTGTCCCTGGCACGCACCGGATGTCTCTGCGTCCGTCCACTGCTCCTCTGCGCGCCCCTTTGCCTTCTCCTCCTGAGTCCTCTCTTCCTGCTCTTCCCGACCCGGAGTCGGACTCTCTTCGTGCTGCCAGTCCTACTGTCACGCGTCTCCTTGCTACTGTTGTCACTGACCCTTCCTTTGAGTCCACTGCTGCGTCTGCCCTAGTTGCTGAGCTCGTCGACTTTGCTGCTCGCTGTCGTCTAGACTACGCTGCTAGTCTTGTCGATGAGTCTGAGTCTGTCTGTCCTCCGTCCATCGGGGGTGAGTGTGCCCTTGGCACGGACGTCCTTGAGGACAGGCAGGAGGAGTTCCAGTGTTTGGCTGCTGCTTCACCTCATCTCGTGTCCGTACTGCTTACCCCTGAGGGAGACCCGGATGCACTTGACATCCCGACTCCGCGCTCTTACGCGGAGGCGATAGAGGGTCCCTACTCCTCTCAGTGGCAGGCAGCTATGGACACAGAGATGGCTTCCTGGAAGTCCACAGGCACCTACGTTGACGAGGTTCCCCCGCCTGGGGCGAACATCGTCAGTGGCATGTGGATTTTCAGGGTGAAGCGACCGCCGGGTTCTCCGCCTGTCTTCAAGGCGCGTTACGTGGCTCGTGGCTTCAGTCAGCGGCAGGGAGTTGACTACTTTCAGACCTTCTCTCCCACCCCGAAGATGACCACTCTTCGGGTACTGCTGCACATAGCTGCTCACCGCGACTACGAGCTGCACTCTCTTGACTTCAGCACTGCTTTCTTGCAGGGCAGCCTGCACGAGGAGATCTGGCTGCGTCGCCCACCTGGCTTCACTGGGTCTTTTCCTCCTGGCACCCAGTGGAGCCTCCGGCGGCCAGTCTACGGTCTCCGCCAGGCACCGCGTGAGTGGCACGACACACTGAGGACTACACTTGCGGCTCTTGGGTTTGCTCCCTCTACTGCCGACCCGTCGCTGTTTCTGCGCACCGACACTTCTTTGCCGCCGTTCTACATCCTCGTGTACGTCGACGACTTGGTCTTTGCCACAGCTGACACTGCTGGACTCGCCCACGTGAAGTCCGAGCTGCAGAAGAGACACACGTGCACAGACCTGGGTGAACTGCGCAGCTACCTTGGCTTGCAGATCACCCGGGACAGAGCACGCCGCACCATTACCCTGACTCAGTCACACATGGTGCAGCAGGTCCTTCAGCGCTTCGGCTTCACGTACTCCTCGCCTCAGGCCACTCCTCTGCCTACTCGCCACTCGCTCTCAGCTCTGCCTTCGGATGAGTCCGTAGAGTCGAGTGGCCCGTACCCAGAGCTTGTTGGCTGCCTCATGTACCTGATGACCTGCACACGACCTGACCTTGCATACCCTCTTAGCATTCTCGCACGCTATGTTGCTCCTAGGAGACACAGACCGGAGCACATGGCTGCAGCGAAGAGGGTGTTGCGCTACTTGTGCAGTACGTCGGGCATGGGGCTTGTGCTTGGAGGGCAGAGTCCAGTGGTCCTCACTGGGCACGCAGACGCTTCTTGGGCTGACGACCAGGCTACGCAGCGGTCGTCACAGGGTTACACCTTCAGCCTTGGTTCCGGCTCTGTTTCGTGGCGGGCTATCCGCTCGTCTTCTGTTCTTGGCTCCAGTTGTGAGGCTGAGATCTACGCCGGGGCCATGGCTGCACAGGAGCTTCGCTGGCTCACCTACCTGCTGACTGACCTCGGAGAGCCGCCTCGTTCTCCTCCAGTGCTGTACGTAGACAACAAGGCCATGCTGGCCTTGTGTCGAGAGCAGAGACTGGAGCACAGAACGAAGCACATTGCTCTCCGCTACTTCCTTGCTCGTGAGCTACAGCAGCGTGGTCAGCTGCGCCTTGCGTACGTGGCCTCTCAGGCCAACACTGCTGATATCTTCACCAAGGCACTTGCGCCTTGTGATCATCAGCGCTTCTGTACTCAGCTGGGTCTTGTGCCTACCTTGCCTCACTTGCTCACCCCTTGACCTTGTTTGTACTGTTGCATATATATATACACCTGCTCTTGCTTGTCTAGCCTTATATATATATGTAATCCTGCATGTGAACTGGCCTTGTGGCCTTGAACTTGTGCTCGGAATGTGTGGTGACTTTGTGATCCACCCTGAGCTTGCTTTGCTTTGCTTGACTGGTCTTGTGACCCCTTGTTCTCCCCCACTTTGCCTATGGGGGTGTGTCAGATTTATATGACATAGCTACTGTAGGCTATAGTGGGGTAGCACATATGGGGTACAGTTTTCTAGGGTTTGTATTTTTGTACCCAACTTTCCCTTAGTCAATTCATTCTCGTTCAGTTTCTCACGAAGATCTTCTTCGCGTCGCTGAACTGGCAAAGCCGGGCGACTGGATGTTCTCGGTTGACTTAAAGTCTGGCTATCATCACATCGATATTCATTCATCTTGCTGGTCATTCCTAGGCTTTCACTTCGAAGGCACCGACTATTTTTTCAAGTCGTTACCGTTCGGCCTCGCTACAACGCCCTTCCTGTTCACCCAGTTGATCAAGCAGTTGGCACGGAAATGGCGAGCGCAAGGTATTCGGGTCGTACCCTATGTGGACGATATATTGTTCCTTTGCGACTCGGAACAGGACGCTCGTTTGAAAAGTGGTGCAGTCATTCGAGACCTCAAGGAGTCAGGGCTCGTCATCAACGCAAAAAAGTCACACCTGGCCGCGACTCAAAGATTGCACTTCCTCGGAATGGAGCTGGACACCGCATCCGGGAGATTCACTATTGGCCAGG
Source organism: Closterium sp. Naga37s-1 (assembly GCA_947471745.1). Taxonomy (NCBI): domain Eukaryota; kingdom Viridiplantae; phylum Streptophyta; class Zygnematophyceae; order Desmidiales; family Closteriaceae; genus Closterium; species Closterium sp. Naga37s-1. Next base: position 714,973 of record CANJKZ010000910.1, read on the forward strand.
AGAGAAAGGCGCAACTTACACAAGCACTACGTGTGCTGCTTCTCGCTTACGAGCGCAACCAGCGGGTTTCAATCCGCCTCGTCGCCCGAGTCACTGGCATTCGTGCATCCATGGCGCTCGCCCTTGGCGCGACGGCGCGCTCTTTCAGCCATCAACTTTCGACACTTATTAATGAGGCGCCATCATGGAATGCACGGGTGACGCTGACCTCGGAGGTTCGCGACGAGCTACAATTTTGGCTTGACCATTTTGACCGTTTTAACGGGGCCCCGTTTCACATGCCCCACAGTCTGGATACCGTCATTCACGTCGACGCTAGCGCGCACAGTTGGGGTGCAACCCTTTCATCCTTCCCCGGCGGAAGCTCGCAAGGAAGCAGCCCCATGCCAAAAGAACTTCTCTCCACATCGAGCACACGCCGAGAGCTTGAGGGAGTGTTATGGGCGCTGCAGACATTCACGGACCAGATCCAAGGCCGCCACGTACTCATTCGAGTGGACAACCAAGGCGTCTTCTTCATTCTTCGCAAAGGCGGCTCTCGCCAGCCTGAGCTCACTCTTCTGTGCAAGGCCATCGTCGCAATTTGCACGGCGCACGAAACCTGGCTGGCCATCGAATGGATTCCACGGGCCCTCAACGCGCATGCAGATGCACTGTCCAAGTTGGAAGACCACGATGATTACTCGCTCAAGCTCCCCTGGTTTCGATTATTGGACAGGCGTTGGGGATCACACACCATCGACCTATTCGCGAACGCCAACAACGCACAGCTCTCGCGCTTCTGCGCTAAACATCCGCACCCACGCGCAACTGCCATAAATGCATTTTCGCTCCATTGGGGATTAGAGCACGGCTTCGCATTTCCGCCACCGAGCCTCATCCCCGTGACCCTGCACCATGCCGCACGCACGAACGCCACAATGACGCTGGTCATTCCCGAATGGACAGGCGCTGCTTGGTGGCCCCTAATCAGACCCTCCCCACACACCTGGGCAATCGGCATTTCCTCCATCCTCTATCTTGCTAGTGGTAGTCAATGCTTGCATGTGGGCTCCCATGAACATGCATTTTCGGGTGCTGGGCTTCCAGTCAGTCGAATCCTAGCACTGAAAGTCAATTACAAATCTTGATGTACCATTCTTGTATTCTATGATTACAGATATGCTTCCAAGGTTGCACCACCAGCTACTTCTTATGACAGCCAAGACACGATCGGAATCAACAATCAACACATACGAACCATACTGGGAGAAGTTTCGCAGCTTTTGCATTAAGGCTAGAGTGGATTTCTTGCCTGCTGCAGATCTCACACTAGCACTCTACTTAGTGCACGCAATCAACCACAAGGCCACAGTCTCCAGCGTACAGCTCACATGCGCTGCAGTCAGCTTTGCCCATCGCATGACAGGGTCAGCCAACCCAGCGAACGGCCCGTTCACAACGCAAGTCCGGGAGTACGCCAAACGACATTGCCCTCGGCCAACACGAGTGAAAGAGCCCGTCTCCCTTCATCAAGTCCAGGCAATGGCGGGACCTTTTGCATTTGCAAGAGGCGACCTCGACCCAGTTGAAATGAGACGTTGCATTTGCAAGACAAATAGCAAGCTTTCACAATTTGATTTTGCAACACCATTGTTGCACTTTTAGATGGAATAATAGTAGCTTGAGATTTCACTATTCCATCCTTTTATTTACAGCAGCATCATCATTGTTGGAAATATAAGGGGGTGCATGGTAATGCAGAGAGAACGACTTCAGGACATGCATAGGGGAGTACTTGTGCATAGTATGAGGGTTCCTTTAGTTACTGCTTGTGACGCCATCAGTTGCTGGTCTGATGCTAATGCTATCCCAGGCCGAATGGGATGCCTACAAAAGCTCAGAAGATCCTCCAGGAGAGGCTAGGGAGTGATCGTGCTGCCACTCCGGGTGCTTGCACGACGCCTGGTGCAGCAGCAGAGTGGTTTCCAGCGCGGTTACCCTGCGCTGCAAGGTGTCGACATATGCGACTGCTTTGTGGAGCATGTTGGCAGTGTCCCCATGCCTGCGCACCACCAAGCGCAGCTTCTGCAGCCCCTCGCTGATCCGCTCCCGCCTCTGCCTCTCCGCCATGCTCCGCGCCTTGATACGCCCGCCCGCCATCTGCTGGTCCTTGCGCCCGCGGTTGCGCGGCATCCAATCGTCCGCGTCATCTGCTGCCCCATTGGCGCCTCTGCGCATGGGACTTTCGCCAAAACCCACCATGTCATCATCTGAATTGTCATAGTTCATCCAACTGTTGGCGATGGGCAGGCAAAACGGCATCTGCAGCGGGCCATGATGGGCAAACGTCCTGCCGCCAGCAGGGGTGGCATGAGTGGTAACCACTGGCAGCGCAGCCGCGGCGGGAGGCGCGGGAGCGGCGGCAGCAACGTGTGCGGGGCACGGTTTTCTCCGGAAGATGACAGCAGCAATCGCTCGGCGCAGCTGGCACGTCACCTCCGCGTCGCTTCCGCCCACGACAGGCGCAGCCGCGGAGGGCACCATCT